>OX608078.1:104626124-104982201 GCA_951509765.1 Sphenella marginata
GCACACGCCCACTTTTTGAGCACAGTTCTAAAAAATGTCTTTGTAAAATTAAAATTGCGATATTTCCATAATTGTATAAGTTATATAAATAAGATTTTACTCACATAATAAGCTTTTAAGCAAAACTAAACTGTAAAAAAATGTTGTGGATTATGTTGAAGTAGGCGTGGCGCCGCCCACTTTTCAGCAAAAAAGGTCTGCTATTTCAATGAAAGCTAGTGAGATGCTTTCCAATAGTATGTAGTATACTCCTGCCAAAAATTACGCAAATCGTATAACAAACAAGCAAGATTTACGAGCAAGTAGTTAACACCCTATTGCCTTTTTTATTAATTTTTTTTTATTTTCATACCTTTCATGGACATTGGGAAAGCTATTTATATTTTCTTATCTAGTGATAATTTAATTTACCACTCACAACAGAATTGTTTTTAATCGAAAACAATCAGTTGCCTTTATAACAAATTTTCAGGTATGTATTAAAATAGACCTGATTAAATTGGGATACCAAAACAGATGACTACTAGGTATTTAATGTTCGGTTACACCCGAACTTAGACTTCCTTACTAGTTTAAAATAAATTTTTAAAGCAATATGAATACGTTTTTAATTAATATGTGATCAAAATATTTTTTGTTAAATACATTTTTTGCTTGTGTTTAAATAGATTATTTTCAATATTCTTAAAATTTTTAAATGTTTAACTACCCAACAGTAGGTACTAAAACGGGGCTGTTTAAGTACCCAACCAGGGGTACTAAAGCGGGTTCTTATAAGTACACAACCCTCTTAAGTACCTCAAAATGCTGCCAATTTTAGATTTAAGTGCCTTATCGGGATTTAATTTTGATTGAAATCACACAGAACGCAAATGTTATTACCAGCTACTTTATTGAGTACAATATCGGTATGTGATGATATATACCAGACACACATACGATCCAGGAGAGTGTTTATGTTTATCATGGAGATATCGAATGCTCTCAAGTTACGCCACACGGCGATCAATACACCATCACCTAAGGAGCAAGCTGTTTTTTCACTCTCGTGGTCGTTGCGAAAAATATTAAATAAATTCGAGTCAAAGAATTAAACTTGGCATACAACAAACGAAAGGGGAGGTCCAAAGGTTTCATTTATACTTCGATATATTTCGATAAACTTATCGATTACTGAGTTATCGGTCAATATGTGATGACCAAAAGCCTTAAACTTTGCCTACAACATGGGCTTCAAACGAAAGGGGAGGTCCAAAGGTTTCATTTATACTTCCATATATTTCGAAAAACTAATCGATAACTGAGTTATCGGTCAAAATGTGATGACCAAAAACCTTTAAATTTGCCTGTATCAAACGAAAGTGGAGGGCGAAAGGTTTAATTTATACTTCGATAAACTTATCGTTAAAGTTAAGATTTACTACTCTCTTCAATCTTCTATCCCAATATGTCCACCCATAGTGACGTGTTGTGATAGTGCGGTGGTGGTTTTCTTTTTGCGTATGCCCGCTTCATGCTCTTTTAGAAGGACTCTTTGTGCGCGTTTTGTGTTCAGAGTGTATACCCTGTTGCAGTATTCATTTTCTTAGCCTTGGCACATAATTTCGTATATAAGAGCTTTTTAATAGGGTTTTTCGTTTTCGTGAATAACTTGGCTAATGTTAGGTTAGACTTGTATGCTAGTGTTATATTTTCTTTGTTGTTCGTTTTTGTTTTCCTGATGCTTTCGGCCAGTAGGTTAAGCCAAAATATTGCTTTGTTTCGGTTTCTTTGCATGTTGTTGTTTCATTTTGTTTATTGTCCATTTCCTTTACTTTCGGTCCGGCTAGATTTTCTATCAGGGTGTGCGGGTAACAATTGTTCTTTGAGTTTATATTTATTTTTTGAAGGTTCTTGTTCTAAAATTCCTTGTCGCTTATAGTGAGTACTTTGTGTATGAGATTTTTTGCGGTGTTGATTTTTTATTATTACTGTGATAATAATTTGGAATCGTTTGGACGAGTTTCACGTCCGAGTGTTTAACAACTTCTATTATATCGTCTACATATCTATATATATAAAAATGGAGGGAAAAAATGTATAGTAACTCATGAATTGAGAACGGCTGGACCGATTTCACTAATTTTTTCTTAATTGTATTTGTTTGTGCCCCGAGAAGGTTCTTCAGAAAGAAAAAGTTAAAAAAGTTTCTGGAATCCTGAGATATTGACCAAAATGTGGACCAGGGGTGATCCCGAATGTATTTTAACAATATGCGTATCAAATTAAAGGTGTTGATGAGAGTTTTCACAAGGAAAAGTTTTCAGGTTCATCTGCGAAATTGACCATTAGGTGGACCAAGGCTGACCCAAGAATAAGCTCATATAATATAGCTATCATATCAAAAGTGTTGATGACTGTGTCCGCTTAGAATTTTAGATTCATCTGAATTCAAGAAAAAAATTATTATACAAAAGCTTTTTCATAGAGCAATTTGCCTTATCTTATAAATAAAAATGAATGTGTGTCTGTGTGTCTGTGTGTCTGTGTGTCTGTGTGTCTGTGTGTCTGTGTGTCTGTGTGTCTGTGTGTCCTTTATAGGCGTCCAAAGTACTCAACCGATTTTTATGAAATTTTCACAGTATATTCTTGGGATCACGAGTTAAAGCATAGGCTATATATATTTTTGGAAAAGTGGGCGGTGCCACGCCCTCAGGCTATATAAAAATTCAAATTGTCATAGCTATGAATTTCAAATCGTCATAACTATGAACATATTTGGTCTTAATTAATGATTTTTGGATATGTGTGTCCTTTGGTCAAGATTTATACAATTTTCGAAAAGTGGGCGGTGCCACGCCCCCATTTTTTGTGTTTTGTTTGTAATTCAATAGTATCCAAAGTTTATGGTCGATCTCTTTTAAACTCTCCACTTTGATTTAGAAGATTGTTGTGTAGGATTTAGGTTGTATACATTTTTGGAAAAGTGGGCGGTGCCACGCCCACAGCCTATATAAAATTTCAAATCGTCCTAACTATGAACATATTTGGTCTAAATTAATGATTTTTAGATATGTGTGTCCTTTGGTCAAGATTTATACATTTTTCGAAAAGTGGGCGGTGCCACGCCCCCATTTTTTGTGTTTTGTTTGTAATTCAATAGTATCCAAAGTTTATGGTCGATCTCTTTTAAACTCTCCACTTTGATTTAGAAGATTGTTGTGTAGGATTTAGGTTGTATACATTTTTGGAAAAGTGGGCGGTGCCACGCCCACAGCCTATATAAAATTTCAAATCGTCCTAACTATGAACATATTTGGTCTAAATTAATGATTTTTAGATATGTGTGTCCTTTGGTCAAGATTTATACATTTTTCGAAAAGTGGGAGGTGCCACGCCCCCATTTTTTGTGTTTTGTTTGTAATTCAATAATATCCAAAGTTTATGGCCGATCTCTTTTAAACTCTCCACTTTGATTTAGAAGATTATTGTGTAGGATTTAGGTTGTATAAATTTTTGGAAGAGTGGGCGGTGCCACGCCCACAGGCTATATACGATTTCAAATCGTCCTAACTATGAACATATTTGGTCTAAATTAATGATTTTTAGATATGTGTGTCCTTTGGTCAAGATTTATACATTTTTCGAAAAGTGGGAGGTGCCACGCCCCCATTTTTTGTGTTTTGTTTGTAATTCAATAATATCCAAAGTTTATGGCCGATCTCTTTTAAACTCTCCACTTTGATTTAGAAGATTATTGTGTAGGATTTAGGTTGTATACATTTTTGGAAAAGTGGGCGGTGCCACGCCCACAGCCTATATAAAATTTCAAATCGTCCTAACTATGAACATATTTGGTCTAAATTAATGATTTTTAGATATGTGTGTCCTTTGGTCAAGATTTATACATTTTTCGAAAAGTGGGCGGTGCCACGCCCCCATTTTTTGTGTTTTGTTTGTACTTCAATAATGTCCAAAATTTATGGTCGATCTCTTTTAAACTTTCAAGATTGGTTAAGAAAATTGTTGTGTAAGATTCATTCTATATCAATTTTTGGAAAAGTGGCCAGTGCCACGCCCCCAGGCTATATAAAATATAAATTCTTCATAACTCTGAACATATTGGGTCTAAATTAAAGATTTTTGGATATGTGTGTCCTTTAGTCAAGATGTATATAATTTTGGAAAAGTGGGCGGTGCCACGCCCACATTTTTTGTGTTTTGTTTGTACTTCAATAATGTCCAAAGTTTATGGTCGATCTCTCTTAAACTTCCAAGATTGGTTAAGAAAGTTGTTGTGTACGATTGGCTATATCAATTTTTGGAAAAGTAGGCGGTGCCACGCCCCCAGGCTATATAAAATTTAAATTCTTCATAGCTCTGAACATATTTGGTCTAAATTAATGATTTCTGGATATGTGTGTACTTTGGTCAAGATTTATGTAATTTTGGAAAAGTGGGCGGAGCCACGCCCACATTTTTTGTGGTTTGTTTGTACTTCAATAAGTTCAAAGTTTATGGTCGATCTTCTCTAAATTTCCAGATTGGTTCAGAAGATTGTTGTACCACGCCCCCAGGCTATATAAAATTTAAATCATCACAACTTTGAATATTTTTGGTCTAAACTAATGATTTTTGGATATGTGTGTCCCTTGGTCGAGAATTATATAATTTGGGAAATGTGGGCGGTCCCACGCCCACATTTTTTGTATTCAGTGCTTTGTTTGTACTTCAATAATGTCCAAAGTTTATGGTTGATCTGTTTTAAACTTTTCCAATACGTTAAAATCTTCGTTGGGTACGACATACATAGGCTACATTTGTAAATTCTTTGGAAAAGTGGGCAGTTCCCAGACCACAAGCTAAGTGATATTTCAATTCGTTATATCCCTGAATGTATTTGCTTTAGTGACATTTTAACGTTCTTAAATCTTAATCAAAGCACTTAATTTTTTTTGTTTGTTATTGCCGTTCATACATATCCAGAGTATTATAGGTAGATATAGGATATAATTAAATAAGTACAGTACTAGCTCCATAATCCGGACACCCTTAATGTTAGGGGTCGTCCGGATTATGGGGGTGCCCGGATTATAGATGATTTTTTTTTCAACTAATTTTAGCTTGCTTTATTGAAATGAACATAACGCAATTCAGATATATTTATGTACATAAATTGCTTTATTAAACAAAGTACAATCATTCTTACATATGTAATAATATGTACATCTGTACATAATCAAACATTTTTTTTATTTTTGTACGTACTATTTCAAAAAAATTATTAATTTTGGTCTGCTGCGAGCTCGCCAGCAACATTTTATCTGCAGTTTCTTTAAATCGCCTTAAAATTAAAATACCATAGCCGAAGCGTCAACATGGCACCATATTCTTTTTCAAACCATCCTAATGATTTTCCTTTATCAAGGAGATCTAAAATTTCAAATTTTTTCTGAAGAGTAAGGGTTTTATGAGCCATTTTTTTAAATTTTCCACTGCTCATAATAATAATGTTCACTCAATTCAGTTTGTCACTAAAGAATAAACACAAAGCGTGATTTATGCTGTTGCATTCCGTATACATATGTACATATATTGTTGTTAAAGTACCGCTATTTTACGAAAAACTCACGAAGCAAACTAAAAATTAAAATACATATGTATGTATTGCGAAGCAAATTTGAAAAATGTCCGGATTATAGAGTAAAAAATGTTAAACTGTCCGAATTATAGTGTTGTCCGGATTATAGATGTGACCGGACTACCGCGTGTCCGGATTATCGAGATAGTACTGTACTAACTATACATCTGCTCAGCAGCGCATAATGGTTTTTGTCATACCCATTGAGTTCGAAAGATCCGCTTTTTGAGTTGGATATCTAAAAAATTTATTTGTTTATAACAAAGACTTTAAAGCCAGAAACATTGTATATCCTAAAGCATTGCAATAAATGGAATGTTAAAAGTTATTTGAAAATGTATTTCTAGGGAAGTCACTGGTCAGGCAGAACAACGTCTGCCGGGTCTGCTAGTCTTATAAATAAAAATGAATGTGAGTCTGTGTGTCTGTGTGCCTGTGTGTCCTTTATGGGCGTCCAAAGTACTCAACCGATTTTTATGACATTTTCACAGTATATTCTTGAGATCATGGGTTAAAGCATAGGCTATATTAATTTTTGGTTCAGAATATTGTTGTGTACGATTTAGGCTATATCAATTTATGTTTTTTTGGAAAAGTGGGCGGTGCCACGCCCACATTTTTTGTGTTTTGTTTGTACTTCAATAATGTCCAAAGTTTATGGTCGATCTCTTTTAAACTGTCAAGATTGGTTCAGAAGATTGTTGTATACGATTTAGGCTATATAAATTTTTGGAAAAGTAGGCGGTGCCACGCTCCCAGGCTATATAAAATTTAAATTCTTCATAGCTCTGAACATATTTGGTCTAAATTAATGATTTCTGGAGATGTGTGTCCTTTGGTCAAGATGTATATAATTTTGGAAAAGTGGGCGGTGCCACGCCCACATTTTTTGTGTTTTGTTTGTACTTCAATAATGTCCAAAGTTTATGGTCGATCTCTTTTAAACTGTCAAGATTGGTTCAGAAGATTGTTGTGTACGATTTAGGCTATATAAATTTTTGGAAAAGTAGGCGGTGCCACGCCCCCAGGCTATATAAAATTTAAATTCTTCATAGCTCTGAACATATTTGGTCTAAATTAATGATTTCTGGATATGTGTGTCCTTTGGTCAAGATTTATGTAATTTTGGAAAAGTGGGCGGTGCCACGCCCCTTTTTTTGTGTTTTGTTTGTACTTCAATAATGTCCAAAGTTTATGGTCGATCTCTTTTAAACATTCAAGATTGGTTAAGAAAATTGTTGTGTACGATTCAGGCTATATGAATTTTTGGAAAAGTAGCCAGTGCCACGCCCCCAGGCTATATAAAATTTAAATTCTTCATAACTCTGATCCCACGGGCGGTCCCACGCCCACCTTTTTTGTGTTTTGTTTGTACTTCAATAAGTTCAAAGTTTATGGTCGATCTTCTCTAAATTTCCAGATTGGTTCAGAAGATTGTTGTGCCACGCCCCCAGGCTATATAAAATTTAAATCATCATATCTTTGAATATTTTTGGTCTAAACTAATAATTTTTGGATATGTGTCCCGTGGTCAAGAATTATATAATGTGATAAATGTGGGCCGTGCCACGCCCACATTTTTTGTATTCAGTGCTTTGTTTGTACTTCAATAATGTCCAAAGTTTACGGTTGATCTGTTTTAAACTTTTCCAATACGTTACAATCTTCGTTGGGTACGACATACATAGGCTACATTTGTAAATTCTTTGGAAAAGTGGGCAGTTCCAGGACCACAAGCTAAGTAATATTTCAATTCGTTATATCCCTGAATGTATTTGCTTTAGTGACATTTTAACGTTCTTAAATCTTAATCAAAGCACTTAATTTTTTTTGTTTGTTATTCCCATTCATACATATAAAGAGTATTATAGGTAGATATTAGGCATGGGACTATTCGAATAAAAATTATTCGAATAAACAAAACTTTTATTCGGCGGGTACAAAAAATTCGAATAGTATTTATTCGAATTTTTTTATTCGTTTATTCGAATATTATTATTCGTTTATTCGAATATTATTATTCGTTATAGTACTATTCGAATATTTTTGTTAATAGATTTTTAAAACGATATTCGCTGTTTTCTTTGCTTGTACCTAAGGGCGTGCATTTATGTTTTGTATGTTTTGGATGTATGTGTGTATGTTTGCGTGTACAAATGTGTGACCAAGCAGTAACAATTTTCTTGCATTATTCGAATAGTGGTAACGAATAGTTGTATTTATTCGGTTAATGGTGGTTGAATAGTTTTTGGCTTATTATCTCAATATTTAAATAGCTATTTGTGCAGTGTTGTAGGAATAATAAAATACAATTATTGGTAATAATTCAAGCTGTAAATAGGCATTTACTATAAAGTTACTATACATAAATATGTATTTGTACATTTATATGTTTATTGCAGTTACATTTGCTTGGTAAGTTTTGTGCTAGCGCTTCAAGCAAGAGATGCCAGGGCCGAAATTCATTATGTATACTGTTTATTATGGTAACAAAAGGACGGGTTTGTGATGATTTTTCATGTTCACATGTGTAAATAGTTTAATTTGCGTAAAGTAACATACAGAAAATAATACTACCTGCTTCCTATGTTTTGTTAAATACTCATATAAATGGACTTACATACATATGTTTGTAAGTATGTAGGTATGGTCATGGAAATTTGCGAACTCTTTGTATTGAATGGGCTGGTTAAGGATGATCATTATTAGGTAGATTTTTTATTGTGTTTCATCAACTGAAGAATTGCATAAAGCGCGACTATTTGTTTTAAATTTGGGTGTCTAAACTCGTTAACTAAATGAACACAAAGGACCTAGGAATAATACTACATATTCGAATATTTTTGTTAATAGATTTTTAAAACGATATTCGCTGTTTTCTTTGCTTGTACCTATGAGCGTGCATTTATGTATGTTTTGTATATGTATGTATGTTTGCGTGTACAAATATGTGCCCAAGCGGTTACAATTTTCTTGCATTATTCGAATAGTGGTAACGAATAGTTGTATTTATTCGGTTAATGGTGGTTGAATAGTTTTTGGCTTATTATCTTAATAATTAAATAGATATTTGTACAGTGTTGTGTGAATAATAAAATACAACGTTTGACTGAAATCGCCTGCCAACAATATCATCAAGCCGCCAAAGATGTTGCTATTTCGCCGAAGATCCTTCAGTGTGAAGTTAAGTGCTTCAAGTGATTTCTTATTTGCCATTGTGCACTCATCCCAAACAATGAGCTTGCATTGCATTTTCCCATTGCACTGGATCGGGATATATTGCAATGTTTTCCTTGTTCCTCCGGGTGCGTCCAGGAAGAATAGACCACCAGTATTATTATCCACCGCTTGCATTAATATTTCGTATACATGTGTTTGCTGTTCATTCAGCAACGGCACATTATTTCGAACGAATTCCTGTAATGTATCAACATTGTATTGCAGCTCTCGATTAAATTTATGGTTGAATCCATCGTGCATCGATCGATTTGGCGCAATCACTCCTGCTTCAATCAGTAGCTTGTTTGCAATATTCAAGCATTGATCCTCAATCAGAATCAATCCTTCATTGTAGATTTCATCGGTTATTTGCATGTCGGGATTATTCGTTCGAATGCGCAAGCGATGCAAGATATCTTCACATATGTCGTCTTTGTATTTGTTCCATAACTGTATTGGTTGTGAAGGGAAACATGTGGTGATGATTATTGCGAACAGCGTTCGTATTTGGTACGCATTTGATGAAACAACTGAATCCGCAAGTGTTAAATCCCAATGAGAATCGTTCTCCAGCAAACCCAATAGTTGACATGCTTCTCGATATGTTTCGCATTGTTGACACAGTTTTCAAATGCGCAAATGATTTTGGTCCACGTACATTTACCAACAGCAGTCGCAAATCAAAACATTCATAATTTGTAGGATGAACAGTATACATGCGACCTAGCGCATCAGTGGAAAACACCTGGGGCCAATCTGAAACTGGGGTTCCTTTTTTGCGACGTTGAAATTTCTTTGCTGATTGATTCCACTTGTAATACTTGGGCATTTCAACGTACATCAGCGTTGCTGCGAATGGATCTGCTTCCCACATTGCAAAGAAGCTAGTCAAAGTTGTCGATGGTGGTATCTCAGCTCGTTGTGCCGCATTAGCCTAGGTGAAGTAAACTCTTTGTCCATTTTCCAAATGCACTGCTAAATGTACAACAGTGGGATATCTTTCATGAATTTGAAATGACAATAATCGCCACAGTGCTTCATTAGTACTGACGTATCTGACCATTTGGAAGTTGCTGATTTCGTCATTAGCATTTTCAGACGCAATACCAAACACAGCCATGTCGCTGCCTTTTGTAACGTACTTGCACAAATATTTGACTGATTTGGCCGAATGACAACTCTCAACGTTCACATGTGCATCGAAAATTCGTGATAGCAGCGGGAAATATGGTGCAATGAATTCATTTCCGATCTCAATCTCTTGATTTTGAACTTTAACTTTGATAGTTCAACCATTATCTTATTTTGAACGCCGACGATAAATTGGATATCCATCCTTCCCTGTGACTGTTTCAGCAACTAATGGCCGCGGGTATCGTTTTGTGCACTTTTCATCAGCCATGCAAGGCGATAATGGATTTAATGCACCGCACGGTCCATGCACCATCTGTGTCGTAACAATGTCATGTAGATGGGGATCAGTGACTGGATCTGGAATTTCAGCAGATATGATGTCATCCACTTCACTTGAACGTAATTTGTTCAGCAACCAAATTAGGATATGAGCATGCGGTAGTCCACGCTTGTGCCATTCCACAGAGTACATGGAACAACGTGTGTCACCAAAAACTTGATACTTAGCAAGCACAGCAATCATAACCTTACGTTTTTGCTGAAATACTCTGGCGATTATGTCATGGCGATCTTGCGGTTTTTGCCCCGGGTCCAACTCACGTTCAATTTCCGTCCACTTCGGATTGCAAGTGAACGTAATAAATAAATCCGGAGTTCCATAATTTCGCACGTACGTCATAGCGTCTTGAGCGTATTCGTGCATGTGGCGTGGACTTCCGATATAAGGTGATGGGAGAATCGTCAGACGTCCAATATTCTGAACATTACCATCTGAATGAATAGCATCACGCAAGTGTATATAGTCCTCAGATCGTAGCTTTGCCTGATTGAATCGGATGAAAGCTAAACGTTCGGTCTCCACTTTGACATACATGTCGACCGCGAATTGCTGGAATAGGCACTTCAGAATAATATTGCCCTCATGTGTATGAATCATCATACGATACGCATATTAATTCATTGCGCTTAGATTTTTGTTCCTTGATACGCCTGAAAATACAAAATTAAATGGATTGTTGAAGGAAACCAATAACAGCAATAATTAGTGTGTTAATATTGCACCTGTAATTGGATCGACGCACCACAGTGCAAACGTAAGTACATACATACATCTAAATTTGTATGCCAATAAAATGCAATGTCTGCTTACAACAACCACTGCTGACTATTTATGTAGGTTTGTCTGTTTGTTATTGGGTTAACACACATGCATACATACAATATTTACACTTAATGCTGGTATATCCCTACTGCTGTGTTAACTTGCACAATACGCATGAGCTTTTTACTAGAAATTTGCAAGTTTTTTTATTCCATTTCCAAAGAAATATAATTTTTGATCTTTTTGGTTAATACGACAATTTTTGATCTTTTTGTAAAATGCGACAATTTTTGATCCCTTTGGTTGGTTTTTCCCCTTTGGGACTGCAAGTTAACACAGCAGTAGAGATACACCAAAATTAAGTGAAAATAATGTATGTATGCCTGTGTGTTATCCCAATAACAAACAGACAAACATATGTAAATAGTCAGCAGTGGTTGTTGTAAGCAGACATTGCATTTTATTGGCATACAAATTTAGATGTATGTACTTACGTTTGTACTGTGGTTACTAACCGCCCTCACTAATCAATTAACTGCTGCTGTGAAAATCCTACACTTTGATTAAATAATTTTTCTTCACTTTTATTAAATCACTATACACTGATTGCACTTCGTGTCTGACCTTGAAAGTATGCATGATTAAGTACTTTTTTAGCGACGAACCTTTCAGGTACATCGAGCGCGCGATTTTACTTCGGCTAACTTGAAGCGTCGGCATGGAGAAAAGTATTTAAGCAAAGTGTTGGATTATCACAGCAGCAGTTGCTGTTATTGGGATAACACACAGGCATACATACAATATTTACACTTAATGCTGGTATACCTCTACTGCTGTGTTAACTTGCACAATACGCATGATTGTTTTGATGGTTTCCAATTGATCTGTTAGGAAACTTCAACTTCAATTTCACAGTGAACACAATACCGGTTTTAATTTTGAGTTTGAAAGAACGTGCGCATAAGAAAAAATGTCACATAAAATTAATGGCGATGTATGTGAAAAATGATTTCCATTATTTTCCTGCTTTCCGACTTATTTTTATATTATACCAGGGTCACCCCTGGTCCTCATTTTTGGATATCTCGTAAGCGGGGTAGCATAGGGTCCTGAAAACCACCTCTTTTTTAAACACTCCTCAACACCTTTTTTTCGACACACTTATCGTATAAACACCTTCTAAGGTCATACCTGGTCCACATTTTGGTAGATATCTCGGAAAACGGGTCGCATAGGGTCTTGAAAATCACCTCTTTTTTAAATACCCATCAATACCTTTTATTTGATACCCATATTGTAGAAAACCCATCTGGGCTCACACCTGGTCCATATTTTGGGAAATACCTCGAATACGGGGTCTTATATGGGACTAATAACTACACCATGTTCAAGCGCTCGTCAACACCTTTCATTTGATACACATATCGTACAAACACTTCCTGGAGTCACCCCTGGTCCACATTTAGGTCAATATCTCGGAAACGGGACCCCATATGGGACTCAAAACCACTCCATGTTAGAACACTCATCAATACCTTTCATTTGATACCCATATCGTACAAACACTTTCTGGAGTCACCCCTGGTCCACATTTGGGTCAATATCTCGGAAACGGGACCCCATATGGGACTCAAAACCACTTCATTTTAGACAACTTATCAATACCTTTCATTTGATACCCATATCGTAAAAACACTTTCTGGAGTCACCCCTGGTCCACATTTTGTGGAATATCTCCAAAACCTTCCAGGTTTCTTCTTTTTTTTTTGGCCATAAACCATGTCGGGCTCAATCAAAAACTACGTGCAAACTTTCGTTTAATTCGGTCCTGCCGTTCTGGAGTTATAGCGTCAGCAAGGAAAATAGGCTCCATTTTTATATATTGATTTCAATACATACGTTTTTAAACAATTATTTTTGACATGAGAGGGTGCCTGTGGGTATAAGTGTATTCGTCACGGATGACCCTTAGCATATATTAGAAGTGGTATAAAACGGGAATCCGGGGCGACACTCACTCACATGTATGATCCTATTAATAACATTGGCATACCATAAAAAAAAATTAGTAACTATTTGACGAGTAACTATTTGACTGAATTAAAGGTGTGAAAATCGGGCTGAGCCCAATAGAGTATATTTATTGTAAGATTGTATTAGGCACTGGTTTTTGGTTTGACTCACGACGAGTACACATTTCTAAGCCATTAATTTTTACAGCTCGAATGACAACCGAATACCCTTCATATATTGTACTGTGGTTACTAACCGCCCTCACTAATCAATTAACTGCTGCTATGATAATCCAACACTTTGATTAGATAATTTTTCTTCACTTTTATTAAATCACTATTCACTGATTACACCGCGTATCTGACCTTGAAACTGTGCACGCTTAAGTACTTTTTTAGCGACAAACCTTTCAGGTACATCGGGCGCGCGATTTTACTTCGGCTAACTCGAAGCGTCGGCGTGGAGAAAAGTATTTAAGCAAAGTGTTGGATTTTCACATTAGCAGTTGCTGTTATTGGGATAACACACAGGCATACATACAATATTTACACTTAATGCTGGTATACCTCTACTGCTGTGTTAACTTGGACAATACGCATGATTGTTTTGATGGTTTCCAATTGATCTGTTAGGAAACTTCAATTTCACAGTGAGCACAATACCGGTTTTAATTTTGAGTTTGAAAGAACGTGCGCATAAGAAGAAATGTCACATAAAATTAATGGCGATGTATGTGAAAAATGACTTCCATTATTTTCCTGCTTTCCGACTTATTTTTATATTATACCAGGGTCACCCCTGGTCCTCATTTTTGGATATCTCGTAAGCGGAGTAGCATAGGGTGCTGAAAATCACCTCTTTTTTAAACACTCATCAACACCTTTTATTCGACACACACCCATATCGTATAAACACCTTCTAAGGTCACCCCTGGTCCACATATTGGTAGATACCTCGAATACGGGGTCTTATATGGGACTAATAACTACACCATGTTAGAACACTCATCAATGCCTTTCATTTGATACCCAAATCGTACAAACACTTTCTGGAGTGACCCCTTGTCCACATTTGGGTCAATATCTCGGAAACGGGACCCTATATGGGACTCAAAACCACTCCATGTTAGAACACTCATCAATACCTTTCATTTGATACCCATATCGTACACACACTTTCTGGAGTCACCCCTGGTCCACATTTTGTGGAATATCTCCAAAACCTTCCCGGTTTCTTATACATTTTTTGGCCATAAACCATGTCGGGCTGAATCAAAAACTACGTGTAAAATTTCGTTTAATTCGGTCCTGCCGTTCTGGAGTTATAGCGTCAGCAAGGAAAATAGGCTCCATTTTTATATATGGACTAGCAGACCCGGCAGACGTTGTCCTGCCCAAACATTAACTTGTTTGCATTTAAAATATGTGAGTCGCCCCCTAATTTCAGCTCCACATCTTGGTTGGTTGGTTGGTTGGAGTGGCGAGTCCCAGTGACTCCAATTAGCGCTAGCGCGCCGTTTTGATACCACAGCTCGTGAACTAACCAATGAAGATTATTACAGAAAGTTAGCGTCGTGGGACTCTTACACCACTATAGATCCTATCTATATCCATGCCGTTGAGTCCAAGAATTTTAGAAGTTCCCCAATCTTCATCTCGCTTAGCTCGGAGAGACTCCCAAACAAGGGTTTTCCCAGAAATTTTGTTCTGCTCCTGCAGTGCGCCGGACAGCCGCACAGCAGGTGCTCCACAGTCTCTTCCGTTCCCGGAAGGTTGCAACTGCGGCACGTGGTATTGTGCTCCATGCCCATCCGTGCGGCGTGCGCCCCGATAGTCCAATGCCCAGTGAGGGCCGAAACTAATCTGAAAATGTCCCTTCTGTTATTCCTGAGAAGGGTCGAAGATCGTGCTTCATTGTACGAAGGCCATAAACTCTTTGACACTCTGCAGGACTGCAGACGCTTCCATCTATCCGTAGCCTCCCCAAGCCAGTGCTGAGAGACCCGACCCTTGAGCAGTCCCAGCGGTGCAAGGACCTCCTTCGCTTCTGAGACGTCAAGGGCCGACCCACGCCGTGCCAACTCATCGGCAGTCTCGTTTCCCTGTATGTTGCGATGCCCCGGCACCCATATTAAAGAAACGGCATGTCGACTTGCCAGGTTCATGGTCCACTCCCTGCACTGACCCACAAGGCTCGAAGTGATCGTCGCTGATCCGAGAGCCCGAAGAGCCGCCTGGCTGTCCGAGAAGATTGCTATCCGATTACCTGTGATGTTTGTATCCAGTAATGCCCTGCATGCCTCCTGGATAGCGTAAATTTCTGACTGAAATACACTCGCAGAATCTGGAAGACGCATTGACAAGGACACGTCTGGGATAATTGCGAAAACCCCCGCTCCCACTCCACACTCCATTTTAGATCCATCTGTGAAAATTGAGATGTCGAACTTCTGTGGTAGTTCCCCTTTTCTCCAGTCCTTTCTGGATGGGAAAATAACCTCAAAGTTTGTGTCGAAAACTGTCCTGGGACAAATGTAGTCCGTTTTGGTTTTAATATAGGGGCCGGTTATATTTAACAGAATACGGCTGTGACCGTATCCACGCTCTTTCCAGAGTCCCAACTCCCGAAGCCTGAGTGCACTATTAGATGCTGTTTCCTTGATAAAGAGATCGATCGGTGGTATATTGCATATCACATTCAGAGCCTCTGTGGGGCATGATCTAATCGCCCCTGTGATTGCGCCACAGGCAGCCCGCTGAACTTTGCTTAGCATGTTCATAATGTAGCCCACCTCGGCTGCCCTCCACCACACTATTGCTCCGTAGGCTAAGATCGGTCGAATAACTGCTTTGTACATCCATGCTGTGATTTCCGGACTCAGGCCCCACTGTCTGCCTAACATACGTTTACAGGCGTACATAGCTCCATATGCCCGTTTGACCCTGTTTTCTATGTTAAGTTTCCAGTTTAACTTAGGTGTCAAGAGGACGCCTAGGTATTTCGCCCTATCAGAAAGTTGCAACTCTTGACCACAAAGAGAAGGTAGATTGAAACTTGGTATTTTTTTCCTATTTGTGAATAACAATAGCTCGGTCTTTGAGGGATTGACATTAAGCCCCGCAGCCTCTGCCCATCCACTCAGCTTCCTTAGTGCTACCTGCATGATATCGCTAATCACGTTAGGGCACAGACCCGATACTAGTATTACTACGTCGTCCGCGTAGGCAACCACTTTTACTCCGTTCATGTTAAGTTGACGAAGTATGCCGTCTATAACACAAAGCCAAAGCAGTGGAGACAGCACTCCACCCTGAGGAGTTCCTCTCGACAAGTGTGCCGTTACTTCACTTGCTCCGACCTTGGCGCTTATGACTCTAGACCGCAGTGCCATCCCTATCCAGTTTACAATAGGGTCCTCGATACCAAGGCCCGATAGCGAAACCTCTATCGCTTCCAGCCTTACGTTGTTGAAGGCGCCTTCAATATCAAGGAATGCGGCCAAGGTGAACTGTTTACTCTCGAGGGACACTTCTACCTTGTGCACCACCTCGTGCAGGGCAGTCTCCGTTGAGCGTCCCTTGAGATACGCATGCTGAGCTGTAGACAGCCCTGAATTATCTAATGTCTTTCTAATAAGGACGTCCAAAAGCCGCTCGAAGGTTTTCAAAACAAACGACGAAAGACTGATTGGTCTGAAGTCCTTGGGGTTTTCATGGCCTCTCTTGCCCACCTTTGGGATGAAAACTACCCTCGTCCTTCTCCAGTTTACAGGCACATGATTTAGCCGAATGCATGCCCTGAAGATACACGCCAGCCAGGGTATTACCAGTAAGCTGGTTTTTTGTAACATGGCTGGGAAAATACCATCCGGCCCCGCGGATTTGTATGGTGAGAAACTGTTGATTGCCCATTCAATCTTTTTAGCTGTTATAAGCTCCATTTGACTAGGCCCACAGCCTGGGAAATGTGTTCCTACAAGGAGATCCACGGTTTCCGCCGAGCTGCATGTCCATGAGCCGTCGTCCTTCCGTAAAAACGACGGGCAAGCTTTTTCTTTTGAGAGAATTTTTCCAAGTCTCGAAGATTCCTTTGTTGATTCAATAGACGAGCAAAAGTCCTTCCAGGATCCTTCTTTTGCCTTCCGAATCGCTTTTTTATAGCATCTTAGACTATTCTTGTATGGCAACCAGTTACCAGTAGAACGGCTCATGTTGAATAGTCTCCTAGACTCTCTCCTGAGTTCGAAAAGGTCTGAATTCCACCAGGGAGGATATGCCTTTTTGCTAAAACTAGTCGGACAAGCTACCCGTAGAGCTGACCCCATGGCCTTCTCTAGCTTACTACTTTTTGCATCAAGTTCCTCCACTGACAGTAATTCC
Source organism: Sphenella marginata (assembly GCA_951509765.1). NCBI lineage: Eukaryota > Metazoa > Arthropoda > Insecta > Diptera > Tephritidae > Sphenella > Sphenella marginata. The sequence continues at coordinate 104,643,592 of OX608078.1, forward strand.
TGCAAAGGTTGACTACCTAGCTTATTGCTCACCACCCTGACGAACCTTCGCCAGTTTGTCCTCCTTGGATTTAGGTGAGGGATAGGATTTTCTAATTTTAAAATGATATCGAAAAGGATCATCCTGTGGTCAGAAAAGGACTGCCTGTCTGATACCCTCCAATTTTCTATACGAATATTGCTGTTACCGCTTAGTAGCGTAATGTCCAGCACCTCCTCCCACCCACTAAAAGTATCAGTGCTTGGGAAGATGAAGGTAGAGGTACTACCCCGGTTACAAACTACTAAGTTATTACTCAAAATAAAATCGAAAAGTGACTCACCCCTGGTATTGATCTCCGTACTCCCCCATAGGGAGTGTCTGGAGTTGGCGTCGCATCCAACAATTATGTTGCTTTCTTTGTTTTCCTGCATTAGCCTGCGGATCTCCTCCGGTGGAGCCTCCTCATCATGCGGCATATATGATGAGGCAATCACCATGCTGACTCCGTCAGCCGCCTCCAGCGAAATGGTGGTCAAATCTGCACAGCTGTGGGAAGAAACAAGAAAAACATTGTATATAGATTTTACAAGAACGCATGTCCTAGGCTTACCATCCTCGCGCTTGTAGAAAATATTATATCCCTTAATGGAGAGCCCCTTAATAATGGTGTTCCACACCCAGGGTTCCTGAATAAGGGCGATGTCCACGTTCTCCTCCAGCAGGAAAACGGAAAGGTTGTCCGATGCCAGCCGCGAGTGCTGTAGGTTTATCTGGGCAACCCTAAGACCCATTATTATTATTGGGGTCCTGGCTCTTGGTCGACGAGCTGCAGGCCCTCCAGGCGCCTGTTTGTGTCGTCGACAGCATCCGGTCCCTCATAGTCCTGAGGATTCCGCAAAATTTTTACCTTGGCCCGACGTATGCCGAATCGCAAGGCGTAATCCGCTTTTTCCAGCGGCCCGATACTCTCCTCGCGGTTGTGAGCCTGAAGATACTTAATCAGCGTCCCGCTGTCTATCTTCATACGCGGGATCCATATCCTCGCTCTCGGTCTTTTTGGAATGTCGGCGGCTTGGATGAGCTTTACCTTCAAGCCTCCCCCAATGTCGCCTAGGTCCAGCAGGCACTTCTCCAGGAAGTCCTTTGACTGCTGGTCCTCGCATTTGACTACCCTGTGACCGCGGACAACTTCCGCCGAGTCGAAGGAAGGGAGACTACCATCTGGGTTGGCCATCACGAACTGGATAACCATTTCGGATAGCCTCGCCTCGATTTCTCCCCACTTCTCCAAGACGGACCTGCCGCTGTTGGTGGTCGCATCGACAAGAGCAACCTCCAGGTTGCTCCTAACCGCATCGGCAAAAGATTTTGCCCCCACCCGCGCTCCGGCTGAGGTGGAGGTATCATCACCGGTAACCTTGCTCCTCTTAGAGGAACTCGAGGCCTCTTCCATAGACCTGTTCCTCTTCGAGGTGCTAGGGGCTTCTTCCAGAGGCCTATTCCTCTTACCGGTGGAAGCTGATGATGTGGTGTTCAAGTACGCCCGGTACTCATCCACCACAGCTTGGTAAACCTTCCGGTCCTCCGCATCCTTGGGATGAACGGTACCATTTACCCTGTTCCTTTCTATCTTATCCAAGATAGACAGGGCAAGCTGGTATCGCCTTCTCCCTTGGAATGCATTGGACCGTGCATTCTTACTATCAGGCCGCTTCCTAGAGGCCTTCGAACGTTGTTGATTCTTTGGCGGAGTCCTGCTACCCACCGTAGCTGTACCGCCCGTCTCCACCGTCTCTTGGCTAGAGAAAAGGAAATCCTCGTCCGAGGAATTTTCCTTTTCCCTATGCCGATGTCCGTCTGTTTGTCCAGGGTCTGTCGCCTGTCCTGTTGTAACTGTTTCTGTCCTTGTTATTGTCCCTGTCCGTGTTGTTGTCCCTGTCGTCCTGTCCACGCTCCCTACAGTCCGGTTTCCGGAGTCCTCCTGACCTCCTTGTCCGTCTGTCTCTTCCTTCGTTTTGTTGGTTGTTTTTATTTCTTTTTTGTTATTCATTTTTTGGTCCCACGAGTATGCACGGAAAGGGTTGGTCACTCGTCCGCAGAGCCGGCATGCGTAGAGAAGGCACTTATACCTCCGACCTTGCCCGGGTATCGGAGGGGACCGTTCACGGCCAGCTATTCGATAACCGCCCGCTGACCATTCAGCCCTCGGCACGTATACCTTTACACCTTGGCTTAGGGTGGTGTTGGTACGGCGATCCTCACATCCCCTGCAGCCGAGAGTGGTTCGTACCCAGATGTACTCATCTTCCCGAGACTGCAGCAAATATGAGGCTTTCCTCTTAGTTCGTCTCACATTGGGACCTCCCACTCCAGGAGAAGTTCCAATGCAATACTTAAGCCCCTTCGCCACGGCAAGGCGACCAACGTTGAAGGGGCTCCACATCTTTCTCTCCGTCCATCCTCTTCATATGCTTTTGTCTTTTCATATTGCCTTTTAATTGTCATCCATATACCTATCCCTTTCTCAATCCCAATCCCAAAAGGACTTAAAAATTCTCCATTTTAAAACTCTCATGCAGACCTTTCATTTTAGACCCATTTGTTCACAAAAACCTTCTAGCTCCAATTTTGGTCCACGTTTTCGTTAATATCTAAAAACCTCCGTTTTATATGGGAAAATAGTTAAAACATGTTAAATCATTTGTCAACACCTTTCATTTGATTGAGGGCCCCTCCTAGTTGACATTTTGACCAATATCTCGAAAACGCGCTCATATTGAAAGAACACTTTATAAGGTTACCCTGGTCAACATTTTTAGGGACATCTCCAAAACCTTTCCCAATGCCTTTATTTTTTTAGCGTATAACCATCTCGAGCGGATACAAAATCTACCTTCCCAATTTAGTTATGTGTATTAGGTCCACCCGTTCTCAAAATAGATGTTTCCATTAATGAGGCAAAGTCCAAATAAAACCTGTGGCCTTTCCCTTTGTTTTTATACCAATTTTGTGCGAATATTAATATATCGAAATGAACCAAAGTCCGAATGAAAGCTGTCGTCTTTCCCTTTCGTTTGATATCAATTGTGTGCGGATATTCCAAAGTTTACGCGAAACCACATATTGACCGATAACTCTGTTATCGATAAATATATCGAAATATAATTATGTGTGTTATAAATTCTGAACAGGGCCGTGCGCGGGAATTGGCCTTGGGGGGGGTTTTAATTTAGATTTGCATTCGCATACATTTTTCACTAAGTTAAACATATTTGCTGAAACAGATACCTAGACCCATATATCACAAATTTAAATGTTCTTTAACTTTCCTGAAACTGCATACTCTGATGCCTAAAACTACTATTTTTTTGATTGTACACATTTTTCTGTATTTGATAGAGAATTGGTGATATGATGGCATATCCCAGCTAACAAAAAGTGCAAAACAAGACTCCTTTCGGAGCCATAAAACGCTCATATCTCAGAACTTTACTCTCCAAAATGAGCTTCTTTCGGAGCCCAAATGGATCGAAAAATCACTCTACGCGGGCACTCCAACGGAGTCATAAAAAAAATTCGGAAATGAGTCCGATTTCGATGAATTTGAAGCGTTTTATGACTCTTTTTAAATGAACTTCGGCGTTTATTTGGTGCTTTTCTGAACCTTTTTCGGAGCCTTTTATTCCTCCATTCTGAGGGTTTCTGGAGCCTTCTCAGACGCCTTTCGGAGCCCTTTAATTGGCGTTTTTCTTTCATTCATCCATTCAGAGGGTTTTTGGACACTTTTCGGAGCCTTTTATTGGTGTTTTTCTAAAGCTTATTTGGGGTCGTTTTTTATTTCTTTTGGGTCATAATTTCTTTGCGCAATTTTTCACTCCTAACTATTCTGCCGTCACCAAATCTGACTTTCAAAATTATCCCTATGAGCTACATGGGAACAATTTAATTAATTGTCCGACTATATGCGCCAATGATGTTCTTATTTATCTGAAAACCTTGGAGGAACCTTTTAAATGCGGACCTGATAAGATTCCTACATGCTTCTTGAAGAAGTGTGCTAACAATATTTACCAACCCCTTACCAATTTGCTCAATCTGTCACTAAAGTGTGGTGTTTTCCAAAAGCATGGAAAGAGTCGTTTCTTCAAGGCTTCTATAGAGAACTATCATGGCATAGCAAAGCTTTCTGCCATCCAAAGAGTGTGTGAAGCTATTTTTACCAATCAGCTTACGAATCCTATCTCTACCTTGATTTCCGACTGTCAACACGGGTTCTGTAAGGGAAAGTCCACCGTTACAAACTTACTTGAATTTACTTTGATTTCAGCAAAGCTTTCGATAAAGTGTGTAACTCGTTACTTATTCATAAACTGGATCAGTTGGGTTTCCAGCCGGGTCTCAATCGCTAGATCTCTTCTTGCCTTAGCGACAGAGCACAAAAAGTAGTGTTTAAAAATTGTGAATCCGAGGTTATTTATGTCTCCTCAGGAGTTCCTCAAGGAAGCCATCTGGGCCCGATTCTGTTCTTATTGTTTATAAATAATATTTCTACAGTAATAGAAAATGTTAATGTATGCCGACGATGTAAAGCTTTTCACGTCATTAGCTTCATTCGAAGATAGAAATAAGCCAATCAGATTTCAATACACTAGTTAATTGGTGCGATTTAAATTATATGCTGCTTAATCTAAAGAAATGTAAATACATGGGTTTTTCGAGAGGAATTTCTCAGCCAGCTTCCTATACAATTAACAATTATAGTCTTGAGAAAGTGTATTATTTTTTTGACCTTGGGGTTACTATGGATTACAAACTCAGTATCAACGGTGCAGTGAAATAACGCCCAAGGAAATAACGCCCATGGACGTTATTTCCCATTCAAAAAGGAAATAACGCCCATGGGCCTTATTTCCTTTTTAAATGGAAATATCGCCCATCTGCAAAAAGAAATAAAGCCCATGGCTCTTATTTCCTTTTTAAAAGAGAAATAACGCCCATAGGATTTTACGCGAGCAACACGAACTATTGATTAGCATTTTTTTCACAAATTACCCTGTGAGAAAAGAGTGGGAAGCGTGGCACGCGGAAAGACATCACCGTGGCGGTAGCCACGGCTATGGCACACACCCGGAGTTGGAATGGCGTAGCCCAGGGTTATTTTTTGAAGCGCGGCCGAAGGCCGCCCACGCGGAAAGGTGTCGTGCACATAAAAAACGTGGATGGGGCCCCGAATTGGGGATCTGACCCCGGACAATTTTCGGTTTTTCACTAATAACTTTTCACAGAAACAAAATATTGCTTTTCCCCCTTCGGATTATAGTTACGGAGGCCCGATCCACGATTTTTAGGTGCAGAATACCTTTCCGCGTAGGCGGCCTTCGGCCGCGCTTCACCATTCCAACTCCGGGTGTGTGCCATAGACGTGGCTAAAGCCACGGTGATGTCCTTCCGCGTGCCACGTTTCCCACTTTGGTTAACGTGAAATTTGTGTGTAACTATTCAATAAAATACAAAAAGAATTAGAATATTATTGTTTCATTAAAAAAATGAAAGAGCAATAAGGCCTTTAAGACTTTATTTCTCTTTCGAAGTGTAATAAAGCCTTTTTTGAAATAAAGGCCTTATTTCACTTTCAATAGTGTAATAAGGCCTTAAAGGGCTTATTTCACAAGGCGATATTGCACCCCGCCTTATAAAAACATAACAAATATGTTCAAATTTATTGAAATAAAGAAAACCATATACTTAATTCTTGAATCAGCTTGTTTTAATTCGTTTTTAACGTCCGTGGGCTTTATTTCTCTTCGAAAAAGGAAATAACACCCATCAGCAAAAGGTGATAACACCCATGGGCTTTATTTCCTTTTTAAAAAGGAAATAAGGCCCATGGGCGTAATTTCCTTTTTGAGTGGGCGTTATTTCACTGCACCATAATTTGCGAGTCGCTTAAAACTAATTAATCTTCCAACCTTTCTAGTCGGAGGGAAATGCTTGGAATTGTTTTCATGATTAAATTACTAAATGGTTGAATCACAAGCGAAGTGAACTTCAATGTACCTTCTCGTCCATCAAGACATTTTAAACCACTTATCTTGAAACAGTGCCGAACTAATTTTGAATTAAATCAGCCTTTTCGTTGTTTTTGTCAAGATTATAACCCTCATTCTGGTACGTTTGATATTTCAGACTCACTATGCAGAATAAAAATGTCAATTCTTTCTATCCTAAATACATAGCAACAATTTGCTTTCATATCCTTTGATTCTTATTTTTATTCTTTACAATAACTATCCGCTGTCAACTAATTGTTTATTAATTGTGTAATCTATTTTTTATCTACCTTACTTAGCTGATGAGGTTTTCTCTGTAGCTGAGCAGTTTTAGATATCGACGATTAGCAAACCAAAGCCTTTCAAAGACTCGGCACGAAAGAACAATCCGCGCGTATTGCGGATGCGCCCCTCGCGTTGGTCGGGCGGGATATAATGGATAATCCGTTGGGAATTATTATTATTATTATTATTATTATAAATAATAAAAAATAAGGTTTATGAAGTTTTATTGACACTATTCGGAAAATATGAAATATGCTATGTTTATTTTTCACAGACTATTGATAAACGTCCATGAAAAATGCGATCTTTATCTTCTGTTAGCAATAAAAAAAACCTCAGAAAATGTTTGAAAACATTCAAATAATTAAACTTTGTCGCTCATCTGCTCTCCAACGTTCAATTTCTCACAGTTCTCTTTACGCCTACAACAAAAAGGTTCAGAAAACACTCGAAATATTTCATATAATTGAGCCTTGCAGTTCATTCGCTCTGTTAATTGAAACTGTTCACTGTTTTCATCGGTAAAATTTAAGAACAAAAAATGCCCATACGCTACACAACTTTGTAATTTCGGAAAGCTCCAAGTGCAATTCAAAGTGCCGGACTTATGTATTGGCCAACCTTATTCTTTGCAACTTTCACCAATTTCTTCTTCCGTAAAATTATTTTAACTAATTTTGTCAAAAATTATTAGTCAAGATTCAATACAAAATTTATAAACTGTATTTTGAAAATATTTGTAAAATCATTGCAACTTAAATTTGGCCATGGGGGGGGTTTTAACCCCCAAAACCCCCCCCGTGCGCACGGGCCTGATTCTGTACTCCAAAGAATTAGTGTGCAAAATTTCGTAAAGTTCGAGGCATTAGTTTAGACGTGAAAGAGTCACAAAAATTCAGTCACTCACACACTTACGTTTTTGTATATTAGTAAGATATGTATGTATGTATATCAATGGACCAAGGCGCATTAAATTTTGCATGTTCGATTGCAACACGAAGAGTAACATCAAAGCAAAACTTCAATTGACAATGGAAAATTCCAAAAAATTCGCATTTTTTACCGTGAAAAGCTTTGAAATAAAGAATTTTTCTTTAAATTAACTTTGCACCAATTTATGACCAACACCGTAGTCTGGTGGTGAGAATTTTTCTCTCTGTCAACGATAAATAAACAAAAACACCGAAAAATAAACGCTACATCACCGAAAAATAAACATAGATAGCATGAAACAACGAAAATGTCGCGCTAGTATGTAGCAACAAACGCAGCCATAATTACGAAATGAGATATAAATATATGGTGGAATAACAGCCAATTTAATAAGATTGTATGGGAGGTGCCACGACCACCTAATATTTTGTTTTGATTTTAATACATGACCTGCGCGTGGTAATAACAAAGAAACCCCCCAAAGGAAGTATATAATTTGGTTCAGCCGTTTTCGAGTTTTAGCGTGACAACTGAACACCATTTCATTTTTATATAACTACTAGCAGACCCGGCAGACGTTGTTCTGCCTGACCAGTGACTTCCCTAGAAATACATTTTCAAATATTTTTCTTTAACTTTTAACATTCCATTTATTGCAGTGCTTTAGGATATACAATGTTTCTTTCTTTAAAGTCTTTGGTATAAACAAATAAATTTTTTGGATGTCCAACTCAAAAAACGGATCTTTTGAACTCAATGGGTATGACAAAAATCATTATGCGCTGCTGAGCAGATGTATAGTTAGTACTTATTTAATTATATCCTATATCTACCTATAATACTCTTTATATGTATGAACGGTAATAACAAACAAAAAAAATTAAGTGCTTTGATTAAGATTTAAGAACGTTAAAATGTCACTAAAGCAAATACATTCAGGGATATAACGAATTGAAATATTACTTAGCTTGTGGTCCTGGAACTGCCCACTTTTCCAAAGAATTTACAAATGTAGCCTATGTATGTCGTACCCAGCGAAGATTTTAACGTATTGGAAAAGTTTAAAACAGATCAACCATAAACTTTGGACATTATTGAAGTACAAACAAAGCACTGAATACAAAAAATGTGGGCGTGGCACGGCCCACATTTCCCAAATTATATAATTCTTGACCAAGGGACACACATATCCAAACATTATTAGTTTAGACCAAAAATATTCAAAGTTATGATGGTTTAAATTTTATATAGCCTGGGGTCGTGGCACAACAAACTTCTGAACCAATCTGGAAATTTAGAGAAGATCGACCATAAACTTTGAACTTATTGAAGTACAAACAAAACACAAAAAATGTGGGCGTGGCACCGCCCACTTTTCCAAAATTATATACATCTTGACTAAAGGACACACATATCCAAAAATCTTTAATTTAGACCCAATATGTTCAGAGTTATGAAGAATTTAAATTTTATATAGCCTGGGGGCGTGGCACTGGCTACTTTTCCAAAAATTCATATAGCCTGAATCGTACACAACAATTTTCTCAACCAATCTTGAATGTTTAAAAGAGATCGACCATAAACTTTGGACATTATTGAAGTACAAGCAAAACACAAAAAAAGGGGCGTGGCACCGCCCACTTTTCCAAAATTACATAAATCTTGACCAAAGGACACACATATCCAGAAATCATTAATTTAGACCAAATATGTTCAGAGCTATGAAGAATTTAAATTTTATATAGCCTGGGGGCGTGGCACCGCCTACTTTTCCAAAAATTTATATAGGCTTAATCGTACACAACAATCTTCTGAACCAATCTTGACAGTTTAAAAGAGATCGACCATAAACTTTGGACATTATTGAAGTACAAACAAAACACAAAAAATGTGGGCGTGGCACCGCCCACTTTTCCAAAATTATATACATCTTGACTAAAGGACACACATATCCAAAAATCTTTAATTTAGACCCAATATGTTCAGAGTTATGAAGAATTTAAATTTTATATAGCCTGGGGGCGTGGCACTGGCTACTTTTCCAAAAATTGATATAGCCTGAATCGTACACAACAATTTTCTTAACCAATCTTGAATGTTTAAAAGAGATCGACCATAAACTTTGGACATTATTGAAGTACAAACAAAACACAAAAAATGTGGGCGTGGCACCGCCCACTTTTCCAAAATTACATAAATCTTGACCAAAGGACACACATATCCAGAAATCATTAATTTAGACCAAATATGTTCAGAGCTATGAAGAATTTAAATTTTATATCGCCTGGGGGCGTGGCACCGCCTACTTTTCCAAAAATTGATATAGCCTAAATCGTACACAATAATCTTCTGAACCAATCTTGACGGTTTAAAAGAGATCGACCATAAACTTTGGACATTATTGAAGTACAAACAAAACATACATAAATCTTGACCGAAGGACACACATATGTATCCAGAAATCATTAATTTAGACCAAATATGTTCAGAGCTATGAACAATTTAAATTTTATATAGCCTTGGGGCGTGGCACCGCCTACTTTTCCAAAAATTTATATAGCCTAAATCGTACACAACAATTTTCTTAACCAATCTTCAAAGTTTAAAAGAGATCGACCATAAACTTTGGACATTATTGAAGTACAAACAAAACACAAAAAAAAATGTGGGCGTTGACCAAAGGACACACATATCCAAAAATCATTAATTTAGACCAAATATGTTCAGAGTTATGAAGAATTGTAGTTTTATATAGCCTGGGGGCGTGGCACCGCCCACTTTTCCATTAATATAGCCTATGCTTTAACCCATGATCTCAAGAATATACTGTGAAAATTTCATAAAAATCGGTTGAGTACTTTGGACGCCCATAAAGGACACACAGACACACATTCATTTTTATTTATAAGATATAGATACAATTTAAACTAATATATAAAGGTTTTATTCTAATTAGGACTCTTCATCAGAGGGGATGTCATGGTCACTACATCGAAGCATGGAAATGGTTTCACTTGCAAATGGTAGCGATATTTTCTTTCTTTTTGGTCCCATACCTGTGAGAAATGGGTCTGAATTCAGAAGTAACCTGTAAACATTATAACCTGTAAGCAATAAATTACTTTTTAATTTATTTAAAAATCTAGTTTTACCAATTCAATAAATCCCGGTTGCAGGCTTCTCGGCAGATGTTTCTTGCAAAATTTTCTGTATATAAACGAATTTATTTATTTGACAGTTGACCTATGGGCAACAGAGCTTTTTCAATTACCTCAGCTCCATGTATAAGAATCTTGTGCAGTGTTGAAGTCATGGGATGCCATGAGTACAGCTCTACATAAAGTTTAGCTGTTTCCGTGTCGTATAGAGAAAATTTGGCTGTATCGATCTCAAATCCACTCGACAGTAGCTCTAAAATTATTTTTATGCGGTATATGTGGTCGATGTCAATGCCAGTAATCTCAGCAGAGAGTTCATAATTCGTAAAAAATCTTCTACTAGTGTTCCCATCGTTGGTGTTACCGAAATTCGCTTTTGGAACATCTACTATGAGGCCCATCTTAGTCTTGAATTCTTCTTGAAATACAAGCTACTTCTGTTTCACTATTTCTCTTTCATTGTCGGATCTTAGTTGCCACTTCTTTACAGGTAACTTATAAGCTAGATGCAAAATTTATTCATAGTCGAATCCTAGCATGTAAAATTGACAATCCAAAATCTAGCGCCTCCTCGTTAATCGTACCCTTTTTCGATAGGCAGTTAAAATTTTTTGGGGTCAAACCACAGATATAACATCTCATTGTAGATGTTGTATTAGTGGCAGCATTGCATACCTTCCCATCAATCATGGTAAGCTTCAAAGTGTGAGCTACCGCATAAGTTTTAGATCCGATTTGAATCTCAGATCTTTGCAATTCTCTTATATCATTTTGTATGATATTAATTTCGCCTTTAATCAATCTTAGTCTGATTGGACGTCAGTAGCGCGGAGAAGAGGGAGTAGGGTTCTGCCACAAAATTTTGTTATTGGTGGAACAAATTAGACGTAGGGGTACAAAAGAACTTTGGAATAAGTTGGCATCTGAGTGGGAGTCGCATTCAAATTTTTGTTTGTATTGCGCTTGTTGCGCGCCATCACATCCCCACTTGCAAATGAGCATCAATGACCTGCGTTTCTCATCTTGAAGTGTTTCCAGTACCTCTTCAAGATCCGTCAATAGTCTGGTAGCTGTGTGGTTCATTAAACTCTGAAGTTTAATTTCGGCTACAGTTTCTGTGACATGGATGGAGTCTTTTTCAGGGTAAGAATTTGACTTTGCTTCTTGTATTTTGGTGTAACAAGGATACATTTCGGGATTAAAGCTTCTAATGATTTCGTACTGGCTTCTCGCAAGTTCAGCTTCTATAAACATAGATAAGCTTGTTGTGGACTTAATTTTGATTTTACTTTCGAATGATTTCCACTAAATGCCTTCTTGTATTCGTGCTCGTTGTGGTGAAGAAACTAATTCTTCAAGTACTAACGAAGCATCTCTTTTTCTTTGCTCACCTAATTTGGCCTGAGCAGCGAAAATGAGCACTTCCAAATTATTGCTTCCCCGCAACCCTTCTGTTTTTCTTCTCTTGCTCCTCTCGCTAGATTCGAAAAACTTTGTATGTGGTCATCCTCCCGTGTTGTCGAATCTACAAACAACTAATTTTATTTGTGTGGCGGGGTAATTTTTCCCAGCTTGAAAAATCGCCTGTTTTTCCTAAAACCGGGACCGATCTTTCTTGATCTCAAAATAACAGGGAACAGTCTATCCAGAAAAAACAGAGTCAGTGCGGGGCAATACCGGGGACCTACACAAAAACCTTTTTGAAAACGAAAAATTAGGAAATTTTTTTTTTTAATACATCATTTTTTAAAAATTTAATTAAGAAGACGCTAACAACTTTATTTATGTTATGTTTCTTATTATCGTTCTTATTTATTTAGTTAGTTGGTAGCAGGGTTCGTTCACGGAAGATGAGATTGGTCGTAGTGGTATGTTAGGCTTGTGTATTTTTGGCGTAACCTGCATCCCAAAACTGACCGATAGCATCACGAAAACAATAGCCAATAACGAAGAAAATATAACATTAGTGATGATCGGTACTGAAAATAGTTTTTGTAGCCCTGTGTTTGTACATATGCATGTATAACGTTTAAAACAATTCAAAAAAATTTTAGTTTCACATGTTTTGTTGTCTTTGAAATAAAAACCAGAATATGCTAGGATGTTTAGCGAAACGTTGTGTCGCAAAAGTGAAATAAATTAGATTGTTTGCACTTTGAAAACAAAATGGTCAAAAAAAATTTAAAAATAAAACTGTTTGCCAGCTGTGTAATACTAAACTCTAGCATCCAAAAGTGCCTATTGGTACAGCGAATCCGAGTCCGTCTTGAAAAATGTAATTTATAGAACCAGAGTAATTACCCTGGGACGATTCCAAATCGGGGACGTGATATATACATAACAATAAAATGGTTTGGGCGAACTTTTATTCCCGTGGTGTTAACGCAGAAATCAGCCATTTGCTTTTGTTTACATCTAATACAATGTTGCCATTGATCGCTTTTCATGCATGCTACCGAAAACATGTACATATATTTTAATCGAGTATTTTTCATTGTATATAAGACCGAAACTGATATTAAAAAATAATAATTGGTCAATTTATTTGAAATCAAATTTTAACAAAATTTATTTTGGGTTATTTCAATATTAATCCCATAATTGAAAAGGTATTTTTGTAAAACAACTAAAAACGATCTAAAAAGAGCATACGAAAATATGAGTAGGCAACACTGTCGTATGAGCAAGCAATCAGCTGACACGTTCATACGTAAAAAATCAAAAGTAGTTTCATTTCTACGTTACGTTCACGTACACGTACGTCGTTGAGTAATCACTTACATGGCACTCTCATAAGACAGGTCGTGTCAGCTGACACGTCCTACATGCTTGCGTCGGTGGGTAATTGAACCATTAGACAGCAACATGCAAGCACATATGTGCAATATGGAAAGCAAATATTTTATGATGATGAATCCCTTTGCAATTTTTATTTAATGCTTTACTCGCAAAAATTAATTTTTTTCATATTTTTTCATAAAAAAAAACATATATTTGTAACATTTTCAAGCTCGAGACCAAGTGAACAATAATAATTGGTTTCAATTATTATATTCGAAAATTACAAAGCTAGTCACAGCGATGGATAGGATTACATGTTTCAAAGTGTCCCCACTTATCATCAGATCCCTTTTTTTATTTACATACTACCCCTATAATTTTTACTACTCCCGCCAATTATACGTACATACGTACATACATATTTTTCACATTCGCTGCGCAAATATGCGACAACCATGCGCGATGTTCTTTTTCCACTTGTTCAGCGACGACTAAATCGTTTGGTAGGCAAAGAGCGCAACCTGTCTGTGTGAAGAGCGTAACATGTTTGTCTGATCTTAAGATCTATGCAGCGGCGATGCTTGCTCTAAAGACCCGTTAGCTGCTATCACGGTACACATTGAAATCAGCTATGTATATACCCACAAGCTGTATCACGCAACGGCAATTTGTTAGCAGAGGTGTACCAACCGACGCAGATTCACGGCAGAGTAGCGCATAGTTCCGCAAGCAGAGGCGGTAGCAGCAGAGCAGCGAAAACTAAGGTAGCAGAGGTTGTGCGACTGGCAGCGAGGTATAGCAGCAGGGCGGCATAAAAGATGTGACAGGTTTATGCGCATATGTGTGTATGTGCAAGAAGGTATGGTCATTTGTAATTTGTATGTTTGTATACTTATATGCATTTTGGTTTTAAATCGCAATCCATATGTACACGTATGTTAAATGTAAGCTTTGAATATTTTGAATGTTAAAACTTGTGAACACTCACACTGTGTATAGGGTGGTCCTGTGTTATCATATAAAGTAAAAACAAACATAAGAAGATAGAATAAGGCAGCCTAATGTACGTTTACAAAATTAAAACCGATTAAAACTTTTACTATTGAACCAACAAACAAACAAAGCCAGATTAGGGTAGTTAATAAAAGAACTAGCTTGAAGGTTGTTATCAATTAAATTGACAAGTCTAAATTAAAAAAAAGGACACCTTTTAATATTAAGCTCGGTTGTAGACAAGCCGAAACGGTCGACAAATGGATCGCGGGGAGATTTTAAATTTGAACGTGGTACCTCTACGCTTTAATGGAGATAGGTAAGCAAATAGGGCTCGATGAGATGAGCCTCATCGAATATTTTATTGAAGGTATACCAGACTCGAAGCAGAATAAGATGAACTTATATTTATCGAAAACTGTGTCAGAGTTAAAAGAGCCTCATCGAATATTTTATTGAAGGTATACCAGACTCGAAGCAGAATAAGATGATCTTATATTTATCGAAAACTGTGTCAGAGTTAAAAGAGCAAGTTTTAGTTTACGAAAAGATTCGTTCGAGCCGTTATCAAGCGACCACCTCGAACCCGAACCGATTAAGCATAGGGGATAAGTCTTTGGTGAGTCAGGGTGCCAGAAGAGAAGGCGGCAAAAGGTGTTTTAAATACAGTAGCACATCGCATTTAGCCAAATATTGTAGGGAACCAATCAAGTGTTTTAGATGTGGAAAACCTGGACACCGATCAGCCGACTGTCCGAGTGCAACTGCTGCCATTAAGATGCAAATCCCCTGGGCGACGAAGGTTGTCGTAAGCTTAGCACGGCTGGCAGGTGTGTATTTGTTGACGTGACCTGCGACCAGGTAACTTTTTACGCGTTGTTTGACACGGGTAGCGATCTGTGCCTTATGCGCTACGACACCTTGCTCAGATTGGACGAGGATATTGAGCTGGATAAAGACCGACGTCGTTTGGTCGGCGTAGGAAAGGGTGGCTTTACTACTTTAGGCAGTTTCACCAAGCCGGTCATGGTTGACGGGATGGTATTGGAGGTTAGGTTCCATGTTACCAGGCAGCGTGATATGATGTATGCGGCTGTAATCGGTAATGACATATTGAAGCAGGTAACATTGGTTGTCAGTGAGGAACGGGTGGAATTCAAACCAAATGCTAAGGGTAACGAACCACCGCTTAGCGCTCTGGGCAAAAAACCAACGACAGGGTCAGAGCTGTGGGAAGAATTTGGGGAGTTATGTGTAACTATAGCGGCCGAAGAGGGAGATGAAGATCTTGTTGACCGATGATGTACCTGTTTATTCAGGACCAAGGCGAATGTCGTACATGGACAGACGCCTCGTTGGCGAACAGGTGGCACAATGGTTGGATGAAGGAGTTGTCCAGCGCAGCAAGTCGGAGTACGCCTCACCTATCGTGTTGGTATCGAAGAAGGACGGAGGCAAGCGGCTTTGTTGCGACTACAGGCAGTTGAACGAAAAGATTGTGTGGGACAACTTTCCAATGCCACTTATTTATGATGTGATTCAACGGCAAAGGTCTTCTCCACGCTGGATCTCGTTAACGGATTTTTTCACGTACCAGTTAAACCCAGCTCCAGGAAGTACACATCGTTCGTCACCCATAACGATCAGTACGAGTTTCTGTATGTCCCGTTCGGAATATCTAATTCCCCAGCCGTGTTCTCTCGTTATATTTTTGCCGATTTCCGTGATCTGATCCAAGATGGAACCGTTGCTGCCTACATGGACGACCTCATCATTCCCACTAAGGATTTAGATGAGGGAGTCGAAAAGTTGAAGACTGTCTTGGATAGGGCTGAGCAATATAATCTGCGTTTTCGATGGGAAAAATGTCAGTTCGTACTTTAGGCGCTTCATAGATGGGCCTCCTGCGACGTGACACGAAGTTCGCTATTTAGGAAGAGCAACTGTTGGCATTCGAACAGTTGAAGACGGCACTGGTGAAGGCCCCTGTATTACGGTTGTATAACCCCAAAGCTCTAACAGAAGTGCACACTGATGCGTCCATGTACGGTTACGAGGCGGTTCTAATCCAGAAGGATGTTGACGCTCAACAATTTCACCCCCTACAGTACATGAGTCGGAAACCGAAGAAAAGTACCACTTCTATGAGTTGGAAGTGCTGGCCATAGTTGGGGCACTTAAAAAGTGGCGAGTGTACCTGTTGGGGCTTAAATTCAAGATTGTAATTGATTGCAACGCCTTCACGATAACGATGTGTAAACGGGATATCCCATTAAGGGGGTCTGTTTGGGCACTCTTCCTGGAAGATTTCTCGTATGAGATAGAACACCGTAGCGGTAGCAAGATGAGGCACGTGGACGCTTTAAGTCGTGTCCCCTGTCTCATGCTGGAGGACTCGCTGCAGCATCGGTTGAGGCAAGCGCAATTGATGGACCCGTGGATAAAGGCGATGGTGAAGGTGCTCGAGAAAGACGCTTACGAGGACTTTTATATTAAACACGTTGTATTACACAAAGATCCCATTAAGGAACTTATTGTCGTATCCGCCACGATGGAAGAGGAGATAACAAAAGTCGGCCATAATCAGAGCCATTTCTCTCCAAAACGAACCCAAGAGGCAGTAGAAAAGATGTTTTTTATTCCAAAGTTGTCCAAGAAGCGAATAGTGAAGAGTTGCGTTGAATGTATCGTCGCAGAGTCTAAAACAGGGAAGAAAGAAGGGTTTTTAGCGCCGATAGGAAAGGAAGATAAACCTCTGGGGACCTATCACGTCGACCATCTCGGACCCATGGAGTTGACATCGAAGCACTATAAGTACATATTTGTTGTGGTAGATGCTTTCACCAAGTTCGTGTGGTTGTACGCGTTTAGGACAACTGCAGCCGAGGGTGTCATAAACCAACTGAAATGGCATGCAGCGACATTCGGGAACCCAAAGCGTATCATTTCGGATCGGGGCTCGGCGTTCACCTCGAATGCGTTTAAAGAGGACTGCGAGCTGGAGGGGATTCAGCATCTCCTGATAGTAGAGATTTAGACTCAGAGCGAGAGCAAGCTCGGAAAGATGCGCAAGAGAACAAAGCCAGAATTCAACAAGAGAATCGTAGGTCCTTCAATAAGAGTCGCAAAGAAGTAGTAAAGTATAGGGTAGATGAGCTCGTCGCCATTAAGCGCACCCACTATGGTTCGGGGCTGAAGTTGAGGGGAAAATTCCTAGGCCCTTGCAAGGTTACTAGAGTCTTGGCTAGGGATCGTTACGAAGTCCGCAAGGTAGGGGACAACGAGGGTCCGGGTAGCACCATAACGGTCGCCGAACATATGAAGAAGTGGGAGCCAGCAACCGAATCACCGCGAACGTCATCATTCGAGCCGAATGATGAGCAGGAGGGCCGAATGTAGGATTCGGTTCCTAAACAGCTGTCTTTTGTTAGGCCGGCAACTCCAAAACTAGCCTTGCAGAAGGCAACTCTGCCTACAGCCGTACCAACCTAACCTAGATTTAGCAACCGTTTTATCACAGTTAAGAGAGTTCGTTTTCAGCCGTCTCTGCTATAAGAAGCCAAATATTATACTTGTGAACAGAACAGAAGTTAATGAAAATAAGCAAATAAAAAGTGTGTTGAACTAAATGTTCATAACCAAGCTAAAATCATTATTTCGGACAAAATGTAACTAAATATAAAACCTTAAGAGAACTAATGTGAAATTTATAAACTGTAAGAAACCAAATGTAACAAATGCGAACTAAATAAACTTTATTTAACAAAAATCCTACATGTATGAGACTTTAGAAAATTTTGTTCGATCAAATGTTTCATTATAACGGGAACTATGACTTAATTTTTAAGTCTCTATTCGCAAGTCACTCAAGATTATCCCCATTTTGCAAGTATCCGTCAGCTCCCCACCTAGTTGAATTAAGTTTGAAAGCCATGTGCAGGAGTTTTCGATATATATGTATATCTCTATCCGTGCCGGATATCGGATTCTTTACTTGCGCTGTACGGGGTTTTGTTTTATGGTTGTGGTTGACTTAATTTCAGCTTTCTTATAATTATGCATACATTTGTAAAGGTTATTTAAATTCAACAAATAAGGCTTCGAATATAGATTTGATTTTATTAAATACTTTCCAGTGCACATATAAAATATCTGTGTACATCGATTAAAAGAAATTAAAAACTTGTTAAATGATTCTCAAAACGTCACAAGAAAATGTTGCTTAACTTCTTTAGTTAAAAAAACACATCAATAAATGTTTGTTGGGTAGAGAAGTTGGTAGGGATGAAAGCCAAAGCATTGAAAGGAAACAATATGTTGAAAAGGTTTAGGGATGAAAATGTTAAAATGTATGTTGTACAGCTGGATTGGTGAGATAAGTTGTTTAAAAGTTATCAGTATGTAAATACATGTGTTGAAAATGCATTCACATAAAATACTTAATTTGCAAATATAAGAACTAAATGTTAAGTGTTAGGTGAAAATAGTTGTGAACTGGAGTAAATACTTAAAAAAGTTAATGAAGATATCCTTTAGAAGCTGGTAATAGTGGAATAACCAATATACAAGACTTTAATGTCACCCTCGTGTTCATAACATATGCCTTTTAAATGCGTGCAGCAAATTGTAAATCTTAGTAACAGCAATAATGAAATTAAAGAGTTTGTACACGGGCATGAGTAAATCTATACAAAAGTAGATACGAATCACTGTTGCCAGTAACTGAGCTTACAAAATCTCTTCAAATAAATAAAGTTCAGTTTTAAACCAAAGGTGACCTTTTATTCATCTTTTATTAAAATATGTTGGAATATTCAAACAAATCATGACAGAATATTACAAAGCATACAAGAGTGAAACATTCAGGTAATTTAGGCAATCGAGTTCATGCATTACAAAAAGTAGCATAACAGCCAGGCATTAACATAACAAAAAAAACACCCTAGCAGAAAGAAAAGTATGAATAGTATCTATGTATGTATGTATATTTAGGTTGTCACCAACACATTTTTAAATTTTTGAGCACCTCCAGCTAAAATATATATTTCGTTTTTTCTCTTTCACGTTATCAGAAATATGTAGATTACAAGGTGATAGTGCATATATTCGCGGTTTTTTTAATCTTTGTGTGTTTCACAAAGTTACACAATATGAAACCGCAAATGGAAAATTTGTGAACACTAAAACAAATTTTACTGCAAATTCTTTGGATTATACCTATTTGACACTGAACTCTCAGTGCCAACCGTAAACAACTATTTCTTGTCTCGATACTTTAAAATAGAATTTGACATAAGAATTTCTAGAGAGAGAATATATTTTGCCGAACCTCCAGCTGCTTCTCCTATATTTACGGTGACCATAAATTCATATGAAAAAAACAGAACTTTTTTTTTAGAGAACGTATTTTTTATTAAAAAAAAAACAAAAAATTCTACAAAACATAAATAGCATTTCATTGGCTTTAATTGCAATCAACAACTACATAACTAAAGTGTATCAAGTGCTCATTGCTGGTATTTTTCAGAGGCATAAATTTTTTTAAGTATATTTTCCTCGTTTTCTAAATATTCCTTAAACTGTAAGCAACTAAGTTCATAATTACATCTAGTAATTAAAATAGATTTAACAGTGTCAATTTTCATTTGGGATTTTTCATCAGTCCATATATTGTTTAATATAGAAAATATTCTTTCGGTCGGGGCATTTGACCCCGGTAGACACAAATTAAATTCTACTATTTTTAAAATATTTTGAAAAGGTATTGCATGTTTCATAAAATGCTGAAATATTTCAGCCCATTTACTGTCGACTAACTTTGCACTGTCCGTCCACTCCATTAGCTTGCTTGGACTGACATAAGTTTTAACACATGTGAACTCATCAAATAATTCGCTGTCATTAATTTTAATTTGGCTTCTCTTTTCCATAATAAAACTAAAATTTTTTTCAACATCATGCCAAGATGGGATTTTCCGCAGAAGTACCCATTCCATCACTTCCACCTCTTTAAATGCATGATCCCACTGATTTAAATAATCAACGCAGTTATTATAAAATTTTTTGACATGAACTTTAATTTCACTTACATTTTCAGTTCCTGATTTCTCTAATTCTGAAATTATTTGCTTAATCATGAGTGGTAAAAACATTGCATCTCTTCGTTCTGTGATTTTTAATTTAAGGTCTTTTATGAGTAAAGAAACTTCAACCATACAGATATTCTGTGATTCAATTTGTGTAATGTAGTTATGAAAAAGAGATGCTTGACAATGTGTAAACAAAAGCCACATTTCTGAGGTGGAATTTTCAAAAAATGATTTTAGAATACTTGGACAGTGAGACTGTTCTAAAAAATATTTCTTTAGTGGCTTGAAAAGTTTTAAAATTCGTTCAACTGCTGGCTTTAAAGTTAACCATCTTGTTTTACTATATCCCAGCAGTTTTTTATATTCGACATCAACTGTGTCGCAAATATCTTTTAATTGTTCTACTCTGACCGTATATATGTAAAAATATGAAAATATTTTTATGACAATGACTTCAATGTCCACCGGGAGACACTCTATAGATGCCTGTATACAATTATTTACGATATGAGCAGCACAATTTACACCAATAAGAGTACTCCCGGTGGACGCAGATAGTTTATGAAAAAGATTATTTTTTCCTCGTTTGTTTGTTTGTTTGTTTTAACAACAAAATCACTCCCCGAAGGTTTTGGGGAGTGTTGTCGAAATAACAGTCCTTGGCCGGATATGAATCCGGTACGCTCCGGTACTCCCTTGCGGTACTGCCCGACTGTCGTGGGAGCGATTTGGTATGACCAGTGCAACCTTCTAGGTCATGTCATCCCTCCTTCCGAAAGGAAAGAGAAGATGGGTAATGAGAGGTGGGAGGCATCATATCCGTAGATCAACCATCGAGTTGCACATCATTACCTTTGTGCATATTGGTCGCCTCTTACGACCGGTATGCCTACCGCGGGCATATTCTAAGCCCCAACCCGCAGGGGTTGGATCCACCGAAATTACAATTAGTGTTGTCCGCACAAAGTGCGAGCAATTTCTCACTCAAGTCAAGCTTTTTTATGAGATCAAAAATATAATTCGAGAGTATAGCCGAGGTTTCACCCCGGAGGTCACTAACTTCTAATATTTTCAATTGTACACCTTTCTCCGGTAAAAAATATCTTACTAGTACTGGGCATACTTTCATACTACCATGATTTGAGCAGTCGGAAAAAACGGTAATGAAACTAGCAACACTCAAATCAGCTTCGACTAGTTGCATTGCATTTGGTGCTAATACATTACAGACAATAGCTTCACACTTTGTGCGAGCTGATGAATAACTTTCATCGAAACACCTTTTAATAAGTTTCGACGTGCAGTCATTTGAACGAAAAGAATTATTATGTTTCACAGTGTGATATGCCCAGGTCCCTTCATTTATACTTGTTTTCTTTCCTTTAACATCCATAACACGGGTCCGCACAAAGTTCAGCACGCTGTTACTGGTTGAAGCTGCAATATCAGCATTTCGATGTTTTCTGGTTTGTAAATGGCGTAGCACATCGTATTTTCCTCCATTGGCAATAGAAAAAATAGCCATACATTTCATACATTGCACTTCACTGGCTTGTATTTTCTTTAAGAACTTATATTGGTTTTGTATTTCTTCATTAAATACACATTTTCGGTGGGGCGGCATTATGTAAAGCTGAATTAAAAGAATAATCGTGAAACCAAAGCTTTATAGGTACACTATTTAAAGTAAAACTTACCTATTTAATATATTTGCTTAGTAACTTGCAGCACTGCAATACAAACAGCAGGTTACTTTCGAATTAATTATGATGCACAATCAGCTGTTTAATAGTGATTGCTAAGTAATATCGATAGCAACTTACATCTGATAAGAGGGTTGCCGCCACAAAAAAGTTTTGTATAGTTCATGAAAACAGAACAAAAACAGAACATTTGTAAAAAAAACAGAACATTTTCATTATATTTCTTAGAAAAAAAAAACGCAGAACAAGCACTTCAAAAACAGAACTGTTCTGCCAAAAACAGAACGGATGGTCACTGTACCTATATTCGCTGTATTAAGTAAAGTGGATGATTGGGAAAAGTTGGTTCGATTCTTCGAAGAATATGTAACCTGGTCTATGAAAAGGTGGCTTATGATTCAAAATAAATGTTTCCACCTTTTATCTGGTTTCGATAGTTTTAGCGACGCTCTTTCAAGTTGTGGAAACTAGAAAGTTCTACCTTGCTTTGCAGTGTACTAAAATGTACAGCTGTTCTTAACTGTTGTTTCTCGCAATTTTTTTTTTTTTGAGTCATAAGCCACCTTTTCATAGCCCGGTTCACATATGAAGGGCTCAGAACCAAAAGACCTAAGTGACATTTTTTTTGAAATAGAGTTGTACCTATATTTGTATATCGAAATATTTTTTTTATTTGTTGGCAAAGAGATCCGAGTCATTTCGGACATTGTAGTGCCATCTATTTTCCATACAATAAACGCCCTACCCAGATTTTACATAGAATTTTAAAAGGCAGTAAGCTTTAAACTTGAATATGTTAAAGCTGTTGTGATTTAATTTCAATTTGATGATCAGTGTTGCCATTTTGGTGCTTTTAGAGCTAGATCTAGCTCTTTTTTTTTGGCGTTTAGCTCTAAAATTCTGTTTTAGCTCCTAGCTCTTTTTCTAGTCCTTTTTTTCATTTTCAGCTCTTTTTTGGCTCCAAATTTATTTGTACAAATTGTATTGAAAAATGAAGAAAGTTTTTATTTCTTTTATAATCGACGTCGAAATTATTATATTAGTTTCATTGTGTACCATGTGGCAACTTAGTTTCCCTCACCGATAACAAATACCTAAATCGGTTAACTTTGTCGAGTAACATTCCTAAATGCCATATGTTTATTTTGCGAACAAGAATCAAAATGGAAAGGTAAGTAAATTGTGTGTAAAAAACACTTTCCTAAGTTGCTAAAGATTCTGAACAACCTTACCCTCCGATTCTGTCTTCATGATCAGAAAAAATATTTCAAGTGTTTTGAATTCTGAGTCAGAGTTAAAATGACTTCATTTGGCTTTGACGCAAAAATAAAAATTATTTTTGAGTTCTACTAAAAATGAAATATTTTTTTCTTAACTTTATCAAGCTTGATAATTTTTCAAGAACGAACTTATTTTTTTTTTTGTTATACTTAGTTATACTTTTTATACGTTTTAAACATTGTTTAAGTTAAATCTATATTATAATAAATCTCTAGAAATGTCGTACATTAAAATTTTTTTTGAAAAAATGACTGGTGATGACTTGGGGAATGCTATAGAGTTTATCTGATCCATTTCTAAAATTATTGTCTGTCTGTTAGTCTGTTTGAACTTAAGGATATTTTAAACTAAGGAATGAATTTTGATGAGAGTTTCACTAAATAATAGACTGCTTGAAGCTTAGAAAGGGACTTGCACTATCAAAATCGAACGACAAACAAAAAGATATGCTAGGGAGGTATGCACCTATGAATTTTTTTTTCTTACATAAATTTATATGAAGAAAAATGCACTTACTTTGTCAAAAAAAAAAACTAAGCGCGCCTCTCTAAAATTTTTGTTTACTCTTTTTCAATTTCAGTTAAATCAAAAATCAATTGCATATGTACACTGACGTCCTATGCGGGTGTCAGCAGGGCCGCCGAGAGGAAATACGGGCCCAGGGTAAAAAGGGTGGGGCCCCTATTCTACATAAAAGTTTCGAATACTGCATCAATTTCCCTAGCTAATAATATACATTCTGACTTGTGGTCAGAAATATTTATTCAGATTATATCAGAATTTGCGAATATACACTGAACCAAAAAAGTACATGCGCTCTAAGAAAAGTTTCATAAAAACCTCTCCAAAAACCGTTTTCATAAAAATTTCAGAATATTACTTAGAACATAAATATGTCTTCTTGAAATCCATGAACTCCTTTTTGGAAAACTAAGGACGACTTTATAAATTTTAAGAAAAAATATTTATGTATTATCTATGAAAACAGTTTTTGGAGAATTTTTAAGAAATTTTTGATTGAGTGTAGGGATAGCAGGACAGCAAGACAGTTAACAAGCAGCCAGAACATCTTGGTCAACCATTTATTTATCATTCTGATTATATTCTTGAAAAATACGGGCCCCTTGGAAAACTCCGGGCCCCCCTCTCGTCGGGCCTGGGTGTCAACATATCTTTAATAAAACTCTAGATAAGTTGCTTCTGTATATTTGAAATTTCTTTGAAAAATGACTGGGGATGACTTGGGGAATGTTCAGGCAAAGCTAAAGAGTCAAATAGAGAGGAGATGACAAAATGTCGAAGTTAGACTGTTAAAAAACGCCTTTACTTTTGTTGGTTGCTGTACACATACATAAAGGAGATATAATGTGGGAAAATAAATATTGTTCTGAACCTTCACAGCCTGTAAATTGTTTTCGCAATTGAAGGTAGAAGGAATTTATTAACTACTTAGGTACATACCGAACAAATCTGGGTACCCTGCTAGTATGAAATAAATGTAAAAACTTACATACAATACTTAAGTGCTTTTAGCTCATTTTTTACATGTTTTGGATTTTCTTGAATAAATCTGGCTCTTTTCTAGCTCTTTTTTTCTCAAATCTAGCTCCAAAATAAATTGTATCCTGGCAACACTGCTTCCCAGTCTGTAAATTGTTTTCGCAATTGAGGGTTGCAAAAATTTATGAACTACTTATGTACATACCCTGCTAGTATGAAATAAGTGTAAAAACTTACACACAAAATACTTAAGTGCTTTTTAGCTCTTTTTATACCTAGTAGTGCTTCGCACACAAGGTATATTAACTTCATTCGCCTAACGGTAGTATGTAACGGCATAAACGAATCGAGATAAATATTGACTTATATATATCAAAATGTTCAGGAGGAAAAGAGAAATTGATTGAGCCATGTCCGTCCGTCCGTCCGTCTGTAAACACGATAACTTGAGTAAATCTTGAGATATCTCAATGAAATTTGGTATGTAGGTTCCTTTTCACTTATCTCCGAGCGCTAGCATTTGCTAGCAAGAGTTTGTCGGACACGGAGAAACGATACTCGCAAACGGAAAAAGAAAGTCACGCGCTGGTATAGGCAGTAGAAAGGTACTACTATTATCTGATGGGCTCAGAATTTGACCATAAACCGTTGGAAACGATTTTCAAACCGTCGTCGAAACCACCTGCCAGGATAGAAAGGTGGCTCCTCCGACTACAGCCGTTCAAATTTAAAGTTATTTATCGTGCAGGCAAAGAAAATATTGCTGACTCCGTTTCAAGACTCTGAAAAATCGGGAAAGCAAACAATAACGATACATGATAACGACCACAACTACAACATTTTTCATATAATCGAGAGCTCTACACCGTCAGCTATGGGAATATGCCAGATTGCAACAGAAAGTAATAAAGACCAAGAACTGATAGACGCGGTATCGTATGTTAAAAATGACTTGTGGTCGGCCAACAAAGCCAATGTTTATTATCCTTTTCGACACGAATTAGCAGTGGTGGGCAACATATTGCTTCGAGGCACTCGAATCGTAGTTCCAAAAACTTTACTAGAGAAAACATTGCAGTTGGCCCATGAGGGACATCCGGGAGAATCGGCCATGAAGCGGAGACTAAGGTCCAAGGTATGGTGGCCATTAGTGGATAGAGATGCGGAGTCTTTCGTAAAAAAAATGCGTTAATTGTCTATTAGCATCCCAACCAAACAAACCAGCTCCAATGCAAAGACAATCGTTCCCGAATGGGCCGTGGCAATGTGTTGCCACCGATATTCTTGGTCCGCTTCCAAATGATGAATACGTACTGGTATTAATCGACTATTATTCCCGTTACCAAGAGGTCAAATTTACTAAAAGAATCACATCTGAAATCATCATTGAGATTTTGCGAGAGGTATTCAGCCGGTTGGGCATACCGAATTCATTGAGAGCGGTCAACGGTAGACAATTCATAAGCTCGGAATTTAAAAGTTTCTGTCAAACCCACAACATGGAATTAATCACGACACCGCTGTATTGGCCACAGGCTAATGGAGAAGTTGAGAACATGAACCGGTCGTTGGTGAAACGTTTAATAATAGCGCACAACAACAAACGAGACTACAGAAAGGAAATCCAAAACTTTACCCTGATGTACAACGTTACACCCCACGGAACAACCGGGTCTTCACCATCCGAACTCATGTTTAGTCGAGTTATCAGGGACAAGATTCCAGGAATACAGGACATAACGGAAGAGATGCTAGATTCAGCGGCTAGAGATTTAGATATGATAAATAAGTGGCAAGGGAAAGAGAAGGCAGATATGAAACGGGGTGCGAAAGATCCGGGTATTGAAGTAGGAGATAAAGTACTTTTGCGAAATGTTGTATTCGCGCACTAGCTCACGCCAACATTCGATCCTACGGAGTATCAGGTGAAGGAGATAAACGGACACGAGGTGACAGTAACCGCGAACGGCAAGACCTTCAGGAGAAATATAAGCCATGTCAAAAAGCTGCCAATTATCAAAAACACCGATCTCACGACTCCAGGTATCGCCATCGACAATCCACATTGCACCTGATGTCAAGGCTGGAAAGAAGGCTCAAAAATAAGGGAGAGATGTATCGAACTGGATGTGTGTGTGTGAGTGCGAGATGATGGCATTGAAGTAACGAGTATGAAATATGGCAATTGACGAGTATTAGCTGAACTGTGCGGTTGTGAAATAGATACGCTCCTTTACATAAATTTGTACTCACTATTTAACTGTTTATTAAATCACTAAAACTATAATAAATGAGCTGTGTATTATCAATGGTTTAGCATAATAGGTGAGTTGTTACAACTATCAAATCGCATTTGTTTGTTTACAAATAAATACAAGCAAAACAGAAACAATTTCAAAATGAAAAAATTTCAAAAGGAAAAAAGTTTTATTTTTAATTGGTGTGCGTCCAACTTCTGTTTCTTACTTATTTTTTTGCCAATTTTACACAAAATTTTGAGAAAAATTTCAAAACAAATCCAAATAAAGTTTTTGTTCGACTTTGAATGTTTGGAATCAAAATGGCTGTTGGCTTTGACAACAATTTGACATCTGGAAATCAATAAAAAACAGAAAAAAGCAGAAAAAAAAATTTAACAGCTGTTCAATTGCTGTCACCTGTCTTACTTCACGATGCTTCATGATAAATAATCAGAAAAAATATTTCAAGCGTTTTGAATTCTGAGTCAGAATTAAAATGACTTCAACTTGACGCAAAAATAAAAATAATTTTTGAGTTTTACTAAAAATGAAATATTTTTTTCTTAACTATTTATCAAGCTTGATAATTTTTCAAGAACACACTTATTTTTTTTTGTTGACTTAGTTATACTTTTTATACGTTTTAAACATTGTTTAAGTTAAATCTATACTATAATAAATCTCTAGAAAAGTCGTACATTAAACATTTCTTTGAAAAAATGACTGGTGATTACTTGGGGAATGCTATAGAGTTCATCTGATCCATTTCTAAAATTATTGTCTGTCTGTTTGTCTGTTTGAACTTAAGGATATTTTAAACTAAGGAATTTTGATGAGAGTTTCACTAATGGACTGCTTGAAGCTTAGAAAGGGATAGTGCACGTCCGACGACAAACAAAATCGAACGACAAACAAAAAAGATATACTGATTTTTATGGAGGTATGTACCTATGAACTTTTTTTCTTACATAAATTTATATGGAGAAAAATGCACTTACTTTGTCAAAAAAAAAAAAAACTAAGCGCGCCTCTCTAAAATTTTTGTTCACTTTTTCTTCAATTTCAGCTAAATCAAAAATCAATTGCATATGTACACTGCCGTCCTATGCGGGTGTCAGCATATCTTTAATAAAACTCTAGATAGGTTGCTTCTGTATATTTGAAATTTCTTTGAAAAATGACTGGGGATGACTTGGGGAATGTTCAGGCAAAGCTAAAGGGTCAAATAGAGGGGAGATGACAAAATGTCGAAGTTAGACTGTTAAAAAACGCCTTTTCTTTTGTTGGTTGCTGTAGACATACATAAAGGAGATATAATGCGGGAAAATAAATATTGTTCTAAACCTTCACAGCCTGTAAATTGTTTTCGCAATTGAAGGTAGAAGGAATTTATTAACTACTTAGGTACATACCGAACAAATCTGGGTACCCTGCTAGTATGAAATAAATGTAAAAACTTACATACAATACTTAAGTGCCTTTTAGCTCATTTTTTACATGTTTTGGATTTTCTTGAATAAATCTAGCTCTTTTCTAGCTCTTTTTTTTCTCAAATCTAGCTCCAAAATAAATTGTACGATGGCAACACTGTTGATGGTTGATCCTTCAATCGGAGTGGTGGCCTACTTCTGCTTCAAGCGGCGGGTGTCTACTAGAATATTGTTCTTTAAATTATCATCTAACCGCCTTAGGGTGCCGATAAGAATACCTCCTGAACTGGAGTGTCTTTGTTCATTTGCAAAACATGGCCTAGCTAGCAAAGCCGCTGTGTTTTAATCCTCTGAACTATGTCGGCGTACACATAAAGGTCGTACAACTCAACGTTAAATCTTCTTCGGTACTCGCCGCCGCCAACTCTTAAAGGCCCACAAATCTTTGGAAGAATTCTTGTTTCGACCAGTCCCATGGCCGCCTCATCAGATTTGTTTAGTGTCCATGCTGCTGCATCATAAAGCAAGACGAGTGCAACGAGTGACTTACAGAGTTTTTTTTTGTTCACCGAAAGAGGACTTTACATTTCAATTGCATACTAAGTCCAACGTAGAATTTATTTGCAAGAGTAATTCATCGCTGGGTTTCTAGACTGACATTATTGCTGGAGTTAATGCTGAAACCAAGGTAAACGAAGCCCTCTACTGTCATGAACTTTTTGCTACCAGCAGTGGCGTGGGTGCCAAAGCGCGATTGCGCTGACTCTTTGCTTGATGACAGCATGCATTTCGTTTTGTCCTCGTTCACCACCAACCCCATATTTTCCGATTCTTTTTCTAGTTTGGACTAAGTAGAAGTTACGGCGTCGTTGTTAAGGCCGATGATATCAATGTCGTCAGGATACGGTAACAGTTGCACGCTTTTATAGAATATTGTCCTGAGGCGGTTAAGTCCTGCAGATTGTATTATTTTCTCCAACATCAAACTAAAGAAATCACACGATAGGGGGTCACCCTGTCTGAAACCTCGTTTAGTTTTGAACGGCTCTGAGAGGTTCTTTCCAATTCTGACTGAGCTGAGGCATAAAGGCAGCTCCTTTTCGTGGTTTCGAAGGGCCTTTAAAATCAACAAATTGGTGCAAAGGTGCAATCAGTCTGTTCACGTCAGGCTTCAGTATTTCTCACAATACGATTGACAAGACCCTATACCGATTCCGCGATAGTTGGCATAATTTTCAGGATCGCCTTTCTTGTGGATTGGGCAGAGAACACTTATATTCCAGTCTTCAGGCATGCACCTTACCGTTATCTCGGGACAGCTGTTGGTAAATGTGGAAATTGCATCGTTCATTGTTGTGAACGTTCCCGCTTGCATGATCATTTTGACCTTGCCATTGGAGAAGTTTTTACAAATAGCTTTAACTGCTGCTTTTGTTGATTAACTCGTTGCTAAGTCTGGGTTGAGTCCATTCGAAATATAAGCTCTTTCTAATGAACTGGTAATTTTTTCTATTTGCGCTACGTATTGATTGGCAGTTTTGCTGCGTTGTAGGATGTTCAGGAGTTTAGCAGTTAAAACTTCTAGTGATGCACCCTTTATTGCAGTTTTTATCTATTCTATTGTGCTTTCATTAGTGACAAAATTTCTCGCCGTGCCTTCTGGCTTGGTTTTTATCATTGTTATCGCTAAGGCTTCGTGATTATCTTTGATTTGATCAAATATATCAAGGACGTCTAGGAATCTGTGTAAGTTCTCCGGCTTACCATCAAATTCTGGTAACACTGATCAAGCAGTAAAAATTCAACTACAGCTGCACCATTGTGAATTTTGTGGTTGGGATGTATATTGGCTTATTTTCTCCTACTGATGGATTCGGGCTCTGAGCACGTTCTGATAAAATTTAATTGAAATCGGTCTAAAGTTTTTCCTCTACTGTATTTGGTATTGTTAATTCTATATTGTGTCTAGCTAATGAAGATACTAGTTTATTTCGTACGGCGGAAAAAAATGGTAAGCTTATCTTTGGTGTTCTTTGGTAAGTGTGTTATTTACCGCTACTATTATGATTATATGAAAATTTTTTAATACTCCGGATATGTATCAATTGCAATAACAAACAAAAACAGATAAGGAAAGAGCTGTCTTCGGCTGTTACGAAGGCTTTATAACTTTCATGAATACGCATATCTTTTTAGGTGTCCGATCCTTACTTGCAATTGGTACAAACTCTTCAAAAACGTTAATTTAACAATACGTAGCCCAAACCACATTTATCGTAGCAATCGATTATACGGAAGCTATATGTTATGTAGGTCCGGTCTGTATGATTTTCACTACACACATAACGTATATAATAGGTACGAAAACTGCGAAATTTTACGTTTCTAGCTTTTTAACTGTAAAATTTATAGCCCAAAACCCATTTATCGAATCTATCGATTAGGTATATGGGTGCTATATAACATCACTGTATACGCTACAAATGTAATATGCATCAAACCTGCAACTTTTACTAATTACAAAAGTTATAGGCCAAAATCCGTTTATCTTGCTGGTTCCGACAAATGATTAATCCTATGAAAAATGGCGCCTGCTTGCGAAATTCCATTGAGATATGTCTAAAACTGAGGGACAAGTTTGCGTTCAAACAGGCGGACAGACGGGCTTGGCTAAATCAACCGAGCTCATCGTCCTGATTATTTAGGTATACTTATTAGTTTGTCTATCTCTTCTTCTTCTCATACTTACAAACATCGAACCAATTTATAATAAAATTTCATGTTCATGAAAGATATAAAAATGAGGAGCATTCATTAGGATTAATGAACATACATTGAAATTTAACTAATTTAAAGCAAATGCATTCAGGGATATAACGAATTGAAATATTACTTAGCTTGCAGGCTTGGAACTGCCCACTTTTCCAATAAAATTACACGTATAGTCTACATATGTATGTCATACCTAAAGAAGCTTTTACCGTATTGGAAAGTTTAAAAGAGATCGATCATAGACTTTGGACATAATTGAAGCACAAACAAAACACAAAATGTATAACTCTTGACCAAAGGACACACACATCCAAAAATATGTTCGTAGTTATGACGATTTGAAATTTTATATTGCGTGGGGCGCGCCCGGGCGTGACACCGCCAACTTTTCCAAAAATTAATGTAGCCAAAATCGCACACAACAATCTTCTGAACCAATCTGGAATGTTTAAAAGAGATCGACCATAAATTTTGGACGTTATTGAAGTACAAACAAAACAAAGTACTACAAAGAACACATATTCCCAAAAATCACTAATGAACGATTTTTTAGTTTAACCGACCAGTGCACAACGCCATCTACAGGTAATTGCCTGACCACTTCACGAATCATCCTTGATCAATTCGAAACATATCCTGTAAATTTCAATTAACTCGCTTTAACCGTTTCTGAGTCCATTTGCCCCAAGGCGAAATGGAAATGATTTTTATGTATCAGATATAGTTTTTTATTAAAATTGCAATAGCGCCAAATAAAAATGTAGTTACGCATGCAAAAATAGTTAACGATTTGCCTGAAAGTTCTTCCTTATATACTATATTGGGGTGTGGTTCGTATCTAACCAGTTTATTTTCATAATTTTTCTCTGCAGGATTTTCCGTACCTATTTCATATCCTGCTATTCCTATATATGCATTCCACCATGCCATTTTCATAAAAAAAAATTTCATTAGATTTATTTGTATTTTTACTTTATTTGCAATGCAATTTACTCAACTTACTTAGTGGTAAAATTTCTAATTTTCAGAAATATTTTGTATTATTATTTACTTCGTAAAATGTTTATTTTTTCTTTTAATTTTATTCTATCAACCGTATTTGTTGTTAGATTTAGTAGCCTAAAAGTTTCGGCTATTTCCTTTCTCTTCCTAACCTGTTTACCCCCCTCCGTTTCCTGTTGTGGACTTTGATAGGGGTAGGTATTTGGGGAATTTTCTCCTTGTTCCTCCACCGATAATCTTCTATGGTAATCGTTGTCGGACCTTGCTTTACATTGTTACGAATCTCAAGAATTTGTTCGGAAGTTTTTATAAATTCTTTAATAGTGTCTACGCACATTTAATTCTTCCTGAGCCGTAATCTCCTGCATATGATTTACTTATTCTTTTATTTTACAAGCTCTCTTTTTTCTAAAGGCAATTTTTTTTTATTCACCCCTATTCTGCATTTCGACTTGGATCGAAAATTTCTCCGCTTGGCAACTTTGGTATTCTGTGTTTCAATTCCGCTACGTTCAACTTCGAAACTTCCAATTCTGCTAATTCTGCACTTCGATCGTAGCTCCGTTTTTCTACGTTGGAATTTTGTTGGCGAATAAATGCTTGTTTTTTATTTTGCAAACAATTTACGATTAATTCCCGCGATTTTTTGTTGAAATTCTTGAAATTTAAGTAAAACTCGTATGTAAAAGTTGTAAAACGCTCGCTATATTTTGTTTTTGTGCTCTAATGATGTTTTTCGATATGTTTGCAGGGTAATTGTTTGCGACCGGTGGCGAGTGCTAATATTTGTCCAAAAATGTAGGGAGGGATATCAAAAGACGCGTTTCGATGCCAGGAATGTGAATCCGCCTACAACAATTACAAATTGGACTAGCATTCAAAACACCAAACAATATTACTACCGAAATTAAAACTAAGGTAATGACTTTGACTTTGCCATTATATCCAAACGTGCACCGGCGGCCACTCCACAGCACCCTCATACTCTGTAAACTTCTTTGTCAGTTCCGGGGCGGCCAATGTCTTCCTCCAGCGAAAAGTACCACCTGCGGTCAGACTTAACACTGACATGTCTAATGTTTGTTCGGCGTATGGTGGGGCCCCACGATGCGACGCCAACCATCTGTGTACCTGGTCGACAAAGCGCACTCTTCTAGCACTAACTCTATGGAAAATACCAGCTACCTACTGACGATGTGGTAACGTTGTCTCCTACAATCAGTCAATTGATCTATAAAATTTGACTCAATTTATTTAATAATGCTCAAAAATATACAATTAAGTTTATAAATCATAATAAAGCTTTACTTTTATTTCAAAAGTAATAATTTGTGTAATTTAAATTGCTTTGTTATGTTTCAATTTCACACATTCCAAGGCAAACAGCTGACTTCGAAAAACTTATAGCTCTTCCTCTTTTTCTTTCGATCCAAGCGTAACTCAGAATGCATATTTACGATCCAAGCGGAGCGTAGAGCGGGAACGTAATTGTAATGCAGAATAGGGGTGATTGTATTCAATATTCCTAAGCAGAATTACTTTTAATCCTGGCTTATTGGCCGTGAGGCGTGCTTAATTTATTCCGATATACTTATATCGGTCTATCAGGACCCGAATCGAGAAAGTCGCAAGCGAGCGAGTAATCGCATAAGGTAAAATTTCGAAAATAAGACCCTGTCTTGAACCGCGAATGGCATCAGTTCAAATTATTCAAGATACAACTATCTTCTGTCGAAGCGTTTTCTGATCTAGGTGTTTTGTTTTCTACTTTGGGTTTACCTTTGTTTAATATGTGAACGCTGTTGTCCCAAATTCATTCTCGATGTCAGACTTTGTAAAGCAAAATATTTTAAAGATCCCTATAAGCGAAAGTCCTTTTTTAACTGTCCTGTCCGATCTAAGTTGGAGTATGCATTTATTTCGAATCCCTTATATACCTAGCTCTCATTTTCGCTTACTGCGGGTGCACTTTGTTTTATATCCATTTTACTTCGTCGATCAGTTTCAATCGGTGTTTGCTTAATAAGTGCACAATGCATTTAATAATGTTCGAAGTGGTTTAATTTAATGTGCTGACTTCCTCGAGCACATATGCTTTACTGTCCGACCTCGGGTTTTACTATATTTTCCATGTCTCTATAGTTAAATCAATTTACATCTATCTGGCCCCATTTCTAGGGTAGTAAGAGAAATTGACAATTGACTAGAGCGTTACTTTGCAATGCGAAGATCTAAGCTGGACTATAAGTTTGCTTTATTTGAAGGCCATTTATAAACCTCTGTGCCACCAGTGCTACGGCTAGCTGTGTCTTGCCCCTTTTGGTGAGTAGAAGCTATCAACACTTAGTCGGAAAGGATTATTTATAGGGATTTGCCAAAGCTCCGTATCAAAAATTATTAAACAGTTAATCAAATCGAGACTTAAATCATTAGTTATGTCTATAATAGAATTAATTAATAAAGAAGAAGCTTACATTTTATCTATTCTCAATTAAAATTACCTACGAATTATTGTTAACTGGTCTCGAGCTTGCAAAACTTACAAATATGTAAAACAAGAAAGACCGCAAAAACCAACAACAAAATATTAAAATACATAGCACGGGTTTACGTACATTAATATGTACAAACAAAAAAGTCCAGCACACACATTACAAACATATAACCGAAGGTCTAACAATAATGTGTGCACACTGCAGTGCACTGTTGGCAAAAACAACAAACAACAAAGGGAATAATTTGAAGTGGAGATGAATACATTGTGACGTCACAGAGCATCAGTGTTAGAATTTTTAACTGGTCTCGAGCTTGCAAAACTTACAAATAAATTGTTGATTATTTCTTATAAATTGGCTCTAACTGCCTACTGCTCGATTGCCAATTAGCTAACGAAAACATCTCGATCGATACGTATAAACACTTGCTATCGAATGCAAAAATTTCAAATCCTGTAAGTTCCGCTTGCTAGCGTTGATTGTGGGTTTGGGATCGGTATCTTCTCTGGTTTCTTGCTCAGTTCCACAAAAGGGAGGAGAAGACAATCCCTCCATATTTTTGGTATTCTCTGAACATCGGTCACCAGGTCGCCGTTCTCGTCGTTACAGAGTTGAAAACCTTTCACCATTCTCCGAAGTTTTTGATAGAATTTTTGGGCATTATTCTTGTTGGCTAGCATATTCATTGATTTTACGTTTTTCTGTCTATCTTTTTTTTACCCGGAAAAAAAGCCACACTTCCCTCTTCAACTAGCGGTAGTGTTCATACACACTACTCGTTGCATTCGCTCTAAGTTTTGCTATGTAGGCTTCGTTCTTTCTTTTCGTTGCTACTCGGCGCTCTTCATCATAGTTTCAGTTGTTTATTCTCGTTCGGGTAATCCAAATACTTCTTCGGCTACGGTAAGAAGTGCTCCTGTGATGTGCTGTCCCTGTTCGTGCATTCCACTGAACTGAATTGTGGTCTCAGAGAGCAGGTGTAGCATTACATAAACACATTGCCCTTTTACGTTAATTGTCATGTGCACATAAAAAATGTATAAGCAAATATGAATGTATACAAACAACATTCTGCCCAAATTAGTTACACTGAACTCAGCGGGAGTTTATACAAATAATGCACATGCCGCACATAACGAGGATCTTGTTACACTTGTGTGGACGGCCAAAGACACCGCCAAAGGCAGTCGCAATGACCAACTGAACACAACGTCAGTTTGTCAATGCGACTGACATATTTATATTTTTATTGCAGCCATATGTTGACTTAGCATATTTTAGAATTATGCATTTTAGTTTGTATGTATTAGTAAGGTACCTATTTGTATATGTTTTAGTTTGTAAATAATTTGTAAGTACATATTAGTTTAAGATTTTGGTATAAAAGAGAAAGCATTTCAATAAAAAATTCAATTGGATTGACAAGCTAAACATCAGCTATTGATTTCCACTGTACATGGCGATCCTGCCAGTTTGGTCGTAAAACAGCGAAAATTTGCTGAAAAAGCAAAACGCTAAAAGATCAACTGGTGAAAAGTTTAACTTAATTTTTATTCACATGTAATTTTAAATTTTATTCAAAACGAAGACCAACTAATGGAAGGCTATTGGATACA
Source organism: Sphenella marginata (assembly GCA_951509765.1). Lineage (NCBI taxonomy): Eukaryota > Metazoa > Arthropoda > Insecta > Diptera > Tephritidae > Sphenella > Sphenella marginata. Next base: position 104,679,902 of record OX608078.1, read on the forward strand.
ATGGCGATCCAAATAGCTTAAAATAACAGCTTAATTTTCAAAAACAGTTTTGGCAGCATAGAACCGATCACACGCGGAAAACACCAAATTAACTCTGATGAACACGAACATACGCATTAAAAGGGTGGAATACTTCACATTTGGACGATATTGAAACAGGAATGACTCTTGATGATCAAGAAAATGCGAATAAAAGGGGTGGAATACCTCCTGGAAGACGTTGAAACAAGAGTGACTGGGAGCAATGATACAGGAGTGACTGGCAGCAATTAGGCATACATTTAAGGAAACATTTTTAGAATGATTTGAGCACGCCTCACGGCCGCTAAACCATTGGCATTTAAATATGCCTAGGGACTAAAAAACAAAGAGAGAAAAAAAAAGATTGGAAATTTTTGACAAAAAAAAAAATAATGAAGAACACTTCACCGCATGAGGAAGTTATTAATTTTCATAAAGAATTTGACAGGATATTCCAACGGTGCATAGACACCTTTACAAAAGCTAGGGAACAAATAATTGAGACTCAAAAGTCGTCTGATAAAATAGGGCCATAACCGATTACTATAGAAGAATATCGGCGGAGGAATAAGATTAACAAGGAAGAAATTCCAAAAATTCCTGTCCATACAATAGTACGTAGAAGAAAAAGGGCAGGAAAACAGGTTAGAAAAAATAAAGAAATAGCCGAAACCTACAGGCTACTAAATTTAACGACAGACAATAAAGAAAGATTGAAACTAAAACAAAAAATTATGCAATTAAGAAGTAGAAAATAAAATTAAGTTAAATAAAACTATTTTTAAAAATATAAAAATGTTACAGTATAAACAAATTTTTGAGTAAATTTGAATTGCCAATTTTAAAACCATTTGAATAACCTTTCATTATGGATAGTGCTTTGCCCGACTATCTTGACTACGACAAAATAAATTATATCGTTGATAATTTGGAACGCGAAGACGCAAACGAAGTGCGTAAGTCAAGATCTCGTAGCAAAGGAAGTAATAGAAATAATCTAAACTGGTTAAAACAATTTTGGCTTCAAATAGGAATGGGTAGAAAACCCACAATGAAAGATGCATTATACCCTTCTACATTAGCAGAAGAACAGATAAGAATGCACAATCTAGCAGATCGAAACTATGTAAAAAAAGTATATATAAAAAAAAAGGACAAAAAGAAAATTGATTAATAGAAAATGGCATGGTGGAAAGTTGCACTTAATAGGCTGTTCACGCTGAGGCTGCATTTTGCATTTACCTCGCATTTTAGCATTTAGCCCGAAAAGCAGCTTTTATTTTCGCATTTTCCATACAAAATTTGACTCCTAAGTGCAACTTTATTTTTGCATTAGCTTTATAAATGCAGAAATCAACCCTGCAACCTTCGAAGAAAATCGCGATTCGAATTTAAAAGAGTGGCAATATTGGTAGTTTATACTTGGCATTCTCTCATTCTCTGTCTTTCGTAAACATTCAGCAAATTTGCTCGGATTTTAAGTTTGTAATTTAGCTCGCGTGTTTTGTGATATTGTTAAAATAAATCAATCTACAAGTTAATCTGATGTTTGTGAACGGATTTAAATAAAAGATTTAATGAAAAGGTGTAAATTTTTTCACACGTGGCATAACCTCAAAAAAATGTTCGAACTAGCTAAATGTGCGGAACTACAAAACTTAGTTAGAAACCTACTAACCCAGTACCTATAACGGACCAGACTATCGACGAACAACATAGGAACAATCTCATTGAAATTGATAAGATCCCCGACGTAGTGAGATTGTAGCATTACATAAACACATCGCCCTTTTACTTTAATTTTCATGTGCACATAAAAAATGTATAAGCAAATATGAATGTATACAAACAACATTCTGCCCAAATTAGTTACACTGAACTCAGCGGGAGTTTACACAAATAATGCACATGCCGCACATAACGAGGATCTTGTTACACCTGTGTGTACGGTCAAAGACACCGCCAAAGGCAGTCGCAATGACCAACTGAACACAACGTCAGTTTGTCAATGCGACTGACATATTTATATTTTTATTGCAGTCATATGTTGACTTAGCATATTTTAGAATTATGCATTTTAGTTTGTATGTATTAGTAAGGTACCTAGTTGTATATGTTTTAGTTTGTAAATAAGTTGTAAGTATTAGTTTAAGATTTTGGTATAAAAGAGAAAGCATTTCAATAAAGAATTCAATTGGATTGACAACCTAAACATCAGCTATTGATTTCCACTGTACACAGGTGTGAGGGGGGTTCTGCAAAATTATTGGTGGTCTGCTGCGATTGCCGCATATAAGAACACCTTCCGGAAATACCTAGCGGAACATATTCGTTTAGGTAAAGCTTATACAGCTCAACATTATCTCTTCGTCGGTACTACACTTATCTAACGAATAGAGGGTCACAAATCTTTCAAAGGACCTTTCTCTTGTCCACGCTTTTGAATAATGAATTTCTATGCTGACATTATCGTTGGCGTTAATGGTGGTTTCCAGCTAAATGAAGTGATTGACGATTTTGAAATGATGGCTGCTTTTCTTAATTTTCTCCAACATTAAAGAAGAAGTAGCACGAAAGGGAGTCATTCTGTCTGAATCCTTGGTTGATCTCCGTCGCCTTCAAGCGTTACTTTCCAGTTCTGACTAAGTTAGTGGCGTTGCTCAAAGTTATTTTAAGGGAAAACAAAATTCAGAAACACTGTCATTAGCTACTTTTCGTGCTATCAAATGTAGCTTTACAGAGGGGATGTGCGCCAATTCTTTTCTCACGATTTTTTCCCATCATCATTTGATGGTAGCTTTACCAGTTCTGAAGCCACACTAATGAGGTCGAATTGGTAGGTACACGACTGGTTTTAGTCTTTCCAGCAGTAAAATGAAATGCATATTACTGCATTCAAAATAACGATGCAAATGTAGAAAACCGGAAACCATCCATAATTGTTTGATTTGTTCATTGCAATATTAGTCCTACATACATACTCATATAGATACAATGTGAGTTAGGCTGTTTGTTATTTACATCTTTTTTGCACACTCAAAGTTTGCCTGACATTTCAGAATGCTTTTAAGTGCTATTTAATTTCAATTACTATGCTGATGGAAATTGTGCTCGATTTCTGAAATACATTTGCAAATAATCCTTAAGCTCATAATCCAATTGGAAATAATTATAAGGCAGGTTGTTAGGGTAATAAAATATCTTTAACATGGCTGCACCCAAAGTGCATATGGTTTTTAAAATTTTCAAGTGCAAAATTTATCCAAGTCGAGTAAAATTGTTGCCCAGCTTATGTTTACACCATTTCATATTCCGGCTGGCGAAACAATTTTTTTTTTTTTCAAAATGTATTTTGTTTTAACAAACAACTTGATGTGGGTCTAAATGGATCAAAGACACAGATCCATTAGGCTTACATTCACATACTTCCATGCACATGATTCCCTATGAATGAGATTAGTTCCGATCTACATGAACTTCATTCCTTCAAGATTCATTCAAGATTCACGGTGCAAGACATTTGTAAATAACACAATGAGTAACAATCACGTAAAATTTCACATATTCAGAAAAAATGTCACTATTTCGTTGAGTCCACAGTTCGATGCAATGATAAGTTTTGGATTTTAACTTCCATAAAATACATAGTTACTACTACACTAATAGCTATATATATAAAAATTTCTTGTGTTTTTTGGAAGTAAATCCATGTAGAATGTATTTAAATTCACTTCGATGAATATTTAGCCTTTCTATGTAGATTTCTTTTAGATGCATGATATCAATGTCGCACTGTGGCTAGTCATTGTCGGCTGGGGTGGGATGTCGCCAACCTTACCGTCCTGCGCCACAAACACAGAAATTCTAGTCATGCCGTAAGGAAAACTGTCAATTATAATTTAAATCAAGATTAAAAAAAAAAACTAAATATTCAAAACTATATACAAATAGCTAAATATTCCAAATAACTGTAAGCTGAAAAGTCAAAAAAATGATATGAATGGCAAAAAGTAAACCCAATTATAACAAAACAAAGCCTAGAAAATCAAAACGAATCGAAAATACAAAAGGCCAAACATATAAGGGTGCGCCGCGGGTGCAGTTGCGAAGTCCGGTGCTTGGCCCACCGTCACCCGTGGCCATCGACGCACCTAGTTTTCGATGGCCCCTAACCTAACCAAAAATATCCTATTTGCCTTCTAATTAAAAAGAGTCAGCTTTCTCAATAGTATCAAGTTTCTTTATTTACAACTCATTTCAAACATCCTAGGTTCAAACAAAAACTGCAAAAAATATGCATTTATAGATGTACATTAGGGTGGGTCGATTTGTATGGACCCGAAAAAAATCACAGAAGCACATGGAGATTATGATTATTTGGATCACTTCAAGTATTTTTGCCGAAGAAACTATAGCTATAGTCGATAAACTTTTTTTTTCTTCAAAAAGTGATTCACTTGTTTCAAAACCGTGTTGAAAATTAACAAAAATCATTCTCTATATGCATCTGGGGGTTTTTGGGGTCGAGGAATCCATTTCCGCTGTTTTCTTGGTTCGATTCTAAATCCTTTTTTCCCGAAAATCGACAATGTGTTCCAGAAATCTATGAAATTTAACCCTCTTATAAAGCTGAGTTATTTTTATTTTCTGTTTTTCCGACAGGGTGAATGCTAAATTTATATTGGAACGATTTTCCGTCATCCCTTGTCAATTTTTGTTTGTTTACAAACCGGTTTCGGCGATCCGCCATCTTCAGTGTAAGTTTTCGTTCTGATCTGTGTCTATCCGTTGTCCAGTATTTATAGTTTGAATGCTGTAGGTAAAGTTAGTATGCGTGTATATAGTTCGTGCGTTAGGTTCGTGTTTCACGAATGTTCCCGAGCGGCAAGCTGCAATAGGGTTGTTTTGAAACTCGTCTATTAGTTTGTTTGTCAGGCACTGCTGAACGCTATGTAATGTCAGGTAATGCTGAATGTTCTCGAGCGGCAACTCGTTAACTAGTTTGTGGGTCAGGTAATGTTAATCTTGTGCTTGAATAGAAGTCGGTAATTTTTGTCCTTTGGTTTGTTTTGTGTGTTCGCTCGTTTATCGTTACTTGTCTGGTTATTGTACCTGCTGCGTTGTTTTGTTTTTTGTAGACTAGTTTTAGAGGTTCGAATATTGCATCAGAATTGGTGCTAGTTTGTTCGTTTATTATTCTTCCGTCAAATGTCTTTAGTTTGTATATTTCCATGTTCTCAAGCACATTTAAGCGTCGCCCTTTTGTTTGCACGTGAAGTGTTTTGGCTGTTGTTTTTGATTTTAGCCGGGGTGCATTTGTTTTCATACATGTGGTTAGCAAAGTTCGATTCTGGTGTGATGGAGGGTTTCCGTGTCTTTCGGTTGTAGTCCCTGATATGTTCCCGAAATCGTGTACTTATTTTCCGTCCTGTTTGTCCTATGTAGCTGTGCTGGCATTCGCAAGTAAGTTTGTATACCCCATGTTCGCTGAGCCGTTCACACTTCACGTGCAAACAAAAGGGCGACGCTTAAATGTGCTTGAGAACATGGAAATATACAAACTAAAGACATTTGACGGAAGAATAATAAACGAACAAACTAGCACCAATTCTGATGCAATATTCGAACCTCTAAAACTAGTCTACAAAAAACAAAACAACGCAGCAGGTACAATAACCAGACAAGTAACGATAAACGAGCGAACACACAAAACAAACCAAAGGACACAAATTACCGACTTCTATTCAAGCACAAGATTAACATTACCTGACCCACAAACTAGTTAACGAGTTGCCGCTCGAGAACATTCAGCATTACCTGACATTACATAGCGTTCAGCAGTGCCTGACAAACAAACTAATAGACGAGTTTCAAAACAACCCTATTGCAGCTTGCCGCTCGGGAACATTCGTGAAACACGAACCTAACGCACGAACTATATACACGCATACTAACTTTACCTATAGCATTCAAACTATAAATACTGGACAACGGATAGACACAGATCAGAACGAAAACTTACACTGAAAATGGCGGATCGCCGAAACCGGTTTGTAAACAAACAAAAATTGACAAGGGATGACGGAAAATCGTTCCAATATAAATTTTACTCTTATAAAGCAATTACAATTACTGCACAGCTCGGCTTGAAAATTAAGGTATAGGGAGGTGCATTTAAGCAAAACTTATACCGATATTATATGGTTTATAAAAGTTTAATTTTTTTTAATGAATTTTGCAAAACGAATTGTATTCATTCAAATTAAAATTTCATTCTTTATATGCATCTGTGGGTTTTTTGGGTCGGTAAATCCATTTCCGGTATTAATTTATCTTTTGACTTCCGCCAGAGGGCGCTTCCGTCCATTTCAACATCTTGTTTCCGAAAATCAAAAACAATGTTCCGAAAATCTATGACTTTCCCATTATGCAATTTCTTTTTTTACAAATTGTTTTCCAAGTGTAAGTATTACTATGATATCTAGCTTTGATATGAACATTAAAGTTAACTTCACCATCAGCCGGATATACATATGTATAAAAAAACTAAAATTTAGTTACAAATAATACGGAAAACAATGCTTACTACTTTTAAATTTCAAGAAAAAGATTTTTTTTTTTAATAAATTTCTAAATTGTATGAGGTTAATGATTAATCTCATAACTTTTAATATTAAGGGGTAATATTACAATAAATAATTTGGTTAATTCTTTATTTTCGTTTAAGACTTTTTTTTTGTTACGAACCACACTCTGGTATATTATTTGGCAATTTTCTTTGTTATGATTATGTATATTAATTTATTATGTGTATTTTGGTTAATGTTTAGGTATCAGTATTCACCCCTATTCTGCATTTCGATTACGTTGCCGCCCTACGCTCCGCTGAGATTTATAGTAGGCATTCTGAGTTACGCTTGAATTAAAAAAAGTAGAGGAAGAGCTATAAGTTTTTCGAAATCAGCTGTTTGTATAGGAATGTGTGAAACTGAAAAATAACAGAGCAAACCTACACAAATTAGTGCCGTTGAAATAAAAGTAAAATTTTATGATGATTTATAAACTTAACCAGAAGGACCCGGCAGACGTTGTTCTGCCCAAATTTACGGAAAAAATCGCACGATTAATAAAAAAGTTTCTAATATTTCGGTCCCTGATCCACTTTCCGGAAAAAGTAACCCCAAATTTTAACAAAAGTAAAGTGGTACCTTTGTATCAAATTTGAAGAAAATCGCACCATTAATAAAGAAGTTTCGAATATTTCGGTCCCTAGTTCACTTCCCGTAAAAAAAGAAACCCCACATTTTAACAAAAGTAAATTGGCACCTTTGTACCAAATTTCAAGAAAATTGCACCATAAATAAAGAAGTTTGGAATATTTCGGTCCCTGATCCACTTCCCGGAAAAAAAGAAACCTCTAATTTTAACAAAAGTAAAGTGGTACCTTTGTACCAAATTTTGAAGAAAATCGCACAATAAATAAAAATGTTTTGAATATTTCGGTCCCTGGTCCACTTCCCGGAAAAAAAGAAACCCCGAATTTTAACAAAAGTAAACTGGTACCGTTGTCAAGCCGTTTCGGAGAATTGTATATATAAGAAGAAGATTACATATGAAGGGATTACAACCAAAAGGATCTAAGTGAACTGTTTTTTGAAATTAAATTCTACCCATATTTGTATAGTGAAATATGGTGTTTATTTGTAAGCAAAAAGATATCAGAGTCATCGTCTATTTTGACAAGCGGCAGATGGTGGAGTTTGGTTTTTTTGAACGAGTGCTAATGCGCGTCCAAAAATATTGAAAATATTAGATCTCCGGAGGCGATCTGGCATCGAAACGCGTCTTTTGATACCCCTCCCTACATTTTTGGCCAAATATTAGCACTCGCCACTGGTCGCAAACAATTACCCTGCAAACATATCAAAAAAGATCATTAGAAAAACATCATACGAATTTTAACAAAAAATCGCGGAAATGAATCTTATATTGTTTGCAATATAATAAACAAGTAGTTACCCGCCAACAAAATTGCAACTTAGAAAAACGGAGCTACGATCGAAGTGTAGGCAGAGTTGTAAATTTCGAAGTGGAACTGAACGGAATTGGAACTGAGAATGACAATGTTGCCAAACGGAAAAAATTTCGATCCAAGTCGAAATGAAGAATAGGGGTGATTATTTATATTTATTAAAGTTGCTTTCGTTATTTATTAGATATTACTGTTTACGCGACTTAGGTAGCCACCCGTGCCAATCCCAAAACCATAATCAAACCCATTACATGAATTGTACAAATATAATAATTTTCATTGAATTACCTCTTTATATCATTTTATTTATTTTAGTACAATTATTTTCATATGTTATATCTCATATTTATACTATGTATTCTCATTATGGATTATATTATATTATTCACCTCAACATATAAACACACCCTTAGCTTAAGTATGAAATATGGAAGCATTTGGGACGTGTGACAACTAGGAGTGGGATTTTTTTCGAATAAACGAATAAAAATATTCGTTGCAAAAAATTCGAATAGTATTTATTCGAATTTTTTATTCGTTTATTCGAATATTATTATTCGTTTATTCGAATATTATTATTCGTTATAGTACTATTCGAATATTTTTGTTAATAGATTTTTAAAACTATATTCGTTGTTTTCTTTGCTTGTACCTATGAGCGAGCTTTATGTTTTGTATGTTTTGCATGCATATGTGTATGTTTGCGTGTACAAATGTGTGCCCAAGCGGTTACAATTTTTCTTGCATTATTCGAATAGTGGTAACGAATAGTTGTATTTATTCGGTTAATGGTGGTTGCATAGTTTTTGGCTTATTATCTTAATAATTAAATAGCTATTTGTACAGTGTTGTGGGAATAATAAAATACAATTATTGGTAATAATTGAAGCTGTAAATAGGCATTTACTATAAAGTTACTATACATAAATATGTATTTGTACATTTATATGTTTATTGCAGTTACATTTGCTTGGTAAGTTTTCTGCTAGGGCTTCAAGCAAGAGATGCCAGGGCCGAAATTCATTATGTATACTGTTTATTATGATAACAAAAGGACGGGTTTGTGATGATTTTTCATGTTCACATGTGTAAATAGTTTAATTTGCGTAAAGTAACATACACAAAATAATACTACCTGCTTCCTAATTTTTGTTAAATACTCATATAAATGTACTTACATACATATGTATGTAAGTATGTAGGTACCCACCAGGAATTTTCGTTAGGTCCTACTTGTGTTATTCATTCCATCATGCATGATTTTGTTAGGTTCATCGCAGGTGCTGCTAAAATGTGTTAGCTGGTCATGACATTTTTGAGTATCTCATTTTCCACCTTACTATAGCAGTTTAAAGTAGGAGAAGCCGAAGTTATCAGATGACAAAGTAAGGCTGTGAGCAGCTACGAATTCAGGATCTTTAGGAAGATGTCGGATACAAAAGCAGTAACAAATATGATTGCGAAAAATGATTTTTTTAAACCTGATTTCAGTGATAAAAAGGGTCGTAAGCGCTAATGTTATAAAAAAAAATTACGCGTGTGGCCAGAGCTACTGACGAGTACATGAAACTGGCAGCTGTGAAGTGAGGTCTGCTGCTATTTTCAGGTATGAAGGAGTTATATACTGAGCTGGTTCGTATACTCACTATCTTACCTTCCTTCCACCTAACGTATGTATCATAACAACCAAATGAAAAAGGCAGCTATATTAGCATGTACGCACGATTATTTCCGAACGATCACTCTTCATTCCTTTTTGTACTATACAAAGTCATTCATGCGAAGGCGGCCATCGCCGTGGGTTAGTCATGGGGAAAAGTCATGGAAGTTGTTATGCTCCGCTGGTGAAGAGTAAGGCTGAAAGTATTCATGATTTCCACCTTCGGTGGCCTACTGGGTATGGTCATGGAAATTTGCGAACTCTTTGTATTGAATGGGCTGGTTAAGGATGATCATTATTAGGTAGATTTTTTATTGTGTTTCATCAACTGAAGAATTGCATAAAGCTCGACTATTTGTTTTAAATTTGGGTGTCTAAACTCGTTAACTAAATGAACACAAAGGACCTACTTGCATGAGGGATTGCGAATTCACGCGGCAGTTGCAGGTAGCTATTTTCTTCTGTTGTTTTCCCTTGAAAGCCTTTCATATATTTTAAACAATGATTAGGTACACTAAATACGTTTGAAAAAATTTAAGTTTCCGCATAATATGTGCTAAGATGCACAATTTATGTGCATATACAAAAAGTGTTCAATGGAAGTACCTTAAATAAGAACAAGGACTGTTTTTTTTGCTAATTAAATTTAGGATATTTATTACTCTTATTTGCCTATTTACAGCTTCAATTACATATTACCAATAATTGTATTTTATTATTCCCACAACACTGCACAAATAGCTATTTAATTATTGAGATAATAAGCCAAAAACTATTCAACCACCATTAACCGAATAAATACAACTATTCGTTACCACTATTCGAATAATGCAAGAAAATTGTAACCGCTTGGGCACACATTTGTACACGCAAACATACACATATACATGCAAAACATACAAAACAAAAATGCGCGCTCATAGGTACAAGCAAAGAAAACAGCGAATATCGTTTTAAAAATCTATTAACAAAAATATTCGAATAGTACTATAACGAATAATAATATTCGAATAAACGAATAATAATATGTATTCGAATAAACGAATAAAAAAATTCGAATAAATACTATTCGAATTTTTTGTACCCGCCAAATAAAAGTTTTGTTTATTCGATTAATTTTTATTCAAATAGTCCCATGCCTAGTGACAACCCTGGCGTAAATCACCCCACACCAATTCGCCGCACGCAAAACAGCTGATGTGGGGGCGGCCATCATCTTTTATTATTCCAAAATATTCTTTTGCATATACACCGGTTTTGCCAAGTTTTGATATATAGTGTCCAAATTTGCTATCTTATATAAAATTGTGCATTTTTATAAATCTACTAGCAGACCCGGCAGACGTTGTTCTGCCTGACCAGTGACTTCCCTAGAAATACATTTTCAACTATTTTTCTATTAATTTTTAACATTCCATTTATTGCAGTGCTTTAGTATATGCAATGTTTCCGGTTTTAACGTATTTGGTATAAACAAATAAATTTGTTGGATGTCCAACTAAAAAACGAATCTTTTGAACTCAATGGCTATGACACAAACCATTATGCGCTGCTGAGCAGATGTGTAGTTAGTATTTATTTAATTATATCCTATATCTACCACTTAACGCCACTATTATGATTTTATGGAAATCCTATAATACTCTGGATATGTATAAACGGCAATAACAAACAAAAAAATTAAGTGCTTTGATTAAGATTTAAGAACGTTAAAATGTCACTAAAGAAAATACATACAGGGATATAACGAATTGAAATATTACTTAGCTGTGGTCTTAGAACTGACCACTTTTCCAAAAAATTTACAAATGTATGTATGTCGTACCCCACGAAGATTTTCACGTATTGGAAAAGTTTAAAACAGATCAACCATAAACTTTGGACATTATGGAAGTACAAACAAAGTACTGAATACAAAAAATGTGGGCGTGGCACCGCCCACTTTTCCAAAATTACATAAATCTTGAAAATCCGGAAATATTTCCCAAAATTTTCCCTCACACAAACCTTCTCTTATGCTATGTTTCCACCAAACCAAACACCGTGTTTAAAAGGGTTTGGGTTATGTAGAAATGTCAAGTTTTCCACTGATAGTTTGCCGGAAAATGGGCTTACACCCACTAAACAATTTATTATGATCGTCGTTCCGATTTAGTGGGTGTAAACCCATTTTCCGGTAAACTCTCAGTAGAAAAACTTGACATTTCTACATAACCATTTCTACATAACCCAAACCCTTTTAAACACGGTGTTTGGTTTGGTGGAAACACCGCGTTACCAATTACGAAGAACTGAAAAAAAACTTGAGTCAAATCTGTCCAGCCGTTCTCATTTTTTTTCCTATCATTTTTGAATTGATTAATATGAAATAAGAAATTAATAATATAATTATGTGATAATACTTACATGTACATATGTATATATTTTAATTAAATATTTTTGAACAATGAAGCAATTGTATAAAATACGAATAACGGGGTTTCACAAAATGCGTTCACTACAAAATATGTACATATATGGATTTGATTTTTACTTATCCCTCAGCAACACGAAAACGTACATATGTACATATGAATGTTAATTTTGTTTTTATTTAAAGCGTCATACATACATACATATGTATGTATGTACGAAGCGAAGTACCGCTACCGAGCGCTCGCTTAACTTAAATCGATTCATTTGGTTGACAGCGAACAAACACACAAACAGCTTTTTTTAGAAAAGGTGCTCCTATTGTTTAAACAATTTTGGTTAAATAATATATGAATCAACTATTTTTTTTGATGCAGAACGAAAGTAAATATTTCAAAGTTTAACTTCAAGTAAGTTTCATTCTAATCGGTGGATCCGTTTATGATTTGTGGCTGTGTAAACAAAAAAATTTATGGTTTTTTACCGATTTCCACTCCCCCTTGAGATATAAGGTATCCTATCTTTCAAGTTGGATCAAACTGTAGATGCTGTGCAAATTTCATTAACCCAGATACACCCGAACGCCTTCCTGAAGGATTTTAAATGCCGTTCGCTAAATTCAAAATTTTCACTTATTGTAACAGTTAACAAAACAGGCTATGCTTTTTTTTAGTTTAGCTAAAATCAAATTTTATCTCTTCGCGTATTTTTTTGTAAATTTACGATTAGTCAGTGAGAATTCTCCAAGTGAATTGTGCTTTTATTTAAGATGGCTGTCTTGATAGACCTCGTTTTTTATAGGTAAGTTTTATTCTTTTACATAACGAATTGTAGATGTCAGGCTATTATTTTACTACAAAAAATTATTCAATTTAATTATTTGCTTGTTTTGTAGACGTTTTTTGTGAAAAATTTGCCTGTACTGGCGTGGGAAACACGCACATCCTCCCAGAAGGATTATGGGCTAATACAACTAATTTTATTAAACTTTTTTGTAGAAGGAAGATTACCCTAAATGAGTTGTTAGACATCATCGAAACTGCCGATGACGACGATATTCCTGTAACCCCTGCGGGTTAGGGGTTTAGAATATACCCGCGGTAGGCATACCGGTCGTAAGAGGCGAATAATATGCACAAAGGTAATGATGTGCAACTCGATGGTTGATCCACGGATGTGATGCCTCTCACCTCTCATTACCCATCTTCTCTTTCCTTTCGGAAGGAGGGATGACATGACCTAGAAGGTTACACTGGTCATACCAAATCGCTACCCGACAGTCGGGCAGTACCGCAAGGGAGTACCGGACTGGCATTTCGACAACACTCCCCAAAACCTCCGTGCAGTGATTTTGGTGCTAAAACAACAACAACAACAACAGCGATATTCCTGATAATGGATTTGATGTGGTAGTTTTACCCCCAATCAATTTTAATGATGATGTCACTGATGAGGATTCTGGGGAGGAAAACAATCCTACCATCAACAATTTACATGGCATTCAACTCTATACAACCGTCCTGAGGATAATGTGGACTATTCCAACAAAAGAATAGTTACACAGAGAGGACGTGCTAGCCAGTCAGCTTTGATTGATAGCCGGTATGATCGCAAAGATCATTATGTATGTATAGCAACTTAGCATTGCTGCCAACAGGCAAAAAGCAATAATTGGTTTGTAGTAATTGCCCCAAAAAAGCAACGACGAAATGCATAAAATACAATGCGACATAACATGTTGATTGCTTTATAAATTATGAAAGGAAATAAAACTTTTAAGCATTTTTATGATAATAAGTCTATGTACTTCCTTACTTTTTCCATAAAGTCATGGATAAAGCAACAAATAACTTTATATTATACATACATATGTATGTATGCAAACTACCAATATAAACATGAAATTGTAATACCAATTTAGCTATTGAATTAATTTATATTTTTCTTTGAATCTATAAATAAGGCAAAAAAATGTTGAATTTATTTCTATTGCTTTGGAAAAATTTGTTAACACAACTATTGTGGTATTCTCCCAAAGGCCTTCCAGAAGGATGGGGTGCTGTGACCAGGGGGAGGGGGTGAAACCTTAGCAATTATAATTTACAGGTTATTTGAAGGGCACTTAAGCAATAATACACAATACATTCAAAAAAATCGACAAAAAGTAATTCGGGTTTATCTGGGTTAAAATCGGTTGAGTAGTTTAGGAGCTCACCCTGATTGAACATGTGACACGTGATTTTTATATATTAAGATTTATATAGACATATCTAAGTTTACTAAAACCCGTGAAATAAAATCGAACATAGTTGCGATATATTGTGCGTTTTTGCTATATACAAGCTTATATTGAACAGAAACACCTCAACTTTATCGGAGCGGAGTGGCTGCGGCACGCATTGAAAACATAATCAATTTGGTTGAGAAAATACCTTTTTTTTTATATATTTGTGGTGCTTTAATCTCTTTGGACTATTTACAATAAGTGAATCACGCGGTTAAACAGTGATTTATTAGGGGAAACAAGCAGTAATCATACATTCTTATTCATTCTTATTCATTGGACTCAGAAACTTCTGTTGGTTGTTTCCAGCGACGCTTCCAAGAAATTATAAAGCAAAACACTGCGCATTTTGCGCCAACAACACGCAATTTCCCTTTTTGCTGGAGTGCCATAGGACTAATTGAGTCAAGTCCAAAATCTACAATCGTTTCGAACAAATTACACAGTCAACCAGGTGAAGTGCGCTTACAACATAACTCCGATATATAGAACAAACGTGAGTATACTACAAATTTATACATGGTCCTTCTTCGCCATTGAAGAAACCAGCCCCTGCTCATATATACATATATATAATATTCTAAAATTATAATCTCAAAATTTATTATTGGTTCCCGCCAAAACCCCTAATTTTCCCGCCAATTATATATATATATAAATCTCGTTGAACCCAAATTAGTTACGGCGAAATTTCACACACATACAGTGTAAGAAATAAATAACACGAAAATCTCTTTTTATAAATATATATATACATATATACGTTCAAAGACAGTGGGCCTAAACGCAAAAGTTTACTCTCAAATAAAATATTTTAAATTTCACTGGTTATTAAAACCATTCCTCACAAATTTAATAAATTTCAATTGGGGTCAAACTTAAAATAATAAGCACCGTAAATTAGTGTTGTAAATCCCGAAAAAAGTAATTGATAAAATTATAAATTACCGCCCATTGATTATATCCATTTATACGTATATAACTACCGTGTACAACGCGTATATACCTTTTTGAGACCAATACATCCCCAGAACAGTGGTACAAGACTACTAAAATCCCAAACAAATTTTTTTTTGCGTAAATAAAAGCAACAGTCTCAATAAAATCTTCCAAAATTGCTAAAGTCAAGTTAAGCAAATCTCAATTTAGAATGACTACCGTGGCTGAAAATAAGTTTATATCTGAAACAGATATTTTTACAGATTACTGTACTCGGTTCCGCGGAACCCCCCTTCAAGACAATACCGAGTCAGCCCTAAAATTAAAAGATAAAAATATCGATGTATTTTGGTCTAGAGTACAGAGTGCCTTTGACGTGGTAGTAGAATCAGACGACCAGGACCTTCCCGATGATTTTAAATCTGCCGCTTTCGGTAAATACCGAGCCTGCCTAATAGCGTATGAGGAGACAAAGGCTCAAATAGGCGATCAACTCCAACTCAAGGAATTGAGTAAACCCGCGCCACAAGTGCCAACCCAACCCCCCTCAGAGTCCTCCCATATGAACCTGAAAGTCCCCCCATGTGATACAGAAGTTTTCTTTGGAGGGTATGATCAATGGCCGTCCTTCCGTGACATGTTCACAGCGGTGTATATCAACCACTCCAAACTCTCCAAAGCTGTATCACCTCCGTCAAAAGACTAAAGGTAAAGCAGGTCAAATAGTGGAACAATTTTCCCTAAGTGACGACAATTTTGCCCTAGCATGGGAAGCTCTCAAGTCACGATATGAGAACAAAAGAGTCCTGGTCGATAATCAAATCCGAATTCTCATGAATCTAAAAGCGATTCAGTCGGAAAATAGTGAGGATATACAAAAATTACAATCCTCAGTAAATAACGCCCTCCAAATACTAGCGACACAACAAGTCGAAACCTCCAGCTGGGATCCCATTTTAATATACCTGGTAACGTCAAAGTTACCAGAGAATACAGTTGCCCTGTGGGAGCAATCATTAAGCTCCAGAAGAGACCTACCGAACTGGTCCCAAATGAACCAGTTTCTGACTACTCGCTACGAGATAGTGGAAGGGGTGGATTAATGGCGTCCAGCCAAACCCCGATATAATCCACCCTCCACAAACTTCTCAAGGCCACACCCCAGTCAGAACACCCCCCAGTTCAGGCAGTCTCAACCCCAAACCCACAGCAACAACCCAACACATACAAAATCCCATGCCACAGAGCAGCAACGATTTTATACCTGCAAATTATGCAAACAACAAACTCATACCCTACAAAGCTGTTTGCGGTATAAAAAGTTGCCAATCTCAGAACGCAGAAAATTCGTAAGAGACAACAATATATGCGAAAATTGTTTAGCCCAAACCCATCTCTTGAAAGACTGCCAAAGCACGAGAACGTGCATGCACTGCCAAGGCCGACATAACAAAACTCTTCACGACACAGCTTCTTCCAAGTACGAGTTCTGGAATTCACAGAACTAGATCTCAGGTAGCCACAATAGAAGCCAGCAATCCAAGGCTTCAAAACGTGAACCAGGCGGCACCCCATGAAAGCGATCCCTCTACACCCAACACATCCCAAGTACAGTCATTCCATGCTGAAAATGATAGCAAAATCATACTCCCTACAGCAATTGTCTTGGTAGAACATAGAGGGGACCTATTCAAGCTTCGGGCCTTAGTCGATCAAGGCTCCGAAAGAAGCTTCATATCCGCCAAAGCTCAAGCAAAACTCCGGCTTCCCTATACCCACTCCCTATTTGAAATCTCGGGTATGGGAGGCGGAGTGGTACAAACAACAAATAAGCTGTGCTCGTTGACCCTAGTCTCAAATGACAGAAAAGTAAAAATAAAAGCCCAAGCAATAGTGCTACCCCGTCTAACTAGGCAACTTCCAACCCTCCGGCTAAATGAAAGCCAAATGCGAAATTGGTCCCATCTCGAACTAGCAGACCAGAACACCCAAAACCCCTCTCAAATCGATCTTGTATTGGGTAGTGATCTTATCCCTCAAATAATGCTTAATGGCATAGGAAAGATCTCTCCCAGCCTGCTAGCACAAAATACCATCTTTGGATGGATAATAAGTGGCCAAACTCCCGAAAATGTTGGAGCGCATTCCTTCAAACCCACATTTCCGAACGATATAGACCTAGGCCAATGCCGTACTGCAGCCCTACGACAGTTCCACGGCATGGAACGTCCACTCTTAAATAAGGGCGATCTCAAGCAGCAGTACGACAAGGTACTCGAAGAATACCTGTCCTTAGGCCACATGGAAGAATGCAGCCCAAATGAGATAGAATCTCAAGGGAAATACTGTGAAAAAAATGTACCGCCAGATCCTCCTACACCCCGATGACCAAGACTACCACCGAATAATATTCCGAACCCCCGAAACCAGCCCAATAAAGGACTTCAAGTTAAAAACGGTCACCTTTGGCTGATCTCCCATCAGCCGAGCAATCCCTAAATGAGACCATTGATGCACTCAACTCAGCCGGCTTCCCATTAAAAAAGATCACGGCAAACCATCCGGACATTCTCAGGCAAATTCCCAAGGCGGACTTACTGGACACCGACTTCCTCGAATTCGATAAATGTAGTACCGCCAAAACTCTTGGGATTCAATGGAATGCGCTCTCGGACACATTCTCTTATACTGTGGACTCAGATCCAGCCTCAACGGCAGCCACCAAGCGGGGGATTTTCTCCTCTATTGCAAATCTTTTCGACCCCGTAGGGCGCCAGTCATGATACAGGCAAAAATCTTGATGCAAGAGTTGTGGTTGAACGGGACTGATTGGGATGAACAAGTCAAACCGATCCGTCTCGTAAAATGGACGCAATTCGCAAAGAATCTGCACTCCATCTCCAATCTCAACATACCCCGATAGATTAACTTCGCCCCTGACCACTTAGTCGAGCTCCATGGTTTTTGCGACGCCTCTGAAAAGGCTTATTGCGCAACCCTCTATGTGCGAACTACCGTCGGAACCCAAGTCTTCTCTCACCTGATTGTGTCCAAAGGCAAAGTGGCTCCTCTCAAAATTATAAGTCTGCCACGCCTGGAACTATGTGGAGCGCTCTTACTAGCCAAACTAGTCGCAGTAGTGCAACCCCATCTCGGTCTCACTCAAAGAAAGCTGACTATGTGGTCTGATTCGGAAATCGTGTTAGCCTGGCTCAAAAAGCCACCCCACTCATGGAAGACCTATGTCTCCAATCGAACGGTGCAGATAATAGATCTCGTCGGTAATGTCCCATGGCGACACGTACCCAGCAAAGAAAACCCAGCGGATCTGGGCACCCGAGGTTGTACGCCAGTCGATCTCGCAAATTCCGCCCTCTGGTGGAATGGGCCAGAGTGGCTTTCGAAATCCACAACCGTTGGCCACAACCAACAATTCGTAACGTCAACCCCCCAGAATCACGTAAAGTAGAAGCCCTACATGCTACGGAAGAGAGTGAGGATCTCTTAGATCGATTCTCTTCCTACCCTCGTGCTTTACGTGTAATGGCCTACGTTCTCAAATTTGTACGTCGGATGAAATACGCGGTGAACGGTATTAAAGAGCCCACCGAAAACTCCCTAACTCATGCCGATCTCAAAAGATCCAAACATCGCCTCATAATCATGGCCCAAACTCGATATTACACTCTCGAAAGATCATGTCTAGAGGATGCCCAGTCAATTTCAAAACGAAGTTCCCTACTTGTACTTAACCCCTTCCCAGACAAGAGCGGAGTTCTCCGAGTAAATAGTCCACTAGCCCATGCAACTCTCACTTATAATGAGCGTCATCCCATTATCCTACCTGAAAAGTCGCGTCTCTGTACTCTATATATACGATTCCTCCACGAAATGCTCCTACATGCGGAAGCGCGTCTCACGCAACAAACATTAAGGCAAGAATTTCACATTACACGTCTCAAACCACTTATAAAAAAGCGCATTTTCCAGTGTAAAGTCTGCACTACTCACAAACAACAAACGTGGCAGTCTTTGTCTGTTTTACCACCTAGCGGTCCACCTGGAATTGTGCTCAGACCTCACCAGCAAAGCCTTTCTTGCCGCCTTCGCCCGATTTGTAGGACGCCGAGGATACCCGAACCAGATGATGAGCGACAATGGCAAAACATTTATCGGCGCCAAGCGGGCGACCGAACTCGAATTCGTGTCATTTATGCGAGAAGTCTCGTCAGATATTGTTGAGAAGTACGAACCCCAAGGAATAAATTGGAAGTTTATACCCCCCGGCGAACCTCACATGGGCGGATTATGGGAATCCGCTGTCAAAAGCTTTAAAACCCATTTCAAAAAGGTAGCCGGAACTCACAATTTTACCTTTGAAGAATTCTCGACTCGCATAGAAGGCGTACTTAATTCTCGTCCCATATCCCCACTGTCTCAGGACACGAATGACCTCTCTGCCCTCACACGAGGTCACTTCCTTCGAGGAGCACCAATGCTCTCGATCCCCGAACCGAATCACGAAGATCTCTCTATGATAAATAGATGGGAAAGACTGAAAGTTCTGCATCATCAGTTCAGCAAACGCTGGAAAACTGACTACATCACCGATCTGCAAAAGCGTTACCGATGGAAAAACGCCCAAACTCCCCCGAAAATCGGCGATCTCGTCATCATCAAGGAAGACAATTTACCTCCCACTGAGTGGCGACTAGGTCGATTGGAAAATCTACCCCCAGGAAAATCTTACCAGACCCCTCACAAAACTATGTTTTCTACCGTCAGCCGAGAGTGACGAAGGCTCTAAGAGCCCACTCCCATCTCCAAAAACTCATACAGTCCACTAATCTCGTGCTATCGAAAAAGTCATACAGTCCATTAATCTCGTGCTATCTCAGGCAACTATTTAGGCATTCCCCCAAACTATGCCCACGCCCAAGCGCATAACTAATATGCATTACTCTCTCCTCTACAGATGGATCGTCAACGCCCTCCGGTTCCAACCCCACGCCGCTCGTTGGCATCGCAGGTAACCCTGCCCGCAGCCCGCCCGCGCCGTAGCGAACCCGTACCGGACTATCGAAAGTGCAGATTGTGTTTGCGTCATCATGCGTTGCTGATGTGCCCGGCGTTCACGGCCATGCAGCCACAACAGCGTTTCTTAATCACTAGGGCACATCAATACTGCACCAACTGTTTAGCGATATCGCATCGTACCAATCAGTGCACCTCAACCGAGAGCTGTCGGGTCTGCGGGCAGCACCACCACACCTTTCTCCATCGAGACATTGGAAGCCGTCAACCCGCATACGTCGCCCCGCCTGTAGCGGAGGTACCTCCACCACCACGCCGACCAGCGAGTCATCGTCGTCGCACTCAACAGCAGCCTCCAAGGGCCAACGGTCGTGTTCCCGTCGCACGTCAACCGCCACGACCAACCAAGAGGCGGTTCCAGCGCTGCAGGAGCTACAGCATACACTAGGCGCTTAGTACGCCTAGGGGAGGCAGAATGTTTACGCGACTTAGGTAGCCACGTCCCAATCCCAAAACCATAATAAAACCCATTACATGAATTGTACAAATATAATAATTTTCATTGAATTACCTCTTTATATCATTTTATATATTTTAGTACAATTATTTTCATATATTATATCTCATATTTATACTATGTATATCTCATTATGGATTATATTATATTATTCACCTCAACATATAAACACACCCTTAGCTTAAGTATGAAATATGGAAGCATTTGGGACGCGTGGCAACCCTCGAAGGACCATGTATAAATTTGATGTATACTCACGTTTGTTCTATATAAGTATCGGAGTTATGTTGTAAGCGCACTTCACCTGGTTGACTGTGTAAATACATTTATCTGACTTACATGTATAGGCTTAACCACTAATACATACAAACTAAAATGCATAATTCTAAAATACGCTAAGTCAACATATGGTTGCAATAAATATATAAATATGTCAGTCGCATTGACAAACTGACGTTGTGTTCAGTTGGTCATTGCGACTGCCTTTGGCGGTGTCTTTGACCGTCCACACAAGTGTAACAAGATCCTCGTTATGTGCTGCATGTGCACTATTTGTATAAACTCCCGCTGAGTTCAATGTAACTAATTTGGGCAGAATGTTGTTTGTATACATTCATATTTGTTTATACATTATTTATGTGCACATGACAATTAAAGTAAAAGGGCGATGTGTTTATGTAATGCTACACCTTCCCTCTTAAAAAAAAATAGATATATATATTTGTAGTCAACTATATATATCTATTTTAACTGCTTGATGTTTGTTTAAAATTTTTAATCGTTTTAGGATCTTGTTACCATTGTTTTGTCACATGTTTTTATTTTATTTCTATTTGTTTGTATATTTTGTTTGATACTTGATATTGTTTTCGTTTGGCTTGTGCCGTGTATAAGATTGAGTAAATTGGAATGCTTATGTATTTTTTTTTTTTTTTTTTTTTTTTTTTTTTTTACTAAATTATCATGAATAAGGTGCATTGCTTATTTTTATTTTTAACGCTACGAGTTTTAAATTGGTTTAAGTCTATTCTTATGAATTACGATTTCTTTTTTGTTTTTGTTACTGTCTCCTATGCTATGTGGAATTAAAGTGTAGTTGTTATTTTTATCAATATTTTTAACTTTATAGTGTCCTGTATATCTATTTTCTAACTTATGGGAGGCCTCTTCTCTAACTAATACTAAATCTCCTATGTTAATTTCCTTACTATAGCTATTTTTATCGTAATTTACTTTTTGTTTTTCTTTAGCCTCTTGGACTAATTTTCTAGCTCTTTGCTGTGCTATTTGAAGTCTATATTTTACTTCTTTGTCATAAGCTTCGTGATTGTATAATGGGCTGATTTTATTTTCCATTAGGAATTCGTAATTCGGTGGGTTTTTTGCAAATATTAGTTCAAATGGACAATATTTGTGTATGGTAGATGGTGTTGTATTGTAACAATACGCGAAGTACTTAAGGTATTCATCCCAATCGTCTTTGTCACTGGATATGTACGAGCGTACATATTCATTGAATGTTCGATGACTGCGTTCTACTGTACCCAAAGTTTGATGATGATATGGTGTTGAAGTTTTATGTTCAATTTTCAACAATTTACACAGTTCCTGGAATAGGCTATTTTTATATTCTGTGCCCATGTCTGTCAGGATTGTTTTCATTTGTCCATAAATTAGGATGAAATGTTCAAACACGGCTTTAGCGACTGTAATTGCGTGTTTGCTTGGGACCGGAATGGCTACTAAGTATTTAGTTAGGTCGCAAATAATGGTAACTGCATACTCGTTGCCATTTATGGACTTTGGTAATGGTCCGACTGTATCTATTTGTACAATATCGAACGCCTTCGGAGGTGTCTCCGTTATTGTCATAGGCTCTTTTATGTGCTTATTTGTTTTATTTTTCTTGCAGTGGATGCAGTTCTTTATGTATTTTCGTATGTCATTTTTCATATTCAGCCAGCTATATTTCTGCTTGATCTTATCTGTCATGCGATTTATTCCTGGGTGGCCACCACTAATAGGATCGTCATGATGTTTATGCAGAATTTCTTTAATTTTCCCGGGATTTGTCACGTATATAACCTCTGGGGTTAGAGCGATTGTTAACTTTTTGAGAACTTTATTACCCATTTCAATAAATTTTCCTACTGCAGTATAATTCATTTTAAACAATTTGTCCCCTATGGACAACTGTACTTGTACAAGTCCTAAATTGCCGGCTTCTTTTTCAAGCCTGGTAAAGAATTGTCCTAAGTCAATCTTATCCTCAACAATTAGGTTGCTTGTATCAAAATTGCTACAAATTTTCTTTCCCTTTTTGAAATACAATTTCGGAGGATTGAAAACGAGCTCGACATGTCTTTTTACTTCAAATTTATTTAGCGCTTCATATATTTTGAGGTTCTCTGTATGACTTTCTTTATTCTCAATATTCTTGCTATTCTTTTTAGCTGCTGATCTGGTAGTTATTTTTAATATTTTGCTTGCTTCCACTGACAAGTCTTTCAAATTTGTTATAGTTATGCGGGATAATGCGTCCGCTATGTGGTTTTCTTTACCAGCTATGTACTCCACTTCAAAATCGTACTCTTCTAAATCTAGTCTTACTCGTGTCAGCTTTGAGGAAGGACTTTTCATTGAAAATAAGTATGTTAATGGGCGGTGGTCGGTTTTAACTAGGAATTTTCTGCCATATACGTATGGTCTGAAGAAGGTTATGGCCCAATGAATCGCGGCCAATTCTTTTTCTATTGTAGCTTTGTTAGTTTCGCCTTTTGTAAAGGACCTTGAAGCGTAAGCAATTGGTAACTGTTTGCCATCATGTTCTTGGCTAAGGACTGCACCACAAGCGTATCCACTAGCGTCCGTTGTTATGCAGAATTCTTTTTCGAAATCCGGGTATTGCAAAAGTTTTGGACTAATTAATGCTTCCTTTAAGTAGGCAAAAGCTTCTTGACATTCTTCTGTCCATTCGAAGGTAACATTCTTTTTGCAAAGCCTAGTTAATTTTCTAGAATGTTCTGCAAAATTCGGAACAAATCTTCTGTAATAATTGCAGAAGGCTACGAATCTTTTAACTTCATCTGCTGTTTTTGGCGTTGGATAGTTTTGAACGGTTTCAAATTTGCTTGGATCGGGTAATATTCCCTTGTTTGTACATTTATGTCCTAAATAAGTTACTTCTTGACTGAAAAATAAACATTTATCTGGATGTAGTTTTAGGTTGTATTTTCGACAAGTGGAGAATACGTCTCTTAAATTTTTTAGCATGTGATTTTCGGAACAACCTAATACAACTAAGTCATCCATGTAGAGAAATGCTTGGGATGGTTTGAGACCTGCGAATGCTAGGGTCATCATTCTTTGGAATGAATTTGGTGCTACTTTTAATCCATAAGGTAGTCTTTTGAATCTATATGTGCCATTTTCGGCTGTAAATGAAGTTATATCCCTTGAATCTGGGTGTAGTTCAATTTGGTGAAAACCTGACATAAGGTCTAGGCATGAAAAATATTTTGCTCTTCCAAGTTGGTCTAAAATGTCATCAATTCTTGGAAGTGGGAATTTGTCTGCTGCTAGCTTTTTGTTTACTTGTCTGTAATCGACAACCAATCTCCACCTTTTTTCTGTTTTCCCTGGAAGTGATTTTTTAGGAACTAATAAAATTGGACTATTATATTCTGAAATTGAAGCTTCTATTATATCATCTTTTATTAGCTTATTTACTTGTTTGGTTATTTCCCCTTTTTGTGTTTGGGGTAATCTATAATTTTTAATGTAAACTGGGTTGTCATCCTTCATATATAGTTTTTGTTTATAAAAATTATTAGAAGTAATTGGTTCTGTTTCTAGTGCAAATATATCTATGAATTCTGTGCAAAGTGATGTTAATTGAGCTTTAACAAAATTTGGAAAATTTTCAGTTAGTCTTTTTAATTTTTCTGTGTCTATGCAACTTTTATTGTGTGGGGTTGCTTTAATTAGTGTATAATCGTCTAAATTTTCAGTATTAATTTTATAATTTTGAATAGTTGTGTTGTTATGTGTTGTGTTAATAATTCTAACGAAAGTTTGCTCGTTATTTGTAATGGTATTTGCAATATAAATGCCATCGGCTAGTTGTTGGTGTGGTATGAAAATGTTTTTGTTGTTTGTATTTATTTTAATTTGTCTAATAACTTCCGATCTAGCTGGAATTGTGATTGTGTTAACGGACAGACAGTTTGTTAGATTCATTGTTATTGTTTGAGGGAAATCATATGGTCTTAAAATTAGTTTGTCCTCTGTTTTTCCGTAATCTAGAATACAATTGTATTTCTTTATGAAATCTAGGCCTATTATTCCATCACATGGAATTGGAAAGTTGTCTTCTACAACATGAAATTTATGATAAATTAGAAGGTTATCGCCTTTTAGATCTGCCTTGATTGTGCCTAAAGTGCTAGTTATTCCCTGACCAATGCCTTTCAAATCTGTGATTTGTTCAGTATTTATTTTTCCTTTATTATCTATTTGCTGTTTTTTAATTATGGAGATATCGGCTCCAGTATCAATTAAAAAATTTGAGTATGAATTGTTTAACGATGTCCTTGTAGATATGTAACTGTTTAAGTTTAGATTAAGTACGCATATTTTTCTTTTTGTTAATTTTGAAGTGGAGTTTCTTGGTTTTCCGTTTCGGTACAACTGCGCACGTTACGGGTTTGTGTGTATGGTCTGTTTGTATTTCGGGATTGTGATCCTCTATTATTGTTACTATTGTAATTATTGTTTGATCTAAAATTATTGTTGTAGCCTGACTGTGGTCTGTATCTTCTATTTTGGTAATTTCCATAGTTGTTACTACGGTAACCTCCACGGAAATTACTCCTATACTGACTTTGCTGTCGTACATTTAAGATCGTGTTTGCGCTTCCTGTTATTTCTGTGCAGCTGTTCGTGAATTTGGATATTGCATCGTTCATTGTGGTGAACGTTCCAGCTTGCATAATCATTTTGACTTTGTCATTGGAGCTGTTTTTGCACATGGCTTTGACTGCTGCCTGTGTTGCATATCTCGTGGCTAAGTCTGGATTTAATCCATCTGAGATATACGCTCCTTCCAATGACCTTGTTATTTTTTCTACTTCCGCAGTGTACTGGTTAGCAGTTTTGCTACGCTGCTGGATGTTCAGGAGTTTAGCTGTTAAAACTTCTACTGATTCACCCTTAATCGCGGTTTTGAGTTTTGTTTTGATGTGCTCTATTGTGCTTTCATTGCTTATGAAATTTCTTGCTGTGCCTTTTAGCTTGGTCTTAATCATGGTAATGGCCAATGCCTCGTGTGTATCCTTGATTTGTTCAAGTATATCGAGTGCATCTAGGAAACTGTTTAGGTTTTCTGGTTTACCATCAAACTCTGGCAATACTGACGAAGCAGTTTTAATAAACTCAACTACCGTTTGCACCATTGTGACGTTTATACCTCGTAGTTCTATTGGTTGAAAGTTTGGTATATTTTCTTCTACCAATGGGCTCTGAGCGCGTTCTGCCAAAAGCGAACTGAAATCTATTTGTAGGTCTTCTTCTACTGTGGTTGGTACATTGACTTCTATATTGTATCTTGCTAAAGAAGATACTAGTTTGTCCCTTACGGCAGAGAAAAATTGGTAAGACTCTACTTGGTGTTCCTTGGTAAGTATGTTATTTACCGCTTTAATTGTCTGTCCTATGCTATTTAGGGCTTCTAAAATTATCTTAAAATGCTTTACGACAGTTTCTGTTTTTATAATGATATTTTTATTTATGCATTTGTAAGATTTATCAGCTTTTAGTTTTTCTTCACATAGGGTATCATATATTTCTTGCCATTTATTCATATCTTAGTTTACAATTTTTGCGCTTAAACGCGTTGTTGTACATTGTTTAATCGTCTCAATTTATTTTTTATATAATTTTTGATTAAAATTGCAATTGCGACAATTAAAAATGTAGCTAAACAAGCAAAAATTGTCAACCATTTATCGGTGATCTCTTCTTTCTGTTCAATAATAGGATGTGGTTCGTATTTGACTAATCGATTTTCAGGTTTTTGGTCTGCTGAACTTTCTTTACCTACCTCGTACCCTGCTATTCCTATCAGTATACCGTTAAGTGCAACTTTCCACCATGCCATTTTTTAAAAAAAAAAATTGGATTAAAATTTTTTCTTTTTAATAAAAATTAAATAATATTTTGCTTTACTTTATCACTCCAATTTACTCAGCTTGTTTGCTTTTTATTTTTTTTTTTTTTTTAAATATTTTATTTACAAGTTATTTCTTAACATTTTTATTTTATCTTTTAATTTCTGCCTATCGTTAATGTCTATGGTTAAGTTAAGTAACCTAAAAGCTTCAGCGATTTCTTTTCGCTTCCTAACCTGTCTACCACCTCGTTTCCTTTTATGGACTATTACGGGTGTAGGAATTTCTTGCATACTAAATTAATTGTTATTTTCTTGTAACGTTAACCTTTAATTTAATTTAAAAAAAATTTTGTCTTATTAAAAAAATTTTTTTTTTTACTTTTAAGCAACATGTGCTTATTAAAAAAAAATTCCTAAGCAAATCAAATTGCTCTTAGCTTAGCGGCCGTAAAGGCGTGCCTACCAAATTTCTAATATACATAAAATATTGTCTGCTTCCCCAGCTTGTAATGTTCATCCAGTTTGCGTTTTGCTGCCAGTCTATTTTGCTTCAACGTCTTCCATGAGTTATTCCACCCTTTTTATGCAGACTGTAGGAAAAAGGAACCAAGTCGACCGCAAAGCCTGTGCCAGTTTGT
Source organism: Sphenella marginata (assembly GCA_951509765.1). Lineage (NCBI taxonomy): Eukaryota > Metazoa > Arthropoda > Insecta > Diptera > Tephritidae > Sphenella > Sphenella marginata. The sequence goes on from OX608078.1 coordinate 104,707,608, forward strand.
GTTTTGTTGCTCAAAGTTTGAAGTTTGTGTTAAAACAATTTCTCCATGTCCATGTTCTAGGTGTATCGCTGTCTAATAACGCCATCCAATAACGCCGACCAATAACGTGTGGCGGATTGTATTCTGATCGAGGCAGGATCTTTTGTCCTGTTTGGCCAATCTTTTTATTTTTATTTTTGGCAAATTATTTAATAAACAGAACGATCTTCTGCCTAAAGCATTTTGCTTTTTGAGCAAATTTTTGCTTAGTGTGGCAGGATCGCCATGTTGTCAAGAAATAAACTCAATTTAATTTTGGTCGCTATTGGTGCAGCGTATGATCGATAATTGTTCTTTATTTAAAATTGCTTTCCTTTTATACATTTATCTGACTTACATGTATAGGCTTAACCACTAATACATACAAACTAAAATGCATAATTCTAAAATACGCTAAGTCAACATATGGTTGCAATAAATATATAAATATGTCAGTCGCATTGACAAACTGACGTTGTGTTCAGTTGGTCATTGCGACTGCCTTTGGCGGTGTCTTTGACCGTCCACACAAGTGTAACAAGATCCTCGTTATGTGCTGCATGTGCACTATTTGTATAAACTCCCGCTGAGTTCAATGTAACTAATTTGGGCAGAATGTTGTTTGTATACATTCATATTTGTTTATACATTATTTATGTGCACATGACAATTAAAGTAAAAGGGCGATGTGTTTATGTAATGCTACAATAGCAAAAAAGCACAATATATCGCAACTATGTTCGATTTTATTTCACGGGTTTTAGTAAACTTAGATATGTCTATATAAATAGATTTATAAAAATGCACAATTTTATATAAGATAGCAAATTTGGACACTATATATCAAAACTTGGCAAAACCGGTGTATATGCAAAAGAATATTTTGGAATAATAAAAGATGATGGCCGCCCCCACATCAGCTGTTTTGCATGCGGCGAATACTTTTGATTTTTATTTTGAAAATTTTGCATCATATATAGTAGTATTTTGCATCATAATAAGTAGTATTTTATTTCTCCAAAGTTTCTAATCTAAGTTTTATATCTAAGTCGTTATTATGTACATTTATAAAAATTATCACTATTATTTTTTCTTAGCTAACTTTTACTTGAATGTTTTTGTTCTTTAAATTTAAGTTCGTATGTAAAAAATAGACCACTAGCTACTTTAGTTTGGTCTCACCCTATTGCAGGAGGCCGTTGGGAAGGCGCTACTCTAGGCCGGCCCCGCTATGGTCACTTCTGGTGCTTGTAGTTGTTGCCGGTTTAGTGGTTGCTGCTGGTTTATTGGGGCGGGCCTACAAGAGGGCGGCCCCCGCATCTGTCAAAGGTGGTTTTGTTGTTTTTGCCGGTGTTGCAGTGGGCCTATTAGAAGGCGGCCTCTGCTGTGGTCGTTAGTGCTGTTGTTGCATGCTATGTAGGCGTGATTTTTAGCGGAGATTGTGCCGCTGTTGTCACTGATAATATTGCCTGTTTGCCTGTTGATAAGAACGATGGTATGCGCGTTGAGGGTGCGAGTTGATACACGCGATGGTGGAACGATGATAAGGCGCTTTGTTATAGCTGCAAACCAGAAAGGATGTAAGGTTATTGTTTTGATAACGAGGGTTTCTAAGGAGCTAAATAAGACGATTTACAGCCTGATTCCAAACAAATATCGCACTTATCGCAGGGTCGACTTTTTGTCAATTTTAAACGATGCTATAAAAAGTGAAAAGTGGTTTGTGAATAATTTGATCACTATTAGCTATCAAAAATTAAAGGAAAAGCAGAAACTTCCAACAGCGAAATTTTTCATAAGGCAATTTTGACCGAGGCTGAACCGACTGAGGCTCTTAATCTTATAAATAAAAATGAATGTGTGTCTGTGTGTCCTTTATAGGCGTCCAAAGTACTCAACCGATTTATATGAAATTTTCACAGTATATTCTTGGGATCATGGGTTAAAGAAAAGGCTATATTAATTTTTGGAAAAGTGGGCGGTGCCACGAACCCAGGCTATATAAAATTACAATTCTTCATAACTCTGAACATATTTGGTGTTTTGTTTGTACTTCAATAATGTCCAAAGTTTATGGTCGATCTCTTTCAAACTTTCCAGATTGGTTCAGAAGATTGTTGTGTACGATTTAGGCTATATCAATTTTTGGAAAAGTGGGCGGTGCCACGCCCACATTTTTTGTGTTTTGTTTGTACTTCAATAATGTCCAAAGTTTATGGTTGATCTGTTTTAAACTTTTCCAATACGTTAAAATCTTCGTTGGGTACGACGTACATAGGCTACATTTGTAAACTTTTTGGAAATGTGGGCAGTTCCAAGATCACAAGCTAAGTAATATTTCAATTCGTTATATCTATCCCTGAATGTATTTGCTTTAGTGAGATTTTAACGTTCTTAAATCTTAATCAAAGCATATAATTTTTCTTTTTTGTTATTGCCGTTTATACATATCCAGAGTATTATAGGATTTTCATAAAATCATAATAGTGGCGTTAAGTGGTAGAAATAGGATATAATTAAATAAATACTAACTACACATCTGCTCAGCAGCGCATAATGGTTTTTGTCATACTCATTGAGTTCAAAAGATCCGTTTTTTGAGTTGGACATCCAAAAAATTTATTTGTTTATACCAAAGAAGTTAAATCCAGAAATATTGTATACCCTAAAGCACTGCAATAAATGAAATGTTAAAAATTAATTGAAAAATATTTCAAAATGTATTTCGAGGGAAGTCACTGGTCAGGCAGAATAACGTCTGCCGGGTCTGCTAGTCTTATAAATAAAAATTAATGCGTGTCTGTGTGTCCTTTATAGGCGTCCAAAGTACTCAACCGATTTTTATGAAATTTTCACAGTATATTCTTTGGATCATGGGTTAAAGCATAGGCTATATATATTTTTGGAACAGTGGGCGGTTCCACGCTCATAACTCTGAACATATTTGGTCTAGATTAATGATTTTTGGATATGTGTGTACTTTGGCTGAGATTTATGCAATTTTGGAAAAGTGGGCGGAGGCACGGCCACATTTTTTGTGTTTTGTTTGTACTTCAATAATGTCCAAAGTTTATGGTGGATCTCTTTTAAACATTCCAGATTGGTTCAGATGATGGCCAAATCTAAGTTGCAATGATTTTGCAAACATTTTCAAAATACAGTTTATATGTAAATTTTGTATTGAATATTGACTCATAATTTTTGACAAAATTAGTTAAAATAATTTTACGGAAGAAGAAATTGGTGAAAGTTGTAAAGAATACGGTTGGCCAAGCAGTTTCAATTAACAAGTACTGTAAATAGTACTATTAAGGACCTGATTAATTAGGTTTTGATGAATAAGAATTATGATTAATCAAAATATGATTTAATCGGTTCATCGCACGTCCCTGATTTGTACCAGTACAATTGATGTAATGGCCAAATGATGCTAAGGTGGGTCAAGTGACCAGCTGACTTATACTTTTTTCATGAGTATTGAGCCTTTTCGGAGAGAAGAAATGAATATTGTAGAGTGAATGAACTGCAAGGCTCAATTATATGAAAGATTTCGAGTGTTTTCTGACCCTTTTTGTTGTAGGCGTAAAGAGAATTGTGAGAAAATGAACGTTGGGGAGCAGATAAGCGACAACGTTCAATTAAGTATGTGAATGTTTTCAAGCATTTTCTGAGGTTTTTTTTTATTTTACCTAACAGAAGATAAAGATCGCATTTTTCATGGATGTTTATCAATAGTCTGTAGAAAATAAAGATAGCACATTTCATATTTTCCGAAATGTGTCAATAAAACTTCATAAACCTTGGTTTCGATTATTTAAAAACCCTCATAATGGAAAAATAAAAGGCTCCGATAAAGGTTCAGAAAAGCACCAATTAAAGGGCTCCGAAAGGAGTCCGAAAAGGCTCCAAAAGTATGTGGTGTGTAAACCAGGCGCGTATTCAGGGGGGGGGGGGGGTGGTTTTGGGGATGCCTCTTGTTATTGTAGTCACGGTTGCCATACGCTTAACCAAAAACGTGACCAAGAAATAAAAAAAATGTCTAACAATTACTGTTTAAGCGACATACATACATAAGCTACGGTTATTTCATTCGTTTATTTTATTTGCATTGCATGCTATTGTAATTCGCAATCAGCTTATAAAATATTTCGAAGATATAAGTTAACAAGACGGCCAGCACACCTACCGGTGTGAATATGCTGACACCGCACTTCCCACAACACGCGCAAGCCAATTCGGGTAATTCGATCTGCAGCATATGCAATATCGATTGCATACGCAAGTTGCACTTATGCAACTGATCAAAAGGCAAACCATGGGAAGCGCTGTGTCAGCAGCTAGAATAAGTTTTTAGCTTTAGTTAGAAGCTAAGTTGAAATTTACAATTTGTGACTCTGGCATTCCATTTGCATACGCGGACCGGAGCGGTAATTAAAAATTGTACTAATCTGATATTTTGTCTTTTATTTCTTTGGATCTAGGCTCAAGAGACCGCAGGGCGGTCTCCAACTTTAACTTTTTATTGGGCGGGAAAAGACCCGCCTTAACTGGCGCCCGAGCAGGGACCCACTAATGGGTGGGTCCCTGGAAAGGACTTCCTTAAATGAGAGGTCCTGATAAATAGTGCTCAGTGTTAGTGACAGTTGTGAAGTGAAAGTGTTGGTGGCAGTGATAACCACAAAATTTGCTATGACAAAAATTACGAAAAACATATAAAAAATATATTGAAAACCGCGATTCACCACCTTCGGGGGGACCCTCCGGTTTATAAAATTAAATAAATAAATAAGTAAAACAAGTGTAAATAAGGGCTTGTACAGCCGATAACAAAATCTTTTCAAACCGCGATTCACCACCTTCGGGGGGACCCTCCGGTTTATAATATAAGCTTAATTCTGCGATTCCCTTCGGGACCCTCCAGAATATAAAAGCTCCTCTCCCTAGGAGAGGTAAATTGTGGTAAAACCACACAGTGAATAAGTGAAAATAACTTTACTATGTCCAACCCTTGAAGCCCTAAACGGCTGAGACAGGAATAAAATTAAAAGAAGCCATTCTGTGACCCCTAAGACCCTCAGATGCGCAAATGAAAATATAAAAATTGAGTTTTGTTTTGTTTCTCTTTTTTTTCCTTCTTTCGAAAATTGAAAGATTAGTGAAAGTGATTTTCCCTGCCACTCAACAACCATGGAGCAAGTGTCCTCGTATGATCGCGTTGGCTGGGTGGGTCCGTGTACCTATCCTCATAGGCCGGATCCCACTATACCGAAGGCCATATAATGGTTAACGAATTCCGTGACATTGCAATATGCACAAAAAAGTTGCACCCTGCGTGCCTGTTGCCATTCCCTTAAGGATATGGCAATACGTATTCTTTGTAGTGGCTAACCGTAGTGTACACATAAGAACACACTACAGTTTGGCTATGTCCTCAGTGTTTCCAGGGTACACATCAGAACACACTGGAAACTCCTGCTTGTTTTCCGCGATTTTTCCAGAGTACACATAAGAACACGATGGGGATCGCAAATGGTGCCTTTTCAGTGTAGCCATAAGAACACACTGGAGATTGCGTTAGTCCGGGATTTCGTTGTGGATCTAGCTGTGCCTAAGTAGGTTGCCCTCAATCTGATTGTCGACGACCAAAAAGGAATAACACAGCCTCCCTGACCAAAAACTTTCACCTTAAAGACGATGTACTGTGAAACGCCAATTAGGTACATGTCGCCGTTAACATCAGAACACGGTGGAGATTTCACAACCAAACTTACAGTTCCTTTCTTGTTCTTTTCCAGGAAAGGAGCTGAAAGCATCGAACACTTTATATCAAAACAAAAAACGAGAAAAAAACGTAAATAAACAAAAGAAAAGCCATCCCGTGCCTGTGATACAATATTTCACAAAAAAAAACCCAAAAGCCATTGAGCAAAGGTAAAGCCATTCCGTGCCCGTGACTTTAAATTTTTTATTTTTTTTGCGAAACCTCTAATATAAAATAAACATAATGGAAGCTCTAATAACTAAGGTTAATGAGCTGACCGGGGGAATAAATGCTCTTCTTGAGCAGATACGGAGACTGGAAGGCCGTCTCGGGGGTATTGAGGCAAACAGCACAATCCTAGAACAAAATTTGGCTAGGATTGGCGAAAGGCTCGATAACGTGGAACAGGCAAGTGCCAGCGGCCCAGCCCAAGGAATGTCCCCAGTGGTGCAATCGCCACTTTCAGAGCAGGACCTAAAAGATATTGGCAGGCTCCCTGACTGTGTGAAGGAGTTGCAGATATTCGAGGGGAGCCCCTCTCAGTATATCTCCTGGGTCCATACAGTTGAAGGGCTCCTGGCCGATTACGAGGTAGTAAAAGGGAAGCCTCTATATCGGGCCATCCTCCAGCACATCCGGCAGAAAATTCGGGGTGGAGCTGATGCGGCCTTGGTAGCGTATAATGTTTTTGCAGGTGAATGGGCAGATATAAAGCGAATATTGTCCCTTCACTACGCCGATAAGAGAGACATCCGAACTCTGGAGCACCAGCTGAACCGGCTCACGCAAGGAACCTCCAAGCTGGATGAGTTCTTTGCGACAGTGAATCACCAACTGTCACTCATAATAAACAAGATACAATGCGATGATTATTCGCAAGAGACGGTTTCAGTTCTGAGGGAAACCTATAGGAACAGAGCCCTGGATGTCTTCATCCGAGGATTGAGTCCCGAATTATCTCGTATGCTGATTGTACAAAAACCAAAGACGTTGCCAGAGGCCTACTCTGCCTGCCTCGATATTCAAAATCTCACTCTCCGGAATACAATAGTCCACACAAACTCCATTAATAGGATCATAGTTCCGACAAACAACCTGCAAAGGCCACCCGTACCACCACGTGCACGCTCAAATTATAACTGGGTCAATAGGAACGCAGGATATAGAACCCCCTACAATAGCTTCCAACCCAGTAACAGCGCAAGCTCATCGCCCCCAGCCAGACCGACTGCCCCTAAGCCCGCCGAGAGAATGGAAGTCGACGGTAGCATGCAGACAAGGCAGATAAATTATATGAACCGACCTTCGGGGTCAAATGCCTTCAAAAGGGGACCTACTTCTTCAAAAGGCAACTTCAAAAAACAACCAAAATTTTATAATATACAGACTGATGGCTCAGAAGAAGGTTCGGACTCCCTAATCGATTCCGCACCCACAGAAGACAACGTTCAGGAAGTAAATTTTTTAATGACTGGCCCTCCAGCTTATTTCATATAAGGAGCGGTGCACGCTCCAGCATTCCTTACCGAACGTGCATGACCAACAATAACACTGCTCTAAAATTCCTTATTGATACAGGAGCAAACAAAAATTTCATTAAACCTGCCATAGCTCCTCACTCACGGCCAGTTGACGCTCCTTTTTCAGTGCAGACGGCGGCAGGACCAATTCTAATAAATAGGAAAATCTGCGGACAATTTTTTCACAATGTGGGGAACGATACCGAAACAACATTCTACTCATTACCGGGACTTGAATCCTTCGACGGTATCATAGGAGATGATACACTAAAAGCGCTCGGCGCTGTGATAGACAGGAAAAATCATGTCCTCACAATAGAGCCGAACATTAAAATACCGCTGCGAAACAAAACAGTCGGAAACATGAATTTTTCCGAAACCTCGGGTATTCCTGAAGCGGTGCTTCCAATTTTATAGTCCCTGATAAACCGATACTCGCACCTGTTCGGCCCACTCGACATTAAATCAAATATCAAAACCTCAGTTCGGGCCGAGATAAAGACCACTACGCCTGAGCCCATTTATACAAAAAGCTACCCATACCCCGCGAACATGAGAGAGGAGGTAGAGCGACAAATTACCGAGTTGCTTGAGGAAGGCATCATTAGACCGTCCAAAAGCCCTTATAACTCTCCTATTTGGGTAGTCCCAAAAAAACCCAAGCCATCCGGTGAAAAACAATATAGAGTCTCAGACGCTTATCCCATCCCCGATATAAATGCAACTCTAGCCAGCCTAGGAAATGCCAAATATTTCACTACGATCGATCTCACATCAGGATTCCATCAAATTGCAATGAAGGGGGCGGACATACCGAAAACAGCGTTTTCAACAATGAACGGCAAATACGAGTTTCTCAGACTGCCTTTCGGGTTGAAAAACGCGCCCGCAATATTTCAACGCATGATTGATGATGTCCTTAAAGAGTATATCGGAAGGATATGCTATGTGTACATCGACGATATTATCGTCTTTGGCAAAGATATCGACGAGCATTTGAAGAACGTGGAAATAGTATTCGAAAGGTTGGTGGATGCCAACCTAAGGGTAAACCTAGAAAAAACTAAGTTCATGAAAACAGAAGTAGAGTTCCTGGGGTATATAATCACATCTGATGGGATAAAGCCCGATCCTTCAAAGGTCCACGCTATTGAAAATCTATTGCCCCCAAACACACTTAAGGATTTAAAAAGTTTTCTGGGTATGACTTCATCCTACCGGAAGTTCATTCGAGATTACTCAAGGGTCGAAAAACCCTTGACGAATCTCACCCGGGGTGAAAACGCTCAGGTCAAGGCCAACCAATCGAGGAAAATACTCATTAATCTAGATGAGGAAGCCCTCCATGCCTTCAATAACCTAAAAAAACTACTCATTTCCGCAGATATCCTTGCATTCCCCGACTTCGGGAAACCATTTAATCTGACGACAGACGCGTCAAATTATGCCATTGGTGGGGTTCTGTCCCAGGGAGAACATGGGAAAGATCGGTCAATCGCCTACATTTCTAGATCTCTGAGTAGAACAGAGGAAAACTATGCCACAAATGAGAAAGAAATGCTGGCAATAGTTTGGGCCTTAGACAACTTGAGATCCTACCTCTATGGTGCCAAGAAAATTAGGATTTACACAGACCACCAGCCTCTCACTTTCGCGTTGGGAAGCAGAAACTATAACGCAAAGTTGAAGAGGTGGAAAGCCAGGATAGAGGAGTATAACCACGAATTGATTTACACTCCCGGTAAATCAAATGTTGTGGCAGACGCTCTCTCCAGAATCCCATGCCAAGCAAACCATCTGACGGCACCTCCCGAACGTAATGATCTTCCAGCAGAAACCAGAAGCGAAGACGGAACGGTTCATAGTGCTGATCAAGACGCCGCGGACCTTATCCCACACGTAGAGAGTCCCCTCAACGTCTTCCGAAACCAAATAGTTCTCACAGAAGGGAGTGCAATGGTTTGCGTGGAAAACCCACACGCAGGCTTCACACGCCATTACGTCAGGTTATCTAGCATTGAAAAGACAAGCTTAACCGCGGCCTTGAAAGCGTCTAAATCCATCCCTTATCAATGGAATAAAAATCCCAGAAAACCACCTGTAACTTTTACAAGAGGTTTACTCAGAGCATTTCTTCTTATACAAAATAAGGATTACGCAGAGAATGGTCGAGGATGTTGCCAAGCAGCAAGAAAATTTAGACCTGGAGATTTTGTTTACATTAGAGATAAACAGATAAAGGCAAAACAGAAGGCTCTCTATAAAAAAGAAATAGTGGGGAAGGATAACAAAGTCACGGTGGTCACGGAAAATGGTAGAAAGGTCCATAAGGCACAAATAAAAACGGATAACAGATAAAAAAAAAACAACAACAAAAAAAAAACAAAAAAAAAAAAATTATAATAATAATAAAGGGAAAAAAAACACAAATACAAGAAAAAGACACAAAAAAATATATAGAATGAAATTATAACAAAAAAACAAAAGAAGAAAAAAAAAAACAAAAAAATTAAGAAAAGGCAGCACGGGATAGGCAACAAAATTTTATTGAGAAAAAATACAAAAGTAGCACGCACAAAAAACTACAATCAACAAACAATCATCCTTAAACAGGAAAATAAGCCCACCACGGAACTCTAAAGCAATACTAATTAAAAGAGGCATATCAACAATATTTATGAAAAAAGGGGCAACATTAGCCACCACAAAAATATTAATTAAAGAAGCAACTCAGCCAATACAAACACGTTAATCACTACAAAACCCACTCTTTAATCATTACAAAAAATACACTTTAGTCACCACAAAAACCACTACTAAAAACACAAAAAAAGACATCTTATCCTCATAATTGGCCAGGGACGGTATTAAAGTAGATACATAAATTGTTTGTATTTTCTTTACATCTCTTCTAATAATCACAAAATTTTTCCTGTTTTTCAAAAAAAGAAAAAAAAGAAGATTTTTCGCTCACATTAAACGTTTGTAAAATTGTTCACCGTCCCTGAAATAGAAAAAGAAAAAAGCATTAGTAATAATGATAAAAATAATTTTACTTTTTATTTCCGGTGCTTGCGGCCTCAATGTCTACAAGTACGACTCCCCCCTTATCACCATCGAACATGGTCGTGGCTGGATCTTGAATGTGCACTTCAGTCTAGTACACATGGTCGACCTCAGCTATTTCAATAACGCCTTGGAAATACTATCCGAATCAGCACAGCATGACATCCAGAACGAGGCTGTGCGTACGGTCCTACAATTCCACCTTAAACAAATAAAACTTCGAATCGACGAGCTCGAAATAAGTAAGCCGAGGAAAACACGTTCCATTGACTGGATCGGCTCCTCCTGGAAGTTGATCGCAGGCTCCCCAGACGCAGCAGATTGGGATTACATCTTAAAAAAAGTAAATGACGTTATCACTAACAATAACCACCAATACGTGGTGAACCAGACACTCTTCAACGCAACTCGTGACGCAGTTGAAAAAGCGAACACGATGTTGCTTCACATCAATGAGATAAATAAGAGTATAAATGAAGAGAATCTCGAGCTTCTGGATCTAGGCAAGGTCCTTATCCCAAAGGAGCAGGTCTCAGAAGTCATACAGGCCTGCCAGATGGCGAAATCCGGTATAATCAACACAAACCTTCTCGACCGCAATGAAGTCGAGAGGTTACTATTAGAAGAAGAGTCGCTACCCTATCAGAATTTTATTGAAGCTATCGAACATGGATCCGCCTCAGTCTATTCCAATGGCACCATACTGTTATACGTTTTGTCAATGCCAAAGGTTAAGCCAAGTGCTTATCGACTCCTGATAACGCGTGCGGCCGTGATACGAGGGCAGCATGTTGAGTTAAACCACAAACAAATTCTAATAAGCGAAGAAGAAACCTTTGGGCTGAAAGAAGACTGCCTGTCCATCAACAACTCGACGATTTGTCCGCCAAAGTCGCTGGTTAAACTTCCGGAAGACGGATGCCTTGCCAAATTAATAAAGGAAAAAACTACTCTAAGCCGCTGAATGGGACGTACGTAGTAATAATAAACAACGAGACGATTACGGTGGGGGACCAAACCTTCATGAGCAAAACAGTGCGCACAGTTCACGCCTTGCCACCGGCCCTAGTAAACGTCACAAACGAGGGCCTGAAGTTGAATCTGGGCCACATCCACAACCTCAGCTTGGAAAATATTCATCAACTAGACCAACTGGGTAATAACTTCCAAGCCACTTCGATTTTCGATGCTATCGGCTTGGTAATCCTAGAAGTCGTGTGCTACCTCATCTGGAAGAAACTCACAACTACAATTAATTTTCCAAAACTTAACCAAACAACGGATCAGGACCACCCACGGACCCAAAACAAGGATTTGGTTCATCAGCGGGACGCAGATGTTTAAAGGGGGGGTAGTTAACAAGACGGCCAGCACACCTACCGGTGTGAATATGCTGACACCGCACTTCCCACAACACGCGCAAGCCAATTCGGGTAATTCGATCTGCAGCATATGCAATATCGATTGCATACGCAAGTTGCACTTATGCAACTGATCAAAAGGCAAACCATGGGAAGCGCTGTGTCAGCAGCTAGAATAAGTTTTTAGCTTTAGTTAGAAGCTAAGTTGAAATTTACAATTTGTGACTCTGGCATTCCATTTGCATACGCGGACCGGAGCGGTAATTAAAAATTGTACTAATCTGATATTTTGTCTTTTATTTCTTTGGATCTAGGCTCAAGAGACCGCAGGGCGGTCTCCAACTTTAACTTTTTATTGGGCGGGAAAAGACCCGCCTTAACTTATAGTTTATATTTTGGAAAGCCAAAGTGTGGTTTTGCATACCGAAAATGAGGAAGCCAATCGCGCCATGCCTCAGAGCCAACAGTGCTCGCCACCAATAATACATACATACTCTCTCGTTCTCCAAAGAACATTTTAGGCAAACATGGTCGTCAGAACCTGAGCCGAATGAATAAATACCTTTTGAGCAAAACGGTCAGATAGCACCTGAGCCAAATAATAAAATAAAATAAAAAATAATAATAACTTGAAAAACAACTCTCCTGTTCTGAAGCTTAGACAATTACCAAGCAGTACACAACGCAGTCGTATTGAATTATCAGAGAAAGTAACAATTAGATTGTACCTACTTATACTTGTCAGGTGATAATAAAAAGTGACGCTAATTTGGCAAAAAATTATTGAAAAAGTTTATAAGTAAAAGCCCGGTATGAAAAGAAAATGCCCAAGAAATATTTTCATTTACTTCTTGACCATGAAATTGTCATGAATAGCCAAGAAATTTTGAAGTTCCGTTTTGCATGTTGAATAATTGCAATTTGCCTCTTTTTATGTATATGAATTTCAATGTTAATTTATTATATTTTCTGTTTTGTATTTTTCCGAACCTACAGTTTTTCTTCAAGAAATAAAGCGACAACTATTTATTTCTTGCCAAAGCCAGAGTTGCGCAAGTTGCTTTTTATGCCCAGCATACTAGTACTAGTACATACAAGGGTATTATAATTTTGTCCACATAACGGTACTATGTAACGGCGCAAAATAATCGAGTTAGATATACGGTTCCATATATGAAAGTTCTTAGGTTGAAAAGAGGAATTGATTAAGGCATGTCCGTCCGTCAGTCTGTCCGTCTGTCCGTCCGTGTACACGATAACTTGAGTAAAAATTGAGACATTTGCATGAAATTTTGCATACAGTTTACTTTCTGGCCAAGGTAGGTTTCTATTGAAAATGGGCGAAATTGGATGATAACCACGCCCCCTTTTTCGATATCGAAAACTTCGAAAATTACATAAATTTACATAACTTGCGTAAAAACTGAGATATTTGCATGGAATTTGGTGTATTGGTTACTTTGTGGAAAAGGTAGGCTGCTGTTGAAAATTGTCGCAATCGAATTATAACCACGCCCCCTTTTTCGATATCGAAAACTTCGAAAATCGCATAAATTGACATAACTTGACTAAAAATGTAGATGTTTGCATGAAATTTTGCATACAGGTTACTTTCCGGCCAAGGAGAGCTGCTGTGAAAATTGTCGAGATGGGATGATAACCAAGCCCACTTTTTCGATATCGAAAATCACATAAATTAACATAAGTTGAGTAAAAACTGAGATATTCGCATGAAATTTGGTACACAGGTTACTTTCTGGCCAAGTCAGGTTGGTGTTTAAAATGGGCGAAATCTGATGACAACCACGCCCGCTTTTTGATATAGAAAATTTAAAATAAGATTCTAGGGCCTATATCATTGCCAAGTCATGGTATTTGTATCTCGTTCTGAAAACTAACGCTGGGTATTTAATGTTCAGTTCACCCGAACTTAGACTTCCTTACTTGTTGCTGCTGTTGTTGTTAAATTTTATATTAATGACGCCTCATACAACTTTAGGAAATCATGTTGCGTATCTTTTTGTCCAAAGTCGTGCGATTCTATCGTGCTCCTCTCGATTCTGCAAATATTGTGTAGTGATGCTGCCAACCAATGGATATGCAGGATTGCAATTAGTTAACAGGGAAACCTTTCACCAGTTGGCGTTTTTGCTTTTTCAGAAAATTTTAGCTTTTTTGTGACCAAACTGGCAGGATCGCCATGTAGGATGAATGAAATGTTCAAGAATAACGTTTAGATGCAATTGATCCCTTATTAAAAATGCTTTCTCTTTTATAAAAAATTCTTACACTAATACTTACGAATTATTTACAAACTAAAACATAGACAAATAGATACCTTCCCTGCAATCAAACCAACTATGTGAAAACTTATTTACTTATTTCCTTACTTGTTTTTTTTTTTAATTTTCAAGAAATTAGCAGTAGAAAAGTAGAAGAGATTCTGACACAAGAAATTTTTCTTAAGCGTTTCATAAGTGTCATTTTATATAAAGTTTTTGGATTTCTTTTGAAAGCGTAAAGCCCTAAAAAAGAAAAATGTTTTCCAATCCCAAATTAGGAACGGAGGAGGAGAAAAAATGCCCATGGGTGTTATCACCTTTTGCTGATGGGTGTTATTTCCTTTTTCGAAGAGAAATAAAGCCCACGGACGTTAAAAACGAATTAAAACAAGCTGATTCAAGAATTAAGTATATGGTTTTCTTTATTTCATTAAATTTTAAATGCAGAATACCGCAATGTTATCTTTATTGCCATTCACAGTTGGCATGGCGTAGCCTAGGGTTATTTATAATAAGCGCGGCCGAAGGCCGCCAACGCCGAAAGGTGTAATACGCAGAAGGAATTAGCATGGTGTTGTTCAGGGTTGTTTAAAATTAAATTTTGCACATAGGCGGCTTTGCACCCATAGAAGTGATATCTCAAATGAAAGGGAATTTAGTTACCTATCCAATGCAAACAAAATTTTAAAAATCAGTTCGTGTTTCTATGGGCGTTATTTCTCTTTTAAAAAGAAAATAAGAGCCATGGGCTTTATTTCTTTTTGCAGATGGGCGATATTTCAATTTAAAAAGGAAATAAGGCCCATGGGCGTAATTTCCTTTTAGAATGGGAAATAACACCGGCAGTCCCGAATATTAAATGCAAAGAAATTTTCGGGCACTATAACAACATTTGTTTAGTATTTATTATCAGAAATCGTGGAAAAATATTTTTAAAGTTTAAAAATTGATGCAGTATTCGAAACTTTTATGTAGAATAGGGGCCCCACCCATTTTACCCTCGGCCCGTATTTCCTCTCGGCGGTCCTGGTCGAGACAACGGCAAATTGGTTGCTTGATTTTAACGCTGCAGAGGTTGACGTACGTCCAATATCATTTCAAAAAATAGCACTTAGACAATAGGTCAATTCATATGTAGGTTGTGGTGATTAAATATAGATAATATATCGTCGTGTTCATTCCAAAATTTATTATGTGCATGTGAGCCACTTTTCAGGAGAAGTTGTATCTTTCTGAAACCGTAAACTAATACCAAAATATGACCCACAGTATTTCTTATAGTTTGACATACAAAATAGTTATAAATTCCGTATATGAACTCGTTATTGTTTTTTGTTGGTTTTCGTGCACATATAAAATTTTGTGTTTGAGCCCCAATAATGATAGGTGCACAAGAAGCACATGTCAGGTTATGATTGTGGTTTTATAATATTAAATTTCTGGCTAGTTATGTGCTTAAATTAGAGATCATATTTTTATTTTTCTTATTTTGTATACATTTGCATGAAAGAAAACCCATGAAAATATATAAATAATTTAAAACATATATATAGATATTTATATTATTATACTAATACCAGCAAACGTTGTTCTGCTCAAATTTACGGAAAACGCACGCTAAATAAAAAAGTTTGGAATATTTCGGCCCCTGATCCACTTCCCGGAAAAAAGTAACCCCAAATTTTAACAAAAGTAAAGTGGTACCTTTGTACCAAATTTGAAGAAAATCGCACCATTAATAAAGAAGTTTCGAATATTTCGGTCCATAGTTCACTTCCCGGAAAAAAGAAACCCCATATTTTAACAAACCTAAAGTGGCACCTTTGTACCTACCAAATTTGAAGAAAATCGCTCCATAAATAAAGAAGTTTTGAATATTTCGGTCCCTGGTAAACTTCCCGGAAAAAAAGAAACCCCATATTTTAACAAAAGTAAAGTGGCACCTTTGTACCTACCAAATTTGAAGAAAATCGCATCATAAATAAAGAAGTTTTGAATATTTCGGTCCCTAGTTCACTTCCCGAAAAAAAAGGAGCCCCGAATCTTAGCAAAAGTAAAGGACTACCTTTGTGTCAAATTTGAAGAAAATCGCGCGATAAACAATAAAGTTTTGAATATTTCGGTAAAGTAACAATGTTTGTTACGTTTTCACGCGAAAACTAATGCTCCTAGCAGTATGAAACTTTGTACACATATTCTCTGTGATCTGGAATGGTTTACAGCAGCGGTCGTCATTTCATAGCACTGAGGTGCACCGCTCAACTCACATGTATTCTTACGCTCTTCATTTTAGTTGCTGTTGAGAGCGGAGAACCAGTTTCGCGACAGTCAGTTTAGAACAGAATTTTCATGCCAGTCGCATAGATACATAGATTTGAGACTCTTTGTTTCGAGAGAGCGCTGTCAAAATCCACATTTTTTATAACTTTTATGATTGGTGCGAATCCATAGAAAACCAAAAATGGGGATTTTTAACATTAATTTTGGGTATTTCTTAGTTTCCTAATATGATTTCGCAGATTTTGCGAAAATTCAACTTTTTACACATTAATTTAACTGATATTGATAAAAATGCATTTATTTATACAATAATTTAAAAAATATTAACATCTGAAGTAAATAAAGCAGTAACTAGCAACTAATGAAGAAACCACGGGCGTGTCGAAACAATTGTTTTGCAAAGAACAAAATAAAAATATTTGAACTACCAGCAAATTATTGTATGAAAATGATTTTTAGGGGCTTTTAGTTACAGTCTCCACACCACCCAGGAGGTAGGTACATGGCGCGTTACCGAAGTTAGTTTTGGGTGCTCGGTTCCCCAAGAGGCCTATATCACCCATATACGTAAATTTGTACAAAAATTATAAAAAAGCGAATAAAAATGTATAAAAACAGAATAGTAATGCAAATAATTATCAAACAAAGTTGTAAACAATTCAATTCAGCTCAAAAATTAAAAAATAAATAAAATTAAAGCTTTTGACAAAACCAAAATAAAATATGACAATATTAAAAAAAGAACATTTCACTTCTAAAGTGAAACAAGTAAGGAAGTCTAAGTTCGAGTGAACCGAACATTAAATACCCAGCGCTAGTTTTCAGAACGAGGTACTAATACCATGACTTGGCAATGATATAGGCCCTACAATCTTATTTGAAATTTTCTATATCAAAAAGCGGGCGTGGTTATCATCCGATCTCGACAATTTTCACAGCAGCTCACCTTGGCCGTAAAATAACCTGTATGCAAAATTTCATGCAAATATCTACATTTTTACTCAAGTTGTGTTAATTTATGCGATTTTCGAAGTTCTCGATATCGAAAAAGGGGGCGTGAAATGTGGATCCTCAGAAACCTCTTTGATGAACCGGTCGAAATCTTTTTGTAGGGATCTTTGTGCGCCGACGAAGTTTTTTCCATTATCGGAATATACTCGTTTCGATAGTCCTCGCCTTCCAACAAAACCTGCGAAAGCTGCTTGGAAGGCCTTACTGGAGAGATCAGAACAAGGCTCAAGATGAATTGCCTTTGTTGAAAAACATATAAACACGCAGACATATCCTTTCATCATTGATGATTTCCGAAGCATCGATGTTTTGAGTTCAAAGGGACCTGCGAAATCTAATCCGGTAAAGGTGAATGGGAGGGAGAAATTGGACCGTTCTGGAGGTAAAGCTGCCATGATTTGATATTGTGTATTGGGTGATTTGAAGATAATGCATGTTTTACAACTGCGAATACAAAATTTGATTTTCGACTTTAGCCGAGGTATGAAGTACTCCTGCCTAACCATCCTAACCATGAGTTGGTGTTCTGCATGCATCAATTGATTATGTATGAATTGATGAAAGAGATAGCAGAATCGGGAGCCTTCAGGGATAATTATGGGATGTTTTTCACGGTAAGGGAGATCAGAATTAGCTAAGCGACCGTTTACTCTAAGAATGCCATTTTCATCCAGAAAGGGATTTAACGGCAGAAGTGGGCTCTTTTTGGATATCGGTTCCTTGTTGGAGAGTTTGACGTACTCCTTCAAGTAATGTCTTTCCTGCGTTAATTTGAGCAGACGTTCTTTTACGAAATGAATTTCCGCTTGACTAATAGAGAGAGAGGTATAATTGTGAGATGTAGTGGACTGTATGGGATTGGTTCGATGGATAAACCGAAACATGTAAGCTATTACTCGAAGAGCTTTCGGCCAACATGAGAAGCGATCTAGGATGTCTTGTTCCTCTTCCAACGTATGTAGCGCGACGACTTTCGTTTCTTCGGGGGGAGAAACATTTTCGCGTTGCGAAATCGGCCATTGATCTTGAGACTTGAGAAGCCACTCTGGTCCTGTCCACCAAAGCTGTTGTTGTATTAAATCCTGTGGTCTACGTCCTCTAGTTCCCAGGTCTGCGGGGTTGTGGTTAGTGCGTACGTGTTGCCATTTTATGTTTCCGACGTTCTGGATAATTACAAGGCGGTTTTTCGAGCCATGACAGGACAATCGACGAATCCGACCATAAAAATGTTTCACTGTCTCCTATGGGAAGGTGATGGGAAAGGTTTTTAATGCATTTGGCTAGTAGCACTGCGCCACACAGTTCTAAGCGAGGGAGACTAACGGTGTGCAATGGGGCAACTGTAGTTTTCGAGTAGAGAAGATGTGATGAGACTTTGTTTTCTGACTCCGAACGAATGTAGATGGCTGCACAATATGCTTTCTCTGAAGCGTCACAAAAGCCATGCACCTGAATCCTGTTACTTGGAGAAAACTCCGTCCATCGCGGTATTCGAATATCTTCGATAAAGGGGAGATCGGACAAAAATTGTACCCATTTCTGAAGAGATATTGGCTTTACACATTCATCCCATTCTGTGCCCTCTAACCATATCTGCTGTACAAGTATCTTTGCCTGAAGGCGCTAGCCACCCTGCGGGGTCAAAAAGTTTCGATACCGAAGATAAAATTTCTCTTTTTGTTGCGCTTGTAGGTGATTGTGCTGGCTCAATTCTATATGAAAACGCGTCGTTCAAAGCGTTCCATCTAATCCCTAGCGTTTTTGTCGAGCTAGAGCAATCGAACTTGAGAAAATCAGAATCGAGTAAATCTTCGGCTGGAATGTGACCGAGAAGTTCGGGGTTTTGCGGTAATATTTTTGAGGGGAAAACCGGCGGAATTTAAACAGTTGATGGTTTGGGACTGGGCCTGAATACAAGAGGGAATGTCGTGTCCACCAGACAATATGTTGTCGACGTATGTTTCCGATGTTAAAATTCTTTGTGCGAGGGGGTACGAATGCTGAGAATCATTTGCCAACTGGTGTAGGGTTCTTATGGCCAGGTAGGGAGCGCAGTTTACACCGAATGTTACTGTCTTCAAGGCAAAATCCGAAAGTTTTGTTTCTTCACTTCTTCGGAAAAGAATGCGCTGATACTGCTGGTCACCCTCGTGCAGAAGTATTTGGCGGTACATCTTCTGTATATCACCGTTAAATACGTATCGATACAGACGCCAGTTCAATATGACAAACATAAGGTCGGTTTATAAGGTGGGGCCTATGTGGAGAACGTCATTGAGAGATGTGCCAGACAAGGTGGACTTCGAAGCATTAAACACCACTCTAACCTTGGTGGATGTACTAGACGGCTTGACCACTGAGTGGTGGGGAAGATAATATCAAAAAAATTTTCCGTTTTCTTGAATTTCTTCGGGAGATATTAGTTTCATGTGATCTGTTGCGATATTTGCGTTGGCAACCCGTCGCCTTTCTGTTACTTGCTAGTTTCTCATTCTCTACCTTCGCTAACTGCAAATGTCAAACCAAATGTAAAATCGCGCTCATAATTTGACGATTGTCCAAGAACACACAAGCGCCGTAGGTAAAGCAAAATGTAAGACACATTGTACAATTGAAATTGAATTGTATTTGTAATTAATTAAATTAATTTAATAAAGATATCAGCTCACTGCTTATAAACCGAATAAGGAGACTCGAATATTGTTTTAATTCTACGGGCCGCCAAGTGTTGGATCAACATTCTGAAATATTTTGGCTAATTATCATATGGAGAATTCCGACCTAACGCACATACTAGTGGAGGATGGTAATGGAGTCCTACCGGCGACTAGCATTGGTGCGCCGGACGATCACCGTCGAAGCGACAGGTTCTGCGCACAATCATGAAAATATTCGCTCCTTTGGGACTCCTGGGGTACGTTGTCATACAAGCAAAAATAATTCTTCAAGATATTTGGCGTTCTGGCGTCAATTGGGACGAAGCTATCGGAGAAAGCGAGCGGAAAAGGTGGTTTAAATGGATGCAACGGATTTCTTCGATAAACAACATTCGAATTCCTCGCTGCTACACTCTTGCCAGCTATAGTAAATCCAATCAGGTGCATATTTTCGTGGATGCAAGCATGAATGCTTACGCTGCCGTTGCGTACTTACGCGCTGAAGTAGGTAACGAGGTAAGCTGCTCTCTGTTGTCTTCAAAGACTAGGGTGGTGCCACTGAAGCCTCTATCAATTCCCAGGCTGGAGTTATTAGCAGCAGTACTTGGCGTGAGGCTAGCAAATTTTATATGCGAACAACTTTCCATTCAGGTAAGCCGTAGATACTTTTGGACAGATTCTAAAAATGTTGTATATTGGGTACGATCGGATGCAAGGAAATATCATCAATTCGTTGCGTTACGCATTGGCGAAATTCTTGAGAGCTCTTGTGCTAAGGAGTGGAGGTGGCTTCCGTCTACTGAAAACATTGCCGATGAGGGTACGAAATGGAACGAGGACCGTCAGTTCGACGATAATAAACGTTGGTTTAGAGGACCGGAGTTCCTAATTAAACCCGAACCCGACTGGCCAGTGACCGTTTTAGCAGGCAATACTACAGAGGAAATCGTAGGATTGCATCACATAAGTACCGAAACTCCACCGTTATCCACGTTGTCAGTATTGGCAGCAGATGTAAATAGGTTTAAGAATTGGGAGAAACTTACTCTCACAGAAAAATTCGCTGCAGTCGCTATTCGAACTACACGATATGAATGCAGCAGAGCTAATCCTAATATCGACGTGCCAAGAAGAAGTATTTAAAGAAGAGATAGATAATTTGAAAAACGGGCGAAGTGTTCAGCCTCGATCTGCCATCTACAAGTGGTCACCGTACCTGGACGAGATCGGGATCCTTCGAGTAAAAGGACGAATTGACCTCGTAGACGGCGTGACAAGCGACGTGAAACGACGAATAATTCTCCCTAGAAATCACAGAGTAACGTATCTGATAGTTGATTTTTACCATAGGAAATTTAACCACCACCATAATGAGATCATTGTTAACGAGATGCGTCAGCGGTTCTGCGTAGCGGCACTACGTACAATTGTAAAGGACTGCGTCAAGCGATGTCAGATGTGTCGTAGCCGTAAAGCGAACCCTCAACCGCCTCAAATGGGAAACCTGCCACAAGAGCGCCTATCATCATTCACAAGGCCATTTACTTTCACAGGGGTAGATTACTTTGGCCCCATCGATATCGCGATCGGACGTCGTCGAGAAAAGCGTTGGGGGCCCTGTTTACATGTTTGACCACTCGAGCGGTTCATATTGAAATAGCAGCGTCGTTGTCTACAGAGTCATTCCTTCTGGTACTGAAGCAGTTTGTGTGCCGCAGATGAGTACCGCGACGTATTGTGTCGGACAATGGCATGAATTTTCGCGGCGCAAGCAGAGCTCTTGTTAGCGAAATTGAAAAGATATCGGCCGGCGATCTAGAGAGGCATTATCCCCGAATAGAGTGGTCTTTCATTCCGCCGGCTGCCCCGCACATGGGCGGTGCTTGGGAGCGAATGATTCGGTCAACGAAATCAATTTTAATGGATACCACACGCGACACAACACTACGTGAAGAAGTTCTAAGAGCTACTCTAGCTGACATCGAAAACATTCTTAATTCCAGGCCCCTAACGTACGTGCCACTGGATACCGTTTGTGACGAGGCACTCACTCCCAACCACTTCCTGCTAGGAAGTTCAAGTGGCCTTCAGGAATCGGGCTGTGAGGATCAACGCTTCGTCAGTCCTTTCGAATCTCCAATCAGTTAGCCAACCAGTTCTGGAAGCGTTGGGTACGCGAATACCTTCCGTACCTTACAAGGCGCGCGAAATGGTTCCAACCACCGATTCGACCAATAGAAATAAACGACGTAGTACTCATTGTTGATGATAATGCAAAAAGAAATTCATGGCCGAAGGGAGTAGTGGTGGATCTTCATCGCGGAAAAGATGGGCAGGCGCGTAGTGCGGTGGTTAGAATAGCGCATGGTATGTGCACCCGACCGGTTGTTAAGTTAGCGAAGCTGGACCTGACGAGCCAGAACTAAGTTGGTAAACTTCGTACGAGAAGATGTACACAATTTACGAGAGGGCGTATGTTGCGATATTTGCGTTGGCAACCCGTCGCCTTTCTGTTACTTGCTAGTTTCTCATTCTCTACCTTCGCTAACTGCAAATGTCAAACCAAATGTAAAATCGCGCTCATAATTTGACGATTGTCCAAGAACACACAAGCGCCGTAGGTAAAGCAAAATGTAAGACACATTGTACAATTGAAATTGAATTGTATTTGTAATTAATTAAATTAATTTAATAAAGATTTCAGCTCACTGCTTATAAACCGAATAAGGAGACTCGAATATTGTTTTAATTCTACGGGCCGCCAAGTCTTGCATCAACATGATCCATGGAGATATATTCTTCTAATACTCGCTCATATTCGTCTTTAAGATCTGGGTTTTTACTGAGCGTATGCTCCAAACGAATAGCTTGTCTCATTGCTTGTGAGCGAGATGGGCCTAGAGAGAGAAGGGAAGGGAATGCAGATTTAAAGGCTAAACGTACAACATACCGTCCGTCTTCTTGCCGGAAAGTAGTTTTTTGATAAAATTCTTCGCAAACTTGATCGTCCTCAGATGCTGGATGGCATTGCTGTACTTCTTCCAATTCCCAAAAGCGCTTAAGTTGGGAATTCAAATCTTCATTCGAGATCACCGTCGCATAAGTATGAAAACTGGAACATGTGTTTGTGGATAAGGGCCCGCTTAAATACCAGCCGAATATTGTATTTTGTGCTAACAAGCTCCCAAGCACTTGGTGTTTGATTGAAGTAAAATCTCTGGTATCAAATCATTGCCAATAACGATGTCAATTTGCCCGGGAGTGTAGAAAAATGGATCGGCGAGGTCTAGGTCCTTAATTTCGCTGAGATTGGGTTTCGGGATATATATCGAGGGGAGAAAACTGGTGAGTTGCCTGAGAACTGTCGCCTTGGTGTTAATGCGGGTGTTATACCGTTTCGACACAAGTGTAAGTTGGCAGACCCGGTTTGCATTTTCCACAATTTTTCAGCCCATTCCTGTAACTGCAAAGCTTTCCTTGTAGGTAGGCAATTGGAGAAGATTTTGAATCCGCTGAGAGATAAAAGTTTTTTGGGACCCCTGATCGATCAGTGCCCGTAGCAGATGTAGAGAGCCCATGTGCTCGATATGCACTTGGGCAGTAGGGAGAAGGGTTTTTCCCTTTTTGGAAGAGAAGTTTGCTAGGATTTTGGATTCGCTAGCAGGGGCATTTTTTGAGGTAGATGGAGAGTCTTCCCAGTTTCCTTGAGACAAATCAAAAATGGGATGTCGAGACTGTTGGGAAGATTGAGTATGCAACAGATTTGTTGTACTTTTAGAGAGAGAAGAATTATGGTATGGGATTCATGCATAAATTGCATTTTACTGCGGGATTAACACCTTGAGAATGATACGCTTGGACTTTGAAAGTAGATTTCGGTGGAATAGAGGTGCGAGGTTTAGCCACTTTATAACCTTGTAGACGTTCAACTACCTCATACCGAGTGATCAAGAACTGGTTCATTTGGGGCAAGTCGGGAAGCTCTTTTCGGGACTCTAAAGACTGCTCCCACAGGGAGAGTGTTTCCTCGGGAAGCTTGGAGGAACAGAGATAAATGAGAATGGGGTCCCAATCCTTAACTGATACTCCTTGAGCCGTGAGAACTACTAAACAGTCGTTGGATGGTGTTTTGAACCTTTTTAATCCCTTCGCTATTTTCGGTGGTGACAGGTGAGATATTAAAGAGAGTTGTCAGCTGCTTATCAATGAGAATACGTCTATTCTCAAACCGATTTTCTAAGCGCACCCCAAGCCAAAGAGAAGTTTGTATCGCAAATAGTATATTGTTTGACAATGACACCGGCGTTTCCTCGAGTTTTGTTTCTCAGGTGGAATAGCTTTTGTGCGGGAGTGAGCCTAGGGTGATTATAATATACAGCTGTGAAGCTGGGCCAATCTTCATACGTACCGTAAAATATCTCGCTATTACAAGGAGGTACCTTTATGCAAGGCATGGGATTGGGGACAAAAGAGGTGGAGAGAGACTGGCGGCCGGTGAGATTTTCTGCTGCAGGTTGGAGAACTTGTACCTGATCTAATATGTGCGCCTTGCAGATATAAAATGCTTCAGAACACAAATGAAACTTATTATTGGCTTCTTCTTTATACTCCTTGCTCGCGGTTGTCTCTTCAGCCAAACAAACTATTTCGTAAGATTCTTTTAGCATGTCTCATAGAGTGGCCGTTTGCTCCTCTGATTTATCAGCTCCCAAAGCACTGCACAATTTGACTACATTATTCGAGTCGAAAATAAATTTGGACATCATTGATATGGGATATGGGAGAGAAAATCAGATCAATGAATATTGATAAATTGGTATTTTTCTACCTACGCTAATGTACAAGAATATCCAGCTCAATTAACGATTCTTGCAGTTTTATGGTGTATGTGCACGTTTTACGGCAACCAATCCTTCTTATGTTACTTTGCTGCGAACGGCAGCTTAAAATATGCACGTTATGTTACTAGTAACTCAAAGCGCACCAACTTTTCAAAACTCGGCAGATAAGAGAGATTGTATCGACCTCGACAATTTTTGCTTAGGGACTTAGAGAGGGAAACGGGACTGAAATGTACAAGTAATAGAGATTTGATGCCCTGGATCAAGACAAAATAATAAGCGCGTTGATAACGTCCGCCGAAGCAAAATTATTGTGTACAAAATTACTGTGTAGTATTCCAAATAATTTGAAAGACACCCTACTACACTCTTTAGAGAATATTTATTTACGCCTTTGTTAGCGATTTTATTAAATTTCCGCAATATTTTTGTTACTTTTAACTTTTGCTTTTCGATAGCATTAAAAGTGCAAGGGAACTAAATGGTAGATTGGGTAAAATCGTATGACCAAATAGCTAGGTGTTTTTCATACATAGTTATATATAAATATGTATGTAAGAAATATACCGCTTTCTTGCCGGTAAAACAGTAATACAATGCACAAAAAAACAACGTCCACTTATTGAGTTTAATTTTATGTAGCGGTATTTATGTTTGTATTATTGGTAATTTCAGCACTCACCCAGACATTCCGATATATGTACCTCAATTTGCACGGGAATTTCTTCAATACTCCTTACCAAGATGATTTGTTCCGGGAAAATGTGTTGGGATGGGGACTTCTTTGCTTCCTTGCGCTGGTGTGTTGATCTTTTGCTTGAGTTTCCGCCAATTCTCGATCTAAGGCTCTCGTTTTTGCGCAGCAATCCAAATTAAGTCAAAAATATAGTCATCTGCCAAGCAATCTGCCAATATCACTTAAACTTTTGATTTTTTGTTGATTTACTCGCTTTTTTCTTGTTTTATAATTTTCAATTGTTTTGCTTTTCCGCACTTTTTTTGATTTTTCACTTGTTGACTATCAGGTATTGAGAAAAATTGTTATGAAAAAGTGAGAATGAAGTTACATCCCTCCAGCATCAGATCTTGCTTTGTACATGCAACTTATCTCTTTGCTTAAAACGGTTCACTTTTTGACTAAAGATTGTGACTCGATGACTGTTTTGGGTGATTTTAACCTACCTCATATATCGTGGAACTTAGTCGATGGAAACATTATTCCAAATCCATCCAGACCGGGCTATAATGACTTTTTAGATGGAATTTCCGATCTCTGTCCTAATCAAATAAACGTTACAGCAAACAAGTTTGGCAAATTCTTAGATTTAGTTTTTGTCGATGATAAAAATAAATTTTCTGTAAGTCGTTGCGATCCACTGGTTTTACCTGAAGACGTCTACCACCCTTCTATGGAAATATTTCACGAAACCTTAAGTAATGGCCAATGTACACAAGGCTGCTCATGTAGTAACTTTGATGTTAACTTCTCAAAAGCCAACTATAAGAAATTAAATAAAGAACTGTCTAAATTAACTTGGCCTGAGCTGTGTGGCGATATCGATTCAAACGTTTTACATTTTAATCAAACTATTTACAACTTATTTGAGAAGATTGTTCCTAAGCGTAAAATAACATATGATCATCCAACGCAAGCTTGGTTTACTAAAGAGCTTATGATGCTAGAAAACAGGTTGATAGAAAACAGGTGATAGAAAACAGGTTTTTTTTTTCAAATTATTTAAGAAATCAGGGTTAAACAAACACTGCTTGTTGTATTCTGGTCTACGTAAGAGGTACATCGGCTTAAATAAAAAGTGCTATAAAGCCTATATCTCTAAAACAAAAAGAGACATTATTCGCAATCCGAAGTCATTTTATGATTTCGTAAATTCTAAACGAAAAGTAGTGGGATTTCCCTCAGCCATGAAATATGAAGACATTTTATCTAGCGATAATCAAGATATCGCAAATTTCTTTGCGCAATTTTTCAATTCTAACTATTCTGCCGTCACCAATTCTGACTTTGTTGTTGTTGTTGTTAGCAGTGCTTCGCCCTGCCCAAAGGGCCAGAACACTCCTAGTTGTCATCAGGCTCTTCTAACGGAAGTCCAAGGAAACGCGCTGTTTCAACAGGGTTGGACCAAAGTGATAAGGGAGTTAGAAGAGTATGTTCCGAAGAACACGAAAAGAGATGTTGCGTGTCGTGGGGGGCCATACCGCATGCAGGGCATGTGTTTGGTATGGTAGGGTTCAGTCTGGACAAATAGGAGTTCAGCCTATTGCAATATCCAGACCGAAGTTGAGCCAGCATGACTCTAGTCTCCCTCGGAAGGACACGTTCTTCCTCAGCAAGAACGGGTGGTTGGGCACCAATAACGGGGTTCACAGGCCGGGATCTGAGGGATCTGTCCACCGACTCAGTGTGGAGGTCCTTTAGGGCCCGCCTATGGTCCCGCAGATCAAACGGCAACGAGATGTGATGCCGGATCTCATCATAATGCTTCCGGAGATGCTTCCTTATGTCTCTAATAATAATAATAATAATAATAATAAGCCCAACGGATTACCCACTATCCCGCCCAACCGACACGAGGGGCGCATCCGCATAACGCGCGGATCAAATTTGCCGAGTGTTTGAAAGGCGGAGGTTTGTTAAGCGTCGAGACCTCAAACTGTTCAGCTACAGAAAAACTTCATCAGCCGAATAAGGTGCATACATAAGAGATTAAAATACATAAACATAAACAAAATAATTAGTTGAGAGAGGAAAGAACAGATTTTTTTATTATAAAAAGCGAGTCCGAAGTATCAAAATTACAAGAGTGAGAGTTATATTTTTCACATAAACACTGAAAAGGTTCGTGCAATTGAAAATTGGTTCTACATTGCTTCAAAAAAATAGGTTTGAAATGTCTTGAAGCTCGGGAGGGAATATTAAATTTAACTTCATTTAAAAGAAATGGACTTGAAATGTGTCCGTTTATTAATTTTACCATAAAAATTACACCAAGCATTTCCCTACGACTAGAAAGAGTTGGGAGATCGATAAGTTTTAACCGACTAGTATAAGGTGGAAGACTGTACATTGAATCCCATTGTAGGTTTCTCAAGGCAAAAAGTAGGAACTGTTTTTGAATTGATTCTAGCTTGTCTATATTAACTTGATAACGCGGACTCCACACAATCGAGCCATACTCCAATATCGGTCTAACCAAGGTAGTAAAAAGAGTTTTAGTAACATATGGGTCACTAAATTCTTTTGACCACCTTTTCACAAAAGCTAAAACACCTCTAGCCTTATTGACTGTTGCCTCAATATGCGGACTGAAGCTAAGTTTGCAGTTCATCGTTACGCCTAAGTCAACAAAAACATTAACATTTTCAATACTGTGATTATTAATTGCATAAGAAGCTGGCTGTATACCTCTACGTGAAAAACACATAAATTTACATTTCTTTAAGTTTAGCGGCATATAGTTTACATTGCACCACGTAACTAAGTACTCTAAATCCATTTGAAGCAAAGACCGATCTTCCGCGGACGCATATGACTTAAATAGTTTTACATCGTCAGCATACATCAAGATATTTGAATACTTTATTGTTGTACAGATATCATTTATGAAAATCAAAAACAGAACCGGGCCAAGATGGCTGCCCTGAGGAACACCAGAGGATACATCGATAATGTTAGAAACGGAATCTTTAAAAATTACTCTTTGAGTTCTTTCAGAGAGATAGGAGGAGATCCAACGGGTGAGGCCCGGTTGGAAACCAACCAGATCGAGCTTGTGAATTAGTAGAGAGTGGCAAACTTTGTCAAATGCTTTACTAAAATCTGTGTAAATGACGTCGGTGTTGAGATTATCTCTAAATCCATTCGACACGTGGGTTGTGAATTCAAGTAAGTTCGTTGTTGTTGATTTACCCTTGCAAAATCCATGCTGGGAGCTAGCAATTAATGTTGAGATTGAAAAGGTTAGGCACTTAGTAACAATAGCTTCGAATAATTTGGGAATAGCCGAGAGTTTTGCAATACCACGATAGTTTTCTATCGATGACCTACTGCCATTTTTATAAAGAGGTATAAGGAAAGACTCTTTCCATGCAGCCGGGAAAACGCCACACTGTAAAGAAAGATTAAACAGTTCGGTCAACGGTTGGTATATGTGTTCAGCAGACTTTTTAAGAAAGCATGTCGGTATTAAATCAGGACCAGGAAATGATTCCTTCAAGGTCTTGAGATGTAATAAAACATCTTCCGAGTTTAAATTAGGAACATGGATTGAATGACTTGAATGCGGTTGATATGGATAGTTGTTAGGTGGTGAATTGATTGCAATAGAATAATTAGACTTAAAGAATTGAGCAAATAAATTGGCTATCTCTAGGTTGTTGCTGGAGATGCCATCCCTGAATTTCATGGTTGAAGGGAACCCTTTTACTTGGCGTTTAGAGTTTACAAAACCATAAAATGATTTAGGGTTGCAAAAAATTTGCTTTTTCATTTTGCAAATATAATCTCTATAACACTTTTTATTTAGTTCTAAATATCTATGACGTATAATAGAATACTGTATATAATCTGAATGTAAACCCGTTATCTTGTACATTTTGAAAAGACGCGACTTTTTATTTTTTAATGCTTTTAGCTCTTTAGTAAACCAGGCCTGAGCTGGCTCATCATAAACGCAGATTCGCTTAGGTACATACTTTTCGAAAAGATTATAAATAGTATTATTAAAATGTAAAACGCAAAGCTCAACATCCTCATTGTACCGAGGCCAGATTATCTTAGATAGTTCTTCATTTAACTTTTTAAAATTGGCTTTCGCAAAATCAAATTTTATATTAGAGGTGCAAGGTTTCTTAATGCACTTCCCCTCATTGCTTATGGTTTCGTAGACTATCTCCAGAGAGGGATGGTAAACATCTTCAGGTAACACTAGAGGATCGCACCTATTTATAAAAAATTTAGACAGGTCATCGACGAAGGCTAAATCCAAAACTTTACCAAACTTATTTGGGATAACATTAATTTGGCTAAGACAAAGGTTGGTAATTTCATCCAAAAACTCATTGTTACTAAGCTTAGCCGAGATTGGCACAATACTATTATTAATTTTGCTCCACGAGATGTATGGAAGATTAAAGTCCCCCAAAACAATAAATGAATCGGACGGTTTTAACATAGAATGAACACCATTTAAAAGAGAAATGTGGTGCATATACACAGATAAATCAGATGACGGTGGAATGTAACAAACAGCAATATAAATATATCCGCTGCCTAACAGGACTCGGATGCACTTAAACTCAATGTTTTCAATGGAGGGTATATATACATCTTCAGATGGTAATGAAGATCTTACAGCCACCAAGACGCCACCACCGATTCTGTTCAAGCGATCCTTTCTATACGTTTGATATCCGTCGCAAAAAATTTCCGAATCAAAGACATGCGGTTTTAACCAAGTTTCGGTAAAGGCAATAATATTGTAGTTACAATTGATCGTTTTAAGATAGAAATCCGTTAGCTTGGTATTCAAACCTCTAACATTCTGATAATATATGTTAAAGTCAGAATTTACTTTAAGTTTTTTGGATCGGTATTCTGATCGATATTCTGACTAGGGACCTTCGTTAAATTTGGGGCATTCGGCTTAAACAAAAATTCCCGAACCAAAGCCCCAGGTGGCCAGAAAGAGCTATCCAAAATAGCATCAAAATCGGACTGAAAAACATCAATCCTAAATGATGATACGGTTCTATCGTATTTAAATTTAAACTTATTTATTATCATACCGTCAGCTTTAATTTTAGATTTAACATAAGACTTAATGTCATCAGCGGAAGTGTCCTTCTCGAACCTGGACACAAAAACAGACTTTTTCGCAGGGACCACAACCAGCTTCTTGACTGTTGGTTGACTTGACATAGAACGGGTCTGAACAGCAAGGTTTCTTTTAGGAGCCTTGGAAGTGGAAGGAGCCACGGCTTCCGGACCCGGCGAAGCCAAGTTAATCAACTCAAAGGCTTGAGGTGCAGGAATAATCAGAGTGGGGGCTGGACTTACAGCAATAGGCAAACTAGGTAAACTACCACAATTAATGCTTTTCTCCTTAACAGCAGAAGAGCCGTCCAAACACTTAAATGACTTGAACAAGTCATCGTAATGCTTGAACTTCTCTGTTATGCTGCAGATTTCTTTGCCTATTTCAGAGAAAGCGTTACGAGTTTCCCTAAAAAGTCTAAAGAGGTCTACATCGGTGGATCTGCACTTTAAGCAGGACCAACGTACACCCGTCTTCCCATCATTGATAAAATCTACAACTCTACCCGTCAAACCAGCACATTTAATATGGGCGAGCCCATCACAAAGCCAGCAAGACAAGTAGCGTTCGGATTCACTTTTTATTTGGCAGTTAACGTATATACAGGACATTTTTTTTTTTTTTTTTGTGTAGGAATATATATGTAACGAAGAGAAAATAAGATAAAAAGTTGAAGAAACGAAAACGTTAGTTTAAGAAGAGAAAGAAATTAGTTAAAATAAAAGTTGTTACTAAAAGTTTGAAAAGCAGGTTAACAAAATGCAACACTACAAGTTTGGAGCGAACAGTTTGAGAGTCACTGGTTCTGACACTTCACAAACCACGCAAACAGCTGTGATAAAAGTAAAGAGCAAAGTAACGAAAAAACCAAAAACAAAATGCAAGAAACTAAGCCAATCAAACTGCAACAAATACACAATGCAAAAATGACTCGGCAAATACAAAAAGTTAAGGTAAATTAATTTTAAAAGGTTAAAATTCACAAAGTATGAATTAATCAAACAAAATAAGTTTTCACAATTCAACACTAAGTCTTTGCAATTATTTTTATCACAAGTAAAGATCAAAAAGATAGTTAGCTTTATTTAATTTCCACAATTTA
The DNA here is from genome assembly GCA_951509765.1 of Sphenella marginata. Taxonomy (NCBI): domain Eukaryota; kingdom Metazoa; phylum Arthropoda; class Insecta; order Diptera; family Tephritidae; genus Sphenella; species Sphenella marginata. The sequence continues at coordinate 104,739,341 of OX608078.1, forward strand.
AACACAGCACAATAAAAAACAACTGCACAGCTATAATGACGTTTGCGTTATGCCCTATGGGGGCGGAGTTTCATCCAATAGCTGTCGATTTGGATGACTGGGACGGTGGCAGTTCAGAAGGAACTGCCTACTTAAAAGTTCCGCATGCTCGCGAACGTTGAGCATTTGAGCCTCCTGGTGGAGATGAGACTCAGGAGACATAAGCAAACAACCCGTCGCAGTTCTGATGGCGGTGTTTTGGCAGACCTGCAATTTCCTCCAGTTGGTGTCGTGAAGGTTAGGCGACCATATGGGCGCAGCATAATCAATAACCGGTCGGCCAATAGCCTTATAGGTGACCAGCAACGTTTCTTCTGACTTTGTAAATTATCCCTATGAGCTACATGGGAACACTTTAATTAATTGTCCAACTATATGCGCCAATGATGTTCTTGTTTGTCTGAAAGTCTTGAAAGAATCTTTTAAATGTGGGCCTGATAGGATTCCTACATGCTTCTTGAAGAAGTGCGCTAACAATATTTACAAACTCCTTACCAATTTGTTCAATCTGTCACTAAAGTGTGGTGTTTTTCCAACAGCATGGAAAGAGTCGCTTCATAAAAGCGGAAGCAAGGCTTCTATAGAGAACTATCGTGGCATAGCAAAGCTGTCTGCCATCCCTAAAGTGTTTGAAGCTATTGTTACCAATCAGCTTACGAATCCTATCTCTAAATTCATTTCTGACTGTCAACACGGGTTCTGCAAGGGAAAGTCCACCGTTACAAACTTACTTGAATTTACAAATGATGTCTCAAATGGCTTTAGAAAAAATCTGCACACCGACGTTATTTATACTGATTTCAGCTAAGCTTTCGACAAAGTGTGTCACTCGTTACTTATTCAAAAACTAGATCAGCTGGGTTTCCAGCCGGGTCTCAATCGCTGGATCTCTCCTTAGTGACAGAACACAAAAAAAAGTTTTTAAAAACTGTGAATCCGATGTTATTAATGTCTCCTCTGGAATTCCTCAAGGAAGCCATCTGGGCCCGATTCTGTTCTTGTTGTTTATAAATGACATTTCTACAGTAATAGAATTTTCGAAAATGTTAATGTATGCCGACGATTTAAAGCTTTTCATGTCATTCGCATCATCCGAAGATAGCAATAAGCTTCAATCAGATCTAAATACACTAGTTACTTGGTGCGATTTAAATTAAGTAAAGTAAAAAAATTGGGATTATGACACTCTCTTGCAGTGCCATAGCCCCAATTTTTTTACTTGGGACTTTGACACTGTAGACTGGGTGTCATAATCCCAAATAAAAATGAGACAAAATCCTAATTTTCGGTTTTTCACCAATAACTTTTCACAGAAACAAAATATTGCTTTTCCCCCTTCGGATTATTGTTACGGAGGCCCGATCCACGTTTTTTATGTGCAGAACACCTTTCGGCGTAGGCGGCCTTTGGCCGCGCTTCAAAAAATAACCCTGGGCTACGCCATTCCAACTCCGGGTGTGTGCCATAGCCGTGGCTACCGCCACGGTGATGTCCTTCCGCGTGCCACGTTTCCCACTTTGGTTAACGTGAAATTTGTGTGTAACTAATCAATAAAATACAAAAAGAATTAGAATATTATTGTTTCATTAAAAAAATGAAAGAATATCTGAAATTTATTTTTTTTTTTTCAATGCCATTTCTCAAAACATATCAATTATAAATTTATATATTATACTTGCTTACTGTTTCTGGCAAAAAACTTGAAAATAAATCTTGTAATAAAAGTATTGAACAGGCTTGAGTTTTTTTCTAATTTTTCAGCTCAAAGGTGTCAAAAACCCAATTGGGAGTATGACACTCCACTGCAGCGTCATATTCCCAAGTAAAAAAATTGGGATTATGACACTGCAGGGGGTGTGTCATAATCCCAATTTTTTTACTTGGGATTTTGCCACTTGGGATTTTGTCATGGCACCTTAATCTTCACAGCTTTTCTAGTCGGAGGGAAATGCTTGGAATTGTCTTCATGATTAAATTACTAAATGGTTCAATCGTAAGCCCGTTTCTTTTGAGCGAAATGAACTTCAATGTACCTTCTCCTCCATCAAGACATTTTAAACCACTTATCTTGAAACAGTGCCGAACTAATTTTGAATTAAATGAGCCTTTTCGTTGTTTGTGTCAAGATTATAATTCTCATTCTGGTACGTTTGATATTTCAGACTCACTATGCAGCATAAAAAAGTCAATTCTTTCTATCCTAAATACATAGCAACAATTTTTTTTCATATCCTTTGTTTCTTATCTTTAGTCTTAACAATTAATTTTCGCTGTCAACTAATGATTTATTAATTGTGTAATCTTTTTTATTTAGCTGATGAGGTTTTCTCTGTAGCTGAGCAGTTTTATATCTCGACGATTAAGAAACCAAAGCCTTTCAAAGACTCGGCACGAAAGAACAATCCGCGCGTCATGCGGATGCGCCCCTCGCGCCGGTCGGGCGGGATATGGTGGGTAATCCGTTGAGAATTATTATTATTATTTTTATTATAGAAGGTTAGTGAGGGGTTTGGTGATTTGGGCGTAATCTTTTATGAATCGCTTGTAGTAGCCGGAGAGGCCTAGAAATGATCGTAAGTCCTTTAGGGTTTTCGGGTATGGGAAATTTGCTATTGCTTGAACCTTGTTGGGGTTAGTTTTGATTCCTTTTGATGAAACTAAAAAGCCTAAAAATTCTATTTATTTTTTGTAAAATTCACACTTATCGATTTGTACCTTCATGTTAGCTGCTCTTAAGGTTTCAAAGATTTCGTGGATATTTTGGGCATGTGTTTTTTCGTCATTGCTGAATATGACTATATCATCTATATAAACATAACAGATCTTTCCGATATATTTTCTGAGGATGTCGTCCAATGTTCTTTGGAAAATTGCAGGAGCGTTTTTGAGGCCGAATGGCAAACGTGTGAATTCGTATTTGTCATTTTTTACTGAAAAGGCAGTTTTCTCAACAACAGATTCTTTCAGTGGAATCTGGTGGAAACCGCTTTTTAGATCTATAACTGAAAATAGGCTATTTTTACCTAATTGAGACAGGACCTCGTTTATATCCGGAATTGGATATCGGTCGTCTATGGTTATGGAGTTTAGTTTTCTATAATCAATTACTAGTCTGTATTTTTTTTCGAGAGAATCATCCTGTTTTTTTGGTACTTTCCACATCAGATTCTTTCAGTGGAATCTGGTGGAAACCGCTTTTTAGATCTATAACTGAAAATAGGCTATTTTTACCTAATTGAGACAGGACCTCGTTTATATCCGGAATTGGATATCGGTCGTCTATGGTTATGGAGTTTAGTTTTCTATAATCAATTACTAGTCTGTATTTTTTTTCGAGAGAAGCATCCTGTTTCTTTGGTACTTTCCATATGGGTGAGTTATACGGGCACCGTGAAGGTCTTATTATACCATCTTCTAGTAATTTTTGTATCATGTTCGTTGGAGTTTGTCCTGATAGTAGCGACGAGTTTGGTGGTATAGGTTAGTTTCTCATTGGGGTCAGAGAAAAGATCTAGATTCCGGTTTACTAGTGAGCTCATTATGTGTTTTTGGAAACTGTTCATATGTTCATTTCTCATGGGGATATGGTTCACGTCTTGAGAAAGTAATTGTTTGAGGCGTATTCTAACTGAATTATTAATGGTCATGAAGTTTTCTTTTGTATGAATGACTGCTGATAATTCCTTTAAACTATCTTTGCCCAATATGGCATGGAAGGATGTGAGGGTTGGCAGAATAAAATTTTAAATTAATGTTTGACAAATTAAAGAGATTTACTAACGTATGGTGGGTAATTTCTATTTTTACTCCTACTGAGCTTGCAAAAAAATTATTGTCGTTTTGGATTTTCTTTTTTACTAGTTTGGGTTGGATGTAATTTTTATTAGATCCTTTATCGACTAAAATTTTTTAAAATATCTCCACTCTTCGTTCTGCAATTGAAATAAGGCAGTGAAGAGTTCCTTATTCTAAAAAATGTATGTCCGTGAAATCTGCGTTTTCGTATGGATAATATTCGGGGGCTTCGGTATCATATTGTTCGTGAGTGCTGGGTGAGATATTATTTTCGATATCTAGTGGGTCGTTGGCTTCTGGGCTAGTGGCTACATGGAAATTTCTTTGTGTTTTTATAGGCGGGTTTGTTAAGCTTGAGCCGTGTTGTCTTTTACCGGCGTATTTAAAGTTGGGTCTATTTGCAGTTAATGGCATTTGTTCTGATGCTGGGATCCATTGGCTCCGGTTTAGGTTTTGGCTTTTGAGCTGTGGGCCTAGGAGGTGTGTTGTAGCGTTGATTCTGCTGTGTTTGCTGCTGGTTGAAATAGTTTGGCTGGTATCCTTGTGGGTATTGTCGAAATCCTTGAATGTTGGTCTGCTGAGGTTATTTGGTCCTTGAGGGTACTGTTGTGGCCTTTGGGGAAATTGATTAAATCGCTGTTGGGGTTGGGGTAAGTGTGCTAGTTCGGGATAGAACTGTGGTGGTTTTAGGTAAGTTCGTGGTGCCAGTGGTGGTTTAATATTGTAGTTGTAGAATACATTCTGATGGTTTGCATCAGCACTCCTGAATTTTTGGTTCTGCAGCTTCAAGCACATATGTAGTGCTTCTCCTTTGGTTCCCGCATGCCTAATAATCGGGGAAGGTCGCCGTTAAGGCCTCTGCCAAATTTGTCCAGAGCTTTTATCCTATATGTTTGCGTAAGGAGTCTTATGGATTCCGGGCTTACCTCCATAATCCAATTTTGTTTAATATCAGGGAAAGGTGGAAATATACTTTTTGGTAGAAGTCCTGAATTTTTGCCCTGGATCAGTCCCGTCATTTGGTACTCTAGTGTACCTAAGTCACGTTTGTCGGCGTAATGTGTCGTGAGACACATTGAGATGGTCTTCCAGTCTAGAGGGGTGTTATATGATTCTAGTGCAATGTCGGCACTACCTACTACTTTGTTTCTTATTACATTCAATATCCCAAAGTATTTGGGCGTCACTTTTGTATGTTCATAGATATGAAGTATCCTCTCAACACTTTTCTTCCATGAGTTAAATTCGGCAGGTTTCCCTGAAAATTCCCTCAACGATCTTGTAGAGAATTGAAATCTATTAAGAGGCTAAATGAAAGAGCCGTTATTTAAGGTATAGAATCAATGGAATTCGTTTATTGAAAATCACTTTCTTTTATACAAAATTTTTACACTAATACTTACAAGTTATTTACGAACTAAAATACATATACTTATATATATATTACTAATACATACAAACTAAAATGCATAATTCTAAAATATGCTAAGTCAACATATGGTTGCAATAAATATATAAATATGTCAGTCGCATTGACAAACTGACGTTGTGTTCAGTTGGTCAATGCGACTGTCTTTGGCGGTGTCTTTGACCGTCCACACAAGTGTAACAAGATCCTCGTTATGTGCGGCATTTGCATTATTTGTATAAACTCCCGCTGAGTTCCATGTAACTAATTTGGGCAGAATGTTGTTTGTATACATTCATATTTGCTTATACATTTTTTATGTGCACATGACAATTAAAGTAAAAGGGCGATGTGTTTATATAATGCTACACCTTCCCTCTTAAAAAAAATAGATATATATATTTGTAGTCAACCATTGTTTTGTCACATGTTTTTATTTTATTTCTATTTGTTTGTATACTGTATTTGATACTTGATATTGTTTTCTTTTGGCTTGTGCCGTGTATAAGATTGAGTAAATTGGAATGCGGATGTATTTTGTTTTTGTTATTACTAAATTATTATGAAGTGCATTGCTTATTTTTATTTTTAATGCTACGAGTTTTAAATTGGTTTAAGCCTATTCTTATGAATTAAGATTTCTTATTTGTTTTTGTTTTTGTCTCCTATGCTATGTGGAATTAAAGTGTAGTTGTTATTTTTATCAATATTTTTAACTTTGTAGTGTTCTGTATATCTATTTTCTAACTTATGGGAGGCCTCTTCTCTAACTAATACTAAATCTCCTATTTTTATTTCCTTCCTATAACTACTTTTGTCATAATTGGTTTTTTGCTTTTCTTTAGCTTCTTGGATTAATTTCCTAGCTCTTTTCTGGTCTATTTGTAGTCTGTATTTGACTTCTTTATCGTAAGCCTCGTGATTTTACAGTGGGCTGATTTTATTTTCTTCTAAAAATTCGTAATTTGGTGGATTTTTCCCAAATATGAGCTCAAACGGGCAATATTTATGTAGGGTAGATGGTGTTGTATTGTAACAATACGCGAAATACTTAAGGTATTCATCCCAATCGTCTTTGTCACTGGATATGTACGAGCGTACATATTCACTGAATGTTCGGTGACTGCGTTCTACTGTACCCAAGGTTTGATGATGGTAGGGTGTTGAGGTTTTCTGCTCAATTTTTAGTAATTTACAAAGTTCTTTGAATAAGCTCTTTTTGTATTCAGTGCCCATGTCTGTCATAATTGATTTCTTGTGTCCATAAATCAAAATTAATTCTTCAAACACGGCCTTAGCAACTGTTGTTGCGTGTTTGCTTGGGACTGGAATCGCTACCAAGTATTTTGTTAGCTCGCATATAATGGTAACTGCATATTCGTTTCCATTTATCGATTTCGGTAATGGTCCGACTGTATCGATTTGTACAATGTCAAATGCCTTCGGAGGTGTCTCCGTTATTGTCATTGGCTCTTTTATGTGCTTGTTAGTTTTATTTTTCTTGCAGTGGATGCAGTTTTTTATGTATTTCCTTATGTCATTCTTCATATTCAGCCAGCTATATTATTGCTTGATTTTATCTGTCATGCAATTTATTCCTGGGTGGCCACCACTAATAGGATCGTCATGATATTTGTGCAGAATTTCTTTAATTTTCCCGGGATTTGTCACGCATATAACCTCTGGGGTTAGAGCTATTGTTAACTTTTTAAGCACTTTATTACCCATTTCAATAAATTTGCCTACTGCAGTATAATTCTTTTTAAACAATTTGTCCCCTATGGACAACTGTACTTGTACAAGTCCTAAATTGCCGGCTTCTCTTTCAAGCCTGGTAAAGAATTGTCCTAAGTCAATCTTATCCTCATCAATTAGGTTGCTTGTATCTAAAGTGCTACAAATTTTCTTTCCTTTTTTGAAATAAAATTTCGGAGGATTGAAAACGAGCTCGACATGTCTTTTTACTTCAAATTTTTTTAGCGCTTCATATATTTTGGGGTTCTCTGTATGACTTTCTTCATTCTCAATATTCCTGCTATTCTTTTAAGCTGCTGATCTGGTAGTTATTTTTAATATTTTGCTTGCTTCCACTGACAAGTCTTTCAAATTTGTTATAGTTATGTGGGATAATGCGTCCGTTATGTGGTTTTCTTTACCAGCTATGTACTCGACTTCAAAGTCGTACTCTTCTAAATCTAGTCTTACTCGTGTCAGCTTTGGGGAAGGACTTTTCATTGAAAATAAGTATGTTAATGGGCGATGGTCGGTTTTAACTAGGAATTTTCTGCCATATACGTATGGTCTGAAGAAGGTTATGGCCCAATGAATCGCGGTCAATTCTTTTTTTATTGTAGCTTTGTTAGTTTCGCCTTTTGTAAAGGACCTTGAAGCGTAAGCAATTGGTAACTGTTTGCCATCATGTTCTTGGCTAAGGACTGCTCCACAAGCGTATCCACTAGCGTCTGTTGTTATGCAAAATTATTTTTCAAAATCTGGGTATTGCAAGAGTTTTGGACTAAACAATGCTTCCTTTAAGTAGACAAAAGCTTTTTGACATTCTTCTGTCCATTCGAAGGTAACATTTGCAAAGCCTAGTTAATTTTCTTGAATGTTCTGCGAAATTCGGTACAAATCTTCTGTAATAATTGCAGAAAGCTACGAATCTTTTAACTTCATCTGCCTTTTTTGGCGTTGGATTGTTTTGAACGGTTTCAAATTTGCTTGGATCAGTTAATATTCCCCTGTTTGTACATTTGTGTCCTAAATAAGTTACTTCTTGGCTAAAAAATAGACATTTATCTGGATGTAATTTTAGGTTGTATTTTCGACAAGTGGAGAATACGTCTCTTAAATTTTTTAGCATGTGATTTTCGGAACAACCTAACACAACTAAATCATCCATGTAGAGAAATGCTTGAGATGGTTTGAGCCCTGCGAATGCTAGGATCATCATTCTTTGGAATGAATTTGGTGCTACTTTTAATCCATAGGGTAGTCTTTTGAACCTATATGTGCCATTTTCGGCTGTAAATGAAGTTCGATTTGATGAAAACCTGGCATAAGGTCTAGGCATGAAAAATATTTTGCTCTTCCAAGTTGGTCTAAAATGTCATCAATTCTTGGAAGTGGGAATTTGTCTGCTGCTAATTTTTTGTTTACTTGTCTGTAATCAACACCCAATCTCCACCTTTTTTCTGTTTTCCCTGGAAGTGATTTTTTAGGAACTAAGAAAATTGGACTATTATATTCAGAAATTGAAGGTTCTATTATGTCATCTTTGATTAGCTTATTTACTTGTTTGGTTATTTCACCTTTTTGTGTTTGGGGTAATCTATAATTGTTAATGTAAACTGGGTTGTTGTCCTTCATATATAATTTTTGTTTATAAAAATTATTAGAAGTAATTGGTTCTGTTTCTAGTGCAAATATATCTATGAATTCTGTGCAAAGTGATGTTAATTGAACTTTAACAAAATTAGGAAAATTTTCAGTTAATCTTTTTAATTTTTCTGTGTCTATGCAACTTTTATTGTGTGGGGTTGCTTTAATTAGTGTATAATCGTCTAAATTTTCGGTATTATTTTATAATTTTGAATAGTTGTGTTGTTATGTGTTGTGTTAATAATTCTAACGAAAGTTTGCTCGTTATTTGTAATGGTATTTGCAATATAAACGCCGTCAGATAGTTGTTGGTGTGGTATGAAAATGTTTTTGTTATTTGTATTTATTTTAATTTGTTTAATAACTTCCGATCTAGCTGGAATTGTGATTGTGTTGACGGACAGAGAGTTTGTTAGGTTCATTGTTATTGTTTGAGGGAAATCATATGGTCTTAAGATTAGTTTGTCCTCTGTTTTTCCGTAATCTCTTCATATAATAAAATTGTAACATCGACCTGTACATGGCAGATATCAACAAAAAATTGATTGGGGGAAGCATTATTAAACGAGTAGAATCCAAATCAACCATTTTTTTTAATTTTTGTGTGTCTGTCTGTCTGTCTGTCTATCCGTATGTTTGTGGCCGTATCACTCTGAAAGTACTGAATGGAAATGAGTGAAACTTTTTTCGTTGGATTGCTAGATACTCAACTTAAAATTTAGGATATTACTTTTTTCGATATCTCAACCGGTTTTGGAGTTATCGCCCAATATGTGGACCAGGGGTGACCAAAAATGTCTTAGTACAATATGGATGTCAAACGAAAGGTGTCAATGAGTCTGTAATATGCGATGTGATCAATTGAAATATCCCAAATGGTTTCGGAGATATCTTGAAGTTATCGACGAATATTTGCAAAAAAATGTGTTAGTACAATATGGGTATCAAACGAATGGTGCCAATGGGTACTGTTATATGCGATGCGGTTAATTTAAATATCTCAAATGGTTTCAATTATATATTTTCAAAAATTTCGGACGGAAAAAGAGAAGGGTGGGTAGATCCCATGTACAGACATCGACCTGTTACAATTTTATTATATACTAGCAGACCCGGCAGACGTTGTTCTGCCTGACCAGTGACTTCCCTAGAAATACATTTTCAAATATTTTTCTTTAACTTTTAACATTCCATTTATTGCAGTGCTTTAGGATATACAATGTTTCTGGCTTTAAAGTCTTTGGTATAAACAAATAAATTTTTTGGATGTCCAACTCAAAAAACGGATCTTTTGAACTCAATGGGTAGGACAAAAACCATTATGCGCTGCTGAGCAGATGTATAGTTAGTACTTATTTAATTATATCCTATATCTACCTATAATACTCTGGATATGTATGAACGGCAATAACAAACAAAAAAAATTAAGTGCTTTGATTAAGATTTAAGAACGTTAAAATGTCACTAAAGCAAATACATTCAGGGATATAACGAATTGAAATATTACTTAGCTTGTGGTCCTGGAACTGCCCACTTTTCCAAAGAATTTACAAATGTAGCCTATGTATGTCGTACCCAACGAATATTTTAACGTATTGGAAAAGTTTAAAACAGATCAACCATAAACTTTGGACATTATTGAAGTACAAACAAAGCACTGAATACAAAAAATGTGGGCGTGGCACGGCCCACATTTCCCAAATTATATAATTCTTGACCAAGGGACACACATATCCAAAAATCATTAGTTTAGACCAAAAATATTCAAAGTTATGATGATTTAAATTTTATATAGCCTGGGGGCGTGGCACAACAATCTTCTGAACCAATCTGGAAATTTAGAGAAGATCGACCATAAACTTTGAACTTATTGAAGTACAAACAAAACACAAAAAATGTGGGCGTGGGACCGCCCACTTTTCCCAAATTATATCCACCTTGACTAAAGGACACACATATCCAAAAACTTTAATTTAGACCTAATATGTTCAGAGTTATGAAGAATTTAAATTTTATATAGCCTGGGGGCGTGGCACTGGCTACTTTCCCAAAAATTCATATAGCCTGAATCGTACACAACAATTTTATTGAACCAATCTTGAAAGTTTAAAAGAGATCGACCATAAACTTTGGACATTATCGAATTACAAACAAAACACAAAAATAGGGGCGTGGCACCGCCCACTTTTCCAAAATTACATAAATCTTGACCAAAGGACACACATATCCAAAAATCATTAATTTAGACCAAATATGTTCAGAGTTATGAAGAATTGTAGTTTTATATAGCCTGGGGGCGTGGCACCGCCCACTTTTCCAAAAATTAATGTAGCCTATGCTTTAACCTATGATCTCAAGAATATACTGTGAAAATTTCATAAAAATCGGTTGAGTACTTTGGACGCCCATAAAGGACACACAGACACACAGACACACAGACACACATTCATTTTTATTTATAAGATAGAGATATGTATGTATTTCAAATTTCGAAAACTGGCCCAAATGTATTTTTTAATTGTTGTTGTGAACTATACAATCAAGTTATAGAAAGAAAGTCGAACTTCGAAAAAGTGCGTATAGGCTATAATGATTAAAATCGGGCTCAGTCTGTTATAAGTTCTGATACGCAGCGAAGCAAGCGGGCCTTACTAGTAAATGAATAAATTTGTAGATCATCTGCATATAGTAAGAATCTTACTGCAGAGAAGCAAGAGCGAATGTCATTATTGAACAGTAAGAAAAAGAGTGGTCCTAAGATGCTACCCTGAGGAACGCCTGAGAAGGCCACAAAAGCAGAAGACCTGACAGAGTCAACAACAACCCTACACCTGCGATTTTGTAGATAGGACTCAATCCAGCTCATAAACACTGAGTGGAAACCAATACAGGCAAGCTTTTTGCACAGGGCAGAATGAGAAACCCGTTCAAACGCTGTAGAAAAATCCGTATAAACTGTGTCTACCTGGTATCCTGACTGAAAGGCTGCGATGCAGTCATCGGAAAAGATAGCCAAGTTAGTCACAGTTGAGCGTCCCGAACGAAGCCCATGCTGCTCTGGACACACGATATTCTTAACGAAAAATAACAATTTTTCTTGGATAATGCATTCAAATAGTTTCGAGGTGGCAGAAAGTTTCGAAATAGGTCTATAGTTACTTATATCATTTTTGTTGCCACTCTTGAAAATAGGTGTTATAGAGGCCAATTTCCACGCAACAATAAAAGTGCCCGAAGATAGGGAACTATTGAAGATTGCTAAAAGGGGATAAATAAGAGCTTCGCACTGTTTAAATAAAATTGCAGACAACCCATCAACATCGGTATTAGATGACTGTTTAACCCTTTGCCAGGCAAGACCGTCTGCAGAAGGTCTTTACTTATTGCGCATTTAAATTAAAATCGTGTGATTATCGTTTGGCACAAGACTGCATTTCAGTAAACAATGAACACTGCTCCCCCATAATTCATAAGAAACCGACTTCATTGGAATAATTTGACTGCTTTGCGAGTTGAAGTGAGAGACGAAGTTAAAAGTGCGGCATAAATTGCATTAAAAATTTTACAAATTTTAAGTGAATAAATAAGTGATTTCGAGTGCGCTGTTTAAGTTGGGAATTTTTTAGGTAAGTAATAATATTGTTAGCTCTTATAATTCTACTTTACTGTTATATCGAATAATAGAAAAATTCGATGCTTTTGAGTATTTTGCGAAGACCGTCTCTGGACGGTCTTGCCCGTGAACGGGAAAAAGTTTTCATGGTTCGGTATTGTAGTGTGACACTAATTTTTTATTCTCACTGATATTTTGGTTACATTTTATACTATTAACAGTTACTTTTATGAGAATTATATATATTTTCAGAAGATGGAAGAAGACGTACCACATAAAAAGAGAAAATATTGTGCCCCCAACTACAACCCATGTTGTCAGTAGCAATAATACCGTTGGTAAAAGAGCAATACATCCTTCGGAGGATATGCGTTATGATAAAATTGACCATATTCCTGAGTGGAGTTCAAAAAAGGCGTGCAAACTGTGTAAAAAATCAGATACACACACCATGTGTTCAAAATGTCAATTACATCTATGCTACTCCAGTACCAAAAACTGTTTTAGAGAGTATCACTCACATGAGTAATATAAAATTTAAATAATAATATTTTTTGTTTACGCTAATGATTTATTTTTGTTGAAGAAAATTGTTTTCTTTCATTTAATGCCTATATAAACTTATTGCCTTTTTCTATTCTTACCCGGGCAAGACCGCCTACAGACGGTCTTCAAATTTTTTGACCTAGCGCCTAAAGAAAACATAATTTTGGAAAACGGATTTCAAATATGAGTTCAGAGTACAAAAATTAACCCGAAATAAAAATTTTCAAAAAGAACATCTTGCTATTTCTCTTTTGCCCGTCTAAGGGTTAAGTCGAGATATGCCACTAACAACATCATCCAAGGACAGTACAAGATTTCCAAAGTCGACTGCGACGAATGTCTTCACTGCGACCAGAGTCGGCAGTGAAGTTGGCCATGAAATATTCAGCAAACAGATTTGCCGCATCAGCAGGACTATCAACAGCTTTGTCGCCAAGGAATAGAGAGGACGGAATATTCGAGACTGCTCTTTTAGAATTTACGAAACTCCAAAACGACCTTGGATTTGTTTTTAGGTTTTCTTCGATGCTTAAAATGTAGTTTCTGTGTAGGAATTTATCCAAACACAGGAACTTCCTTTCATACTCTTTGTATTTAACGAAAAACACCATATTATTAGTGTTTTTGTACTTACGAAAAAACTTATTCCTCAAATTCCGAATTTTCATCAAGGGACTCTGTACTTCTTTTTAGAAACCAAAGGAATATACCTTTTACAAATGTCTACAACTTTAGATCTAAATATCTCGAAAGAGCTGGTAGTATCTAGGTTGTGAAACAAGTTATCCCAGTTAATTTCTAGAAATAGATTGTTCAGGTCCAAAAAGTTACATCGTTTAAAATTGAAAGACAAATTAGATGTATCCATTCTTGCCTTGGCGTACTTATAAAATTCAAGAGTAATAATTAACGGAACATGATGCATGTCCGACTTTGAAACAGGTGAGTCGCATTTACACAGGGTGAAGTTAAGATTCTCGCTAAGAAAAACTAGATCTAAAGTGCGACCAAGGCGATTTGGGAAACAGTTAATTTGCCTTAAACCGATGCTTAGAAAGCTATCTATTACACAAATTTCATTAAGGCTAGTAACGTCGCATGCAATTAAAGAGGAACTGGGAGTAGTCTTAGACCAGTTTATGTTTGAGAGATTGAAGTCGCACAGCACGCAGAGATGATCACCACCAATTTTGTTCGTTGCCAATGTAACAATGTTGTCGACGTGCGACGTGTATAGGTCATGGCTACTGTTGGGCGGGATATAAGATGCACAAAGAAAAATTTAGTCAGATGAACTTCGGATATGAATACAAAGTTGGTCAAGCAGCGCACTATTATTGGCAAGTGCAACCTCAGACGCGTTATGTTTGCAATGCACTGCGATGAGAACTCCACCACCTCTAGCACATCCAGTGAGGTTAGCATCCCTATTCTTGAGAAAGACGCTATACAACATCGGATCGAAGAACTCTACGTTAAAAAAGCTGTCATTTAGCCATGTCTCGACGATAACGAAGACATCATACTCTTGATGTGAAGTGAAAAGCCGCAAAAGCTGGGATTTCGTTCTAATTCCAGCCATGTTTTGCATATAAATTTTAAGGCCGCTCATTGTACCAACTGACCCAACCGATTGTCGTTGGACATCGGTTGGACCTCGAGGTTTTTTGAACGGAAATTAAATGGACGCACAACTATATTCTTCGGCCATAATTCGGGCACCAATAACTTTGAAAGAGAACTGGCCTCAACACCCAGCTTAAAGTTGACAAAACGGAGGGATTTAGTGTCCGTGCCATTCCTTATCAAAGGAATACAAATTATAGAGTTTACATCAATACCAGTGTTTTGCGATATATGCGACTTCAATTTATCGGCCGTAGCTGATGCAGAGAATGACGAGAGATGCAGCCACTTCCTCCTCGAAAAAGCGCTTAGATTACGATTAATACCCGACCCAACAACTAATGGTAGTACCCGCGAATTATTCTGGTCTGGAGTTTAGCGTAAGTTCAGAATTGAACGAGCAGGAGCCAAGAGCTTTGATGGCCGCTTGCCTAACACTAAAAATAAAAATTCTTTGCCGATAGTGTCACTCCCTATATTTTTGATGTATAACTCAGTATAAATATTAAGAAAGTTAAGTTCAGTTGTGAGATCGGCCAGCATGAATAAGAAATTAGCTATGAAAAGTGGAAACGAGAGAAACGTTCTGTCACAAGCACAACTTAATGATTGGTTAAGAGATTTGGAACTACCCAAGGAAAAGGCCGAGATCCACACTTCTCGATACCATGATGTGGCAGGAGTTGAATGTCCACGTAGATGGTGTTCCACTACCTACAGTCAACCACCCCAAAATTCTAGGGGTTACATTCGACAATAGCCTCACCTTTGCTAATCATGCCACCGCAATAGCTTCAAAGGTACAAAGCCGCAACAAGATCCTCAAGTCACTGGCAGGCAGTACTTGGGGCAAAGACAAAGAAACGTTCCTGGTCACCTATAAGGCTATTGGCCGACCGGTTATCGATTATGCCCATATGGTCGCCTAACCTTCACGACACCAACTGGAGGAAATTGCAGGTCTGCCAAAACACCGCAATCAGAATTGCGACGGGCTGTTTGCTTATGTCTCCTGAGTCTCACCTTCACCAGGAGGCTAAAATGCTCAACGTTCGCTAGCATGCGGAACTTTTAAGTAGGCAGTTCCTTCTGAACTGTCACAGACCCAGTCATCCTAATCGACAGCTATTGGATGAAACTCTACCCCCCAGAGACATAAGGAAACATCTCCGAAAGCATTATGATGAGATCCGGCATCACATCTCGTTGCCGTTTGATCTGTGGGACCAAAGGCGGGCCCTAAAAGACCTCCACACTGAGTCGGTGAACAGTTCCCTCAGATCCCGGCCTGTGAGCCCCGTTATTGGTGCCCAACCACCCGTTCTTGCTGAGGAAGAACGTGTCCTTCCGAGGGAGACTAGAGTCATGCTGGCACAACTTCGGTCTGGATATTTCAATAGGCTGAACTCCTATCTGTCCAGACTGAACCCCACCATACCGAACACATGCCCTGCATGCGGTATGGTCCCCCATGATACGCAACATCTCTTTTCGTGTTGTTCGGAACATACTCTTCTAACTCCCCTATCGCTGTGGTCCAACCCTGTTGAAACAGCACGTTTCCTTGGGCTTCCGTTAGAAGAGCCCGATGACAACTAGGAGTGTACTGGCCCTTTGGGCAGGGCGCAGCACTGCTAACAACAACAACAACATCCACACCATTTTCCAAACACTATACCAAGAAAGACAGTATATGCTACTGCAATGATATTCCTGGTATATTCAAAGAGTTTGGTCAAACATATGATTCAAAAGAGTGGCGATTGTTCATAGACAGCAATAAACTGAGTTTGAAGGCTCTATAATTGCATATTGGTAACAAAAAGGCTCCCTGAAATAAATCCCACGCAATAAGTCCCACTTTTAAAAACGAAATAAGTCCCACCAAAAATTGCTTAAAAAAATTAAATAACTCCCATGAAATAAGTCCCACTTTTGAAAACGAAATAAGTCCCACTAAAATGAAATGATTTAAAAATTTACTTGAAATCAAATAACTCCCACTCATAATGAAATAACACCCCCTTGAACAATATATTTGTTAAATGAAATAAGTCCCACTTTCATAAACGAAATAAGTCCCACTTTTTCACTGTTTAATACGATTTCAAATAAGAAGTATTTGGCTCTTAGAAAAAAAACACACGTCGAGTAAGGCAGGGTGCAATAGCGCCTTGTGAAATAAAGCCTTTAAGGCCTTATTACACTATTGAAAATGAAATAAAACCTTTATTCCAAAAAAGGCTTTATTACACTTCGAAAGAGAAATAAAACCTTAAAGGCCTTATTGCCCTTTCATTTTTTTTAATGAAACAATAATATTCTAATTCTTTTTGTATTTTATTGAATAGTTACACACAAATTTCACGTTAACCAAAGTGGGAAACGTGGCACGCGGAAGGACATCACCGTGGCGGTAGCCACGGCTATGGCACGCACCCGGAGTTGGAATGGCGTAGCCCAGGGTTATTTTTTTTGAAGGGCGGCCGAAGGCCACGGTGGTGTCCTACGCGAAAAGGTGTTCTGCACATAAAAAACGTGGATCGGGCCTCCGTAACAATAATCCGAAGGGGGAAAAGCAATATTTTGTTTCTATGAAAAATTATTAGTGAAAAACCGAAAATTGACCCGGGTCAGATCCCCAATTCGGGGCCCGATCCACGTTTTTTAGGTGCAGAACACCTTTCCGCGTTGGCGGCCTTCGGCCGCGCTTCAAAAATTACCCTGGGCTACGCCATTCCAACTCCGGGTGTGTGCCATATCCGTGGCTACGGTGATGTCCTTCCGCGTGCCACGGTGCTATTAGGAAACATGGAACATAAATTTAGGGGTATGAAATAACTCCCACTTTACAAAGCGAATTTCTTCCCATTCAAAACGAAATAAGTCCCACTTAAAATAAAAACGCGTAACGAAATAAGTCCCACCAATTGACGAAATAAGTCCCACTTTTAAAAGCGAAATAACTCCCACTTTCAAAATAGCAATTTTTGGTGGGACTTATTTCGTTTTTAAAAGTGGGACTTATTTCGTGGGATTTATTTCAGGGAGCCAACAAAAAGCCTTCTATCCCTATCGCACATGCAGTAAATACAAAGGAAACCTACGAAGAAATGCAAAAACTACTCTAATTTATCAGATATGAAGAGCATGATTGGAAAATATGTTCTGATCTCAAAGACGTTGCAATGCTATGCGGTCTAAAAAGTGGCTACACCAAGCACTGCTGCTTCCTCTGCAAGTGGGATAGCCGATCCCGTAAGGACCACTACGTCAGAAAGGATTGGACGGAAAGAGCCGAGCTTACCGTTGGTGTGGATAACATCAAATACACTCCTCTTATCAAGAAAGACAAAATCATACTTCCACCCTTACACATCAAGCTCGGTCTCATTTTTGTTGGACCACAAATAAAAAAGTTGATCAACAATAATAAATTCAAAGGACTACTCTCATCAGTTGAAGCAGCAGCGTGGGAAGGGTCTATGAAATAACTCCCACGAAATAAGTCCCACCAAAAATTGCAATTTTGAAAGTGGGAGTTATTTCGTTTTTAAAAGTAGGACTTATTTCGTTACGCGTTTTTATTTTAAGTGAAACTTATGTATTTCGTTTTGAATGGGAATAAATTCAATTTGTAAAGTGGGAGTTATTTCATACCCCTAAATTTATATTTTGAGAATCAATGGATGCAAAAGGTACAATATTCCCTTTTACAGAATATTTACAAAAAGATGTTATGACTTCATTATTACAGATCGGTCCACATAACTTTTCAGTTTTCGATTCTGAAATCCGCACTACGTCTGCAATAGAAGCTTACAATAGCGTCATAGGAAAATCATTCCAAAGAAGGCTACTTTTTTCAAATTTGTAGCATTTTTTTCTAATGCAAAAAGTATATTGGGCATTTCGTAAAAGGGACAACCATAATTTTTTGTCCGTTTCTCTCGTGGCGCTCCTTTTTTTGTTATTAATTACTTTATACTTACTATAAAAAAACCTTTAAAGTAATGTGTACAAATAGTTACCGAACTTAACTGCTGAAAAAACAATATTAAAAAAAAATTGTTGACGTAATTACGTATGTATGTGTTTTATCATATTTTTAGTAGGAATTTGGAATTCGTGTTCCATGTTTTCTAATTTACATTGCAAAATACAACTAATCCCAATGCCACGTTAAAACTATAATGCCGTCTACCATGCGCTGGATCTTCAAGCCATATATAAAGCTCAATAATTTTAATCTGATAGTCCTTCCGAAACGGTTTCCATCTTAATAATAAGAACAGTTGATCTGTACTTAATCCATTTACGAATCCAAACGTTGTTACTAGTAGGCGTTCTCTATACGTTCCTTGACCGAAAAAAGAATTAATAATAAATCCTGGAACTCTATCAAAATTCGTAATATCCAGTCCATTAAGAAGCCTTCTGCAAGCTTGCATAGGATTTTTCTTTATTATTTCTCTGCTTTGATTATTCATATTATTCGACGTGTGTTTTTTTTCGAAGAGCCAAATACTTCTTAAAAAGTGGGACTTATTTCGTTTATGATAGTGGGACTTATTTCTTTTAAGAAATATATTATTCAAGGGGGAGTTATTTCATTTCAAGTAAATTTTTAAATCATTTCATTGTGGTGGGACTTATTTCGTTTTCAAAAGCGGGACTTATTTCGTGGGAGTTATTTCATTTTTTTAAGCAATTTTTGGTGGGACTTATTTCGTTTTTAAAAGTGGGACTTATTTCGTGGAAGTTATTTCATAGACCCGCTTGGGAGTCCTTTGAAAAGGTCGTTGCTTCTTTTCTCGGAAGACACAAAAGCCCTAACTACGAGCAGATAGTGAACGTATCATCAATAATTATGCGAAAATGGGTAAATAATCAAGGCTTATTAAAATTAATTTCCCAAAATTTTATAACTTGTTTGTGTAAATACGTCTTTAAAACTTCACTTTCTGCACTCACTCATTTGAGCTTTTTTCCGGCAAATCTTGGCGACGAAAGTGACGATCATGGCGAAATGTTTCACCAAATTAAATTAATTGAGAATCGATATCAAGGATTCTGGGTCGTCGCAATGATTGGTGATTACAGCTGGTTTCTCGTAAGAGAAACCGATCCTAAACTGAATAAGCGTCAAAGTAGAACACATAATTATTTCGACTACATAGTAAAATCAAATTAAGATAAAGATTGTTAAAATATTGTATAAACATAAATAAATTTAAAAAAAGTTTAAAAATATGGGTAATTTCATTCATATATGAACTTTTAACTCAATAGAAACAGAGCATAGCTAGATATTTTACTCTTCTTTATACCATAGACACGTTTTGAGTTATATGTTGAAAATGCGCAACCTGGGTATTTTTATTTGATCGCTTATAACTTACGTATTTTTGCATAGATTTTCTTCGATGATAGCTAATCTTTTTTTTAATTAAACAGAGCTTTACGTAAAGAAAAAATATCTGAAAAAAAGTTGTGGTTTTGGAATGCTGCCCTCGCAATGAGTAATTTTTATACCTAGTAGTGCTTCGCACACAAGGTAGATATATTAACTTCATTCGCCTAACGGTAGTATGTAACGGCATAAACGAATCGAGATAGATATTGACTTATATATATATCAAAATGTTCAGGAGCAAAAGAGAAATTGATTGAGCCATGTCCGTCCGTCCGTCCGTTCTTGCGTCCGTCCGTCCGTCTGTGAACACGATAACTTGAGTAAATCTTGAGATATCTCAATAAAATTTGGTATGCCGGTTCCTTTTTACTTATCTCGGAGCGCTATTGAAAATAGGCAAAATCGGTTAAAAGCCACGCCCACTTTCTATAATATAATATTTTCGAAAATACAAAAAGAGTGATTATTCAGTACATAATACACCTATAAGGATAAAATTCGGTGTGTACGTTGGCGTTAAGGCAAAAAATTAATATTTGAAGACATTTTTTAAAAGGGGCGTGGCGCCGCCCTTTTTTGATTAAGTCAAATTTGGAAATATTATTAATCATAAATCAAAAACCGCTCAAGATAGAAAAATAAAATTCAGCACACATATTTATATTAATATAGGCAATATTCCGAAAAAAAATTTGCGAAATCGGGTAAGGGCCACGCCCAATTTCATACGAAAGATTTTGAAAAGGATTATAGATATATTGAATATGCAATAACTTTGCTTAAACTAGATGTATATCATTCCTATTTCACCTCTAAAGTGTTCATGGGCAAAGAAAGTCACATGCACAAAATGTTTGGAAAATGGGCGTGGCCCCGCCCCTTTATTGTGGATTATTCCACAAAACTTTCCATGCCATAACTCCGGTAAAAGTTGATTTATTGAAACGATATTTGGAGAAAGTGTTTAACATATAAAGCTTACTCTTTGCTGTAAAAATCAACAAAATTGGTAAACGGACACGCTCACTTTTTGAACACAGTTCTGAAAAATTTCGTTGTAAAATTAAAATCGCGATATTTCCATAATTGTATAAGTTATATAAATAAGATTTTACACACATAATAAGCTTTTTAAGCAAAACTAAACTGTAAAAAAATTTTGTGGATTTTGGTGAAGTAGGCGTGGCGCCGCCCACTTTTCCGCAAAAAAGTTCAGCTATTTTCAAAAGCGATTGCTGGAAATTTCAAAAAGGTATTTCAATGGGGAAGTAGTTGACATCTTACTGCCTTTTTTTCTTTTTTTTAATTAAACATATCTGAAAAAAAGTTTTGGTTTTGGATTACTGCCCTCGCAATGAGAAATTTTTATACCTAGTAGTGCTTCGCACACAAGGTATATTAACTTCATTCGCCTAACGGTAGTATGTAACGGCATAAACGAATCGAGATAGTATTGACTTATATATATCAAAATGTTCAGGAGCAAAAGAGAAATTGATTGAGCCATGTCCGTCCGTCTATCCGTCTGTCCGTCTTTGAACACGTTATCTTGAGTAAATCTTGAGATATCTCAATGAAATTTGGTATGCCGGTTCCTTTTTACTTATCTCGGAGTGCTATTGAAAATAGGCAAAATCGGTTAAAAGCCACGCCCACTTTCTATAACATAATATTTTCGAAAATACAAAAAGAGTGATTATTCAGTATATAATACACCTATAAGGATAAAATTCGGTGTGTAGGTTGGCGTTAAGGCAAAAAATTAATATTTGAAAACAGTTTTTAAAAGGGGCGTGGCGCCGCCCTTTTTTGATTAAGTCAAATTTGGAAATATTATTAATCATAAATCAAAAACCGCTCAAGATTGAAAAATAAAATTCAGCACACATATTTATATTAATGTAGGCAATATTCCGAAAAAAAATTAGCGAAATCGGGTAAGGGCCACGCCCAATTTCATACGAAAGATTTTGAAAAGGATTATAGATATATTGAATATGCAATAACTTTGCTTAAACTAGCTGTATATCATTCCTATTTCACCTCTAAATTGTTCATGGGCAAAGAAAGTCACATGCACAACATTTTTGGAAAAAGGGCGTGGCCCCGCTCCTTTATTGTGGATTATTCCACAAAACTTTCCATGCCATAACTCCGGTAAAAATGGATTTATTGAAACGATATTTGGAGAAAGTGTTTAACATATAAAGCTTACTCTTTGCTGTAAAAATAAACAAAATTGGTAAACGGACACGCCCACTTTTTGAACACAGTTCTGAAAAATTTCGTTGTAAAATTAAAATCGCGATATTTCCATAATTGTATAAGTTATATAAATAAGATTTTACACACATAATAAGCTTTTTAAGCAAAACTAAACTGTAAAAAATTTTTGTGTATTTTGGTGAAGTAGGCGTGGCGCCGCCCACTTTTCAGCAAGAAAGTTCAGCTATTTTCAAAAGCGATTGCTTGAAATTTCAAAAAGGTATTTCAATGAAAGTTAGTGAGATGCTTCCCAATAGTATTTAGTACTTTCCTGCCAAAAATTACGCAAATCGAATAACAAACAAGCAAGATTTACTGGCAAGTAATTAACATCCTACTGCCGTTTTATACTTAGTAGTGCTTCGCACACAAGGTATATTAACTTCATTCGCCTAACGGTAGTATGTAACGGCATAAACGAATCGAGATAGATATTGACTTATATGTATAAATTATAAATTTGTAAAAATTTAAATTGAATTATGCGATCTTGACGTGATCGTTACAAATTTTATTCTAAATTTTTTTCAAATTTTCCATTTATCTTTACATCAAAATCAAAAATGAAATTTCTTAGATTATTAAATTCAATTCACACAGTGTTCGTACAGATACAGTAGATTTTTTAAATACTTAATAATTGTTATCTGTTATTGACCATTATTTTGTTTCTTCAGGTCAATTCTATAACAATTAAAAAAGACATAGCTTAACTACTCCCCCTTTGAAATCTGAAACGTCCCCGTTTAAGGTATTACAATTTTAAATAAACAAAAATTTATCAATATTCAAAAACTTAAACGTAACATATTTCATATTCATATTTAAACATCAAACAAAGAAATAAGTAATATCTTTTAAACAACTACGAATAATCAATCAAAACTGATATGGTTTACATTTCAACATTCACAAGCTAAAAAAAAACAAACAAAGTATAATTCATCTTAAGTTGCTTTTATGAATTTTTTTTCCTTCGATTAAAACCGTGGTTTCCAAGTCTTTTTCAACAACCTTTTCTATAAAAACTTTATTAAATTTGTTTCTCAAGCTTTTATTTCTTTTAATATAAACTTTTTCTCCAGGTTCATATGATTTCATTTTTTTATTTTTGTTAAATCGTTCTAATACTTTTTCCTGTGACTGAACCAATCTTTCCCTAACAACATTCAACTCCTGAGCTGAAAAATTTTGAAAAACGTTTATTGGTCTAGCATTTATTGTAGAATGAATACTATTGTTGTATTTATGCGTTGCTAATAATACAAGATCTACAGTCTCACTTAACTCTTGTTGAGCCTTAATACACCTACATATCTCGATTAGCGTTGAATGAAACCGTTCAACTTGTCCGTTGGTTTCGCTGTGTAGCGTAGGAATAAAAAATTGTTCTATTGAATAATTATCCCTTAATAAAGAACTAATTATACTTGATTGAAACCCTTTTTCGTTATCAGATACAATTATTTTTGTATTTTGAAAGATTAATAATATCTCAAGCAGAGCAGCTTTAATATCCAATGTTGATCGTGATGCAATAGGTTTAACAATTGCAAATTTTGAAAACTTGTAGATACATGTTAAGAAATATTGTTTACCCGTTATGTTTTTTCAATTTCTAAATTAGATGGCTTACGCTGATACTTATTCTCTAAACATATTTTACAACTTGCAATAATTGATCTTAATACCTTTTTTATATCTGGAAAAAAATATTCACTTGAAATTTGTTTAAAATTTTCCAATAAACATCGATGAGCGCGATTATGCTCCGTACTAGCAGTTTCAAGCTGGTCATTTCTATTAACTAAATCAATTACTAACAATTCAGTATGTCTAAATTTGACACCAGGAAATGAAGAAACTATAGGATTTTGAATTTCTGCTAATGTTGGAAGATCACAATGTATTGCATTGGTTATATTTGAATTAATAACATCTTTTAAACATTGTAATAAATTCTCAATATTATCAAAAATTATTGTATGTCGGCAAAAATTTTGGAAAATATTTTTCGTGGTTTTAACTAATGATTGACCTTTTGACAAGACAAGCCGGTTTTTAAATTGATTTACGGGACATTTGACTGTCTTAATCACCTCAGTATATGATTCTTCACAATGTAGTGTTTCTAGTGAAGTGCTATGATTATTAATAAATTGCCGAGAGAGCGCATCAGCAACTTTATTCTCTTTACCAGGCTTATAATAAAAAGTTGGCGAAAACTCTTCAATGAAAGCACGCCATCTCTTCATTTTTGTATTCGGATTCTTTTCTGAAATAGAAAATATCAGGGGCTGATGGTCAGTAAAAATTTTTAAATCTTTTACGCCATATAGATAGCGTCAAAGAGTTTTTAGTGCCCACACAATTGTAAGCATTTCACGCTCATTTGTTGCGTAATTTTGTTCCGTTGAAGAAAGTGTGCGTGAAATCATCGTTATCGGCCGATTATCTTGTGATAATACAGCGCCTAAAGCATTTGATGATGCATCAGTTGTTAGCTCAAAGGGACGATTGAAATCTGGGTATCGCAAAATAACATCTTCTGATGCAAGTATTTTTTTAATTTTTACAAAAGCAGACATTGCTTCTGAATCAAACTTGATTTCAACGGTTTTAGATTTTTTCGAATCAACGTGACTATTTTCTCCACGCATATATTTTGTTAATGGCTTCAAATGGTAAATGCGCAAGCATGAACGCTTTTTCGAAACCAATGTCCGAAAATGCAAAATGTTGCATTTTAAATTCAGCTTGAACACGATATTAAGAGGCCTCCCTACAAAAGGCTCATTTTCTGAGCTTCCAACTTTATAATGATTGTTATTTAATAGGTTCAATTTTAAAAAATTTGTAAAATATCCATTATTACACCCGAAAAGTTAATCTTTATTATAAAATTTTCAGTTTTAAAAAAAACTCGCTAAATTTCTTGTTTGAAAGAAAAAATTGAAATACCACGAAATAACGTACTACCACGAAATTATGGACATTTACTTATATCAGGTATAGGATATCTATCCGCTATTGTTTTGTCATTATATACGTAACTTTTGGCTTCCGTTCTCATCTAGTCCCTTTTTAGTTACAACATGTATTGGTGAATTATAAGGAGAACACGATTTACGAATTATACCGTCTCTCAACAAATCACCTATTTCCTTATTAATAAACTCTGCAGCTGACATTGGATAGGGGTAACTTCTACTAAAAATTGGCTCTTCGGTAGAAGTGCGAATAGCAGCTTCAACATTCGTATTGTATGTCAAAGTACGATTCGGATCTGCGAAGGCATTTATATTGCTATTAATCATTTCACAGAATCTTCCACGAATATGACCAGAAACAGAATCGTCTTCAATAGTTATTGTATTAACTTGATTACAATTTTGATATTGGAGTTCTATTTTACCATCACGGTAATATAGAAATCCAGCTTTTATGTCAATTCTTGCGTCGATTTCTTTAAGGAAATCATACCCAAGTATTGCATCAAATGTTCTTGAACTTTTCAATAAATAAAAAGTTGATGTATTATTAAGTACACTAATTAAACAAAATTTATTAATTATATTAATTCCATTTATTGATTTAAGATTAAATGCTTTTTCCATTAACTTAACTCCACGAAGAAAAGAAAAATCCTTTATGTAATTTTTGGAAGTACCATTCGATGTCTTTTTCGTAATGAATGGCAGGAGCGATTTCAGTTTAAACAATTAATCTCATCCTCGCAATCGTAAACTTCGGCTGAATGTTCCGCGTAATAGTTATCATCATCAATAACACTGCCATTACAGTCGCCTATATCCTTGTTTTCCGACATATGATTTACACGTTGAGTTTTCTGTTGTGGGTTGTGGAAGGAACCTGATTGTTCTCGATGACGCTTAAAAGGCACTCCCCGTTGAGGTAACTCCTGTTGTCGATGATCCAAATTTATATTTCGGCTATGTTGATGCTGTTTATTTTGAAAGGAAGTCCTATTTCTGAAAAAGGATGAACCAGGATCGACTTCCATTGGAGCTGATTGATTATTAAAGTTTGCCTTGGGGAAATGATTTTCTTTTGGAATTTTGTATTGAGCCATTTCTAACTGAAGTATACTTGGCTTTGTAAAATTGTTAATGGCAAACGTATTTGCAAAATCATAACGCTTATGATTAGTTTCTAATTCCTGAGCAATAGCCAAAGCCGACGGGAGATCTTTCGGCTTTGACGAGAACAGAATATCACACAAAGGTCTACGAAGTCCCGAAATAAAAACACTCAATACATTTTCCCTTGCTTTTTCATTAAGTACATCTATTACCTCATCATTTTCTGTGTAAGTCATTATCTGTTTATTTATTATCAAGGTTAACTGTTCCTCTACCTTGTCATAATACTCCGAAATCGAAAGCCTTCCCTGTCTAAGAATAGTCATTTCATTTTCCAAAACATAAACAGGTCGCTTATCAGAATAAGTTTGGTCAAGTCTAGACATGATAGCTTTAAAGTTAAGAATGGTATTAAAAGAAGACAATGTCGAATTGGCTGAGCCTATAATTTTATTTCTAAGGATTCCCATTGCGATATAGTACTTTTCAGACCCTTCTTTATAATATTTAATTGCAAAATTAGCAGCAGAACGCCAAGCCGGATAGCAAGAAGCGTCGCCACTAAACTCAGATAAAGATTTAATTAAATCGAGACTACAATTTCCCGATTCAACTGAAGGATTTATTGTAACTGGGGAAATGGACTCTACAGTGGGTACTTCTAAACATTTTAATGCTAACGTAAGTTGATCTATCTTAGATTCCAAATCCTGTCTTGCTAAGCAAAGCTCTTGCTTAGCTATAGTATTTGCTGAATTAACTATAGCAATAGCCTCTTCCCTAGATACACTCATATTCTTGTTTTTATCAAACTTAGAGGAAACAAATCAAACTTATTGAATAGATACTGTGATAGAATTACTTCTATAAAAACTTGAATTTACTATTTAAAATAAGGTTGTTGAAAATCCAAATTTAATTCACCAGTAAAGACACGTTTTACGCAAAAGAACTTAAATGATAAGCTTAAATCATTTCAATCTTTTAAACACGGAATCTTTTCAATATTTCATGCACGATATTTCACAAAATATTAATTAAATGGTCTGAAATTAAAACATACCTATCAACTTTGATTAATACTTACAGTTGTTTAGTTGTTTTATATAAAAAAAATATCAAACCCAGATCAAAAGTAATGTTGGTTGTAGTTGAGAAAATTAAGGTTATAGCCCAGCTAGAACACTATCTGTTATATAATGCATTAAACCACCCGTAGTACTACAAAAAGTATGCGTGAGGAATTCAAAAACTTTCCATCAGTTTGTACAAGCCGAGTGACAAATCCTCACATATACTTTACTATACGTGTGCACAAGCCTTCTCTTTTATTCGCAGTATGATTTGCCATAAGGTTTTCACATAGCTTTCTCTTTTCAATCTGCTATTAATATGGAATATAAATAAATAAATGTACATAGGTGCATTAGTATAAAACAATATTATTTACATTATAGTTTGGAAGTTAATTATTATTTTTGCACACACAAAACAATTTATTACACAGAATACAATATTTATAAAAATACTTGCCGTTTTTCTCCACTTCTGTAGTTTTAAATGGTTTAAATTGCAGCTCCGTACAATTTTCTAGATTTGGGAAGTCCGTCCACACGATTCGCATAAAAATTTTCACTAGTATACACAATAAATAATAGTGACGCAACTTTTAACTTCGATATGGGTAAGCCAAAAGATCTTTAAAAGTAACCGGATTTGATGTGAATCTAATGTTAAGAATTTGGTTAAATCCATTTGACCATAGGTAAGGTAATGTTCATAAATATCAGGAATTTTATCAGAAGACGCGTTTTGATCTCTGCATCTATAATCCGTACTCGAAAATTCGATTGCATATTTATTTCCTAAATAATTTTTTACTGAAACAAAATATTTGTTTTTCGCCTTTGGATTATTGATACCGAGTTAAAAACGCATCTCTTGATACCTTTTCTGATATTTTTCGTTATTAGCAGGTGGTGCGGTCGTATAGAATAACCAAGTTTCGGGTATGAGTCGAAAAATGCAGATTCGTTTCCGTACTTATACATCTGCGTCTGCGAATTTAAAGGTCAAAAACTAACCAAATGATTAATTCAAAGTATCTATAGTATAATTTAATTTGTTCTTTATCGAACTCATGCAACAAAAGCAGACTTTTTATCGAAAATACTTATTTTTTATTGAAAATT
The DNA here is from genome assembly GCA_951509765.1 of Sphenella marginata. Taxonomy (NCBI): domain Eukaryota; kingdom Metazoa; phylum Arthropoda; class Insecta; order Diptera; family Tephritidae; genus Sphenella; species Sphenella marginata. The sequence goes on from OX608078.1 coordinate 104,767,725, forward strand.
TTATTAAAGTTCAGCAATCTAGAATATTTCTGCACCGAACAATTTTATAAATTTAAAAAGACCAATTACATATACTACTTTCCTGCCTGTGGATTATACTTTTTTGAACCACAACTCGTGTTTTGACAACTCTCCCGAACTTTAAATGCATTTTTAGAAGCTGACGTATTGTGAAAAGGAGTACCACAAGTTTAAACTCGTTGCATAACCGAATACATATTGTGTAAACCAGTACCACGAGTTTCAACTCGTTACATAACCGAATACATATGGCAATGCTGCCAATGAGCAGTGGCACAAAATTCTTCTTTAAGTTGGCAATATAAGAAACAACAATGAGTGGGAACGCATACAATATACTAATTGACAACTTTGTCGACAATAATATATTCCCATCTCATTTTGGCATGCAGCGAGACTATATTTTTGCTTCAATAGTGTTGGGTGACAGCAGAAGAATTTGCTTTTGTGTTTGTGAATGCGTTAGGCATTTTTTGCTGGGAGCATCCGTCTCTTTGTTGGTTTCCCCTTAGTTTTTGTAACTTTTTAGTAGGTATTTGTTGTAGCTTCTTTAGTGTTGTTATTTTGATGAAGGTATAACTTCTTTATTGTTGATATTTTGTAGTATTATTTTGTGTTTGCTCTTCCTTTCCTTTAGTTGTAATTGTTGTTGTTATTGTAACTTCCTACTTTTTCAGATTTGATTGCAGCTTTTCCTTTTTGTTGCATTTATCTTGTTGTTTTCCTTACAGGAATTTTTCAGCAATGCAGTTTTTAGGATATAAAAAATGTTTGATTCCTTTCAAGATTTTATTTCTTTTAAAGGTTTTTTTTAACCACAACCTGCCGATCCTTATTTTGCCTTCAAATTGGATATTATAGTCCTTTATGACGGAGGTTTATAAAATTTACGGTTATTGACCATTATTTTGTTTCTTCAGGTCAATTCCATAACAATTAAAAAAGACATAGCTTAACTTATATATCAAAATGTTCAGGAGCAAAAGAGAAATTGATTGAGCCATGTCCGTCCGCCCGTCCGTCTGTCCGTCCGTCCGTCTGTGAACACGATAACTTGAGTAAATCTTGAGATATCTCAATGAAATTTGGTATGCCGGTTCATTTTTACTTATCTCGGAGCGCTATTGAAAATAGGCAAAATCGGTTAAAAGCCACGCCCACTTTCTATATCGAAAATACAAAAAGAGTGATTATTCAGTACATAATACACCTATAAGGATAAAATTCGGTGTGTACGTTGGCGTTAAGGCAAAAAATTAATATTTGAAGAAATTTTTTAAAAGGGGGTGGCACCGCCCTTTTTTGATTAAGTCAAATTTCGAAATATTATTAATCATAAATCAAAAACCGCTCAAGATAGAAAAATAAAATTCAGCACACATATTTATATTAATACAGGCAATATTCCAAAAAAAATTAGCGAAATCGGATAAGGTCCACGCCCGATTTCATACGAAAGATTTTGAAAAGGATTATAGATATATTGAATATGCAATAAATTTGCTTAAACTAGCTGTATATCATTCCTATTTCACCTCTAAAGTGTTCATAGGCAAAGAAAGTCGAATGCACAACATTTTTGGAAAATGGCGTGGTCCCGCCCCTTTATTGTGGATTATTCCACAAAACTTTCCATGCCATAACTCCGGTAAAAATTGATTTATTGAAACGATATTTGGAGAAAGTGTTTAACATATAAAGTTTACTCTTTGCTGTAAAAATAAACAAAATTGGTAAACGGACACGCCCACTTTTTGAACACAGTTTTGAAAAATTTCTTTGTAAAATTAAAATCGCGATATTTCCATAATTGTATAAGTTATATAAATAAGATTTTACACACATAATAAGCTTTTTAAGCAAAACTAAACTGTAAAAAAATTTTGTGGATTTTGGTGAAGTAGGCGTGGCGCCGCCCACTTTTCAGCAAAAAAGTTCAGCTATTTTCAAAAGCGATTGCTTGAAATTTCAAAAAGGTATTTCAATGGGGAAGTAGTTGACATCTTACTGCCTTTTTTTAATTAATTTTGTTTTATTTTCATACCTTTCCTTGATATGGGGAAAGCTAACAATTAGTTGCCTTTATAACAAATTTTCAGTTATTAAAATAGACCTGAGTAAATTAGGATACCAAAACAGATCACTACTAGGTATTTAATGTTCGGTTACACCCGAACTTAGACTTCCGTGATAGTTTTAATTAAATTTCTTTTATTTTCATACCTTTCCTTGATATGGGGAAAGCTAACAATTAGCAAACCCGGCAGACGTTGTCCTGCCCAAACACTAACTTGTTTGCATTTAAAATATGTGATTCGCCCTCCTAATTTCAGCTCCACATCCTTCTCTCCGTCCATCCTCTTCATATGCTTTTGTCTTTTCATATTGCTTTTGAATTGTCATCCATATACCTTTCCAGTTGAATCGGGAAATTGTAGTCTCGATTTAATTAAATCTTTATCTGAGTTTAGTGGCGACGCTTCTTCCTATCCGGCTTGGCGTTCTGCTGCTAATTTTGCAATTAAATATTATAAAGAAGGGTCTGAAAAGTACTATTTCCAAATAATTCGTAAAACGTACTAAATCTACTGCCAGCATACCACCACACCAGTGGTCGTGCTCTGACATTGTGGTTTGAGTACCACTTTTTCGCTTTCGAAAAACCTTTGCACAAGATTTTCTAATTCGATGATGGTATGATGACACCGGACGGTGACAGTTTGAGGTGGTGACGATTCGACTCTATCTAACAAAACCCTGCTGAAACAAGTTTTTTGAGCAATCGGCTGATTATATGCACCGATCAGCCTTTCAGGCAGCAAAATTTGACCGATCATATCGCCCCAAATAATGAGGTCAATTTTCTTCGGCTGATAGTATAATAAGTCTTCGAAATTGATACCTTGATCATGATCCAACTGTTGGGGAATGCCCTGCCGACTTGGCTGCTCTGTGGTAAGTTGCTTAGCCACGTAAGCGTTATCAATTTCAGCTGCAAAGTTATCGTCGTGGTAAGACTGTAGAATGCAGCTAACTACGAACTTCAAAAGGCTTAGCGAACTGGGGCCCACTCCACAGATATCAGCGGACTTCGTCTGCCGCCGAAAACCTAAGCCTTGAACAGCATTTTCGGATATAAGGATACCTTCCGATCCTTGGTCTATAAGTGCATAAAATTTCGATGATTGGCTTCATTACGCAATGATACTAAAGCCGTTGCTAACAGAATCTGTTTGGGTGAATGACCAGCTTTGAAGTCGGTGTCCAGTGGTGCATTTGATGCAACGTTGGTGTATGCATTAGTGAGACGTTGGGTCTCCCGATCTGGTGTGGCCCTAGTTTGGAGATGTGCAGTTGCTCCTTGGTATCGGTGTATTGGTTTGAGAAGTCCGGAGGAAGCGTAATGAGGTATGGTGACGCTGACAACATTGTAGGCAGTTTTTGCTGTTGGTGCATTGTGTGAACGACAATATTTTTGCTTTCAAAGCAATCTTTCGACAAAAAGGAGTATATGTTCTTGTTCACAAAGCGTACATCAGCCTGAACAGGACAGATTGACTTTAATGGCTGTGTGGTGCGCTTTGACGTTATGTGTCGCCCTTGCAGCTGGGTTTGACTCACACATTCGCTACATTAAAGGGTCTCAATGTCGTCAGATTTTTCTTTAAGATAAACAGGTATATTGTACAGCGTATTCATATGATGTACAAAGATTCTGCGCTGATTATTATAACGCCTGATTAACAATTTCCTTGGCGTACTGTAATTTGCTTCCGTCAAAAGCATTTCCTGAATGTCCACAACCCGACCAATAAGCAAATCCTGCTTCAAATAATGAAACTTTTGGTTAGAATTTAATGAGTCGTGATAGCTAAGGGACGTGTTATTAAATGCTCTGCAATTTTTTTGTGTTAAACTTGTTAAAAGAAAATGACAAAAACCTATAAAATAATCTAGTGTTTCAAAAACATTTATCCAAACTAAAAACAAAACAATCGAAGTAAAATATTAAAAAAAAACAACTACTCTTCGTGAAATAACCATCAACTACAAAAAATGGACTGTCACGATCTAAATGCAAATGTCAGTGCAGGACCTGGAGGAGGAGATGGAGTAGAACGACAGGGGGTGGTTGAGGATGTCGAACCTAGCCGGGCCGATCCGATGGACGGTACGGAACAGGACGACGCCGCATCGACCCTCTCACTAGCTTCTTCTCTGGGCTTCGGGAGATTATGCGAGGCGAACTCGGGGGATGAGCCGATGTCTGATGAAGACATTGGCAATGTCACGGTGGTGGAGAGGTGTTGCAACCCTGATGGTGCGGGTGCTACAGATTAATCTCCACCACAGGAAAGCAGCGGCGGCTGCGCTGCTGCTCCTTTTGGGATCAAAGGGGGCAGCGGAGATAGCCCTCATCCAGGAGCCATGGGTGGTCGGGCACAACATTTGCGGGCTGAAGGCTGCAGGGTTTACACTGGTAAGTGGAGCCACAGTAGGGAAACCTAGGGCATGCATCCTATTGAAATCTAATATACATGCCTTATTTCTTCCTCAATTTAGCAACGAGGATACGACATCCGTGCAGATAGAGGTCAATTTAACGGCACGTACATTGACGTCGATGTATATGGCGCACGACAAACCAGCTCCTACGCAGGCGGTGCGCAGGGTCGTGGAGCAAGCAAAGGGGCACGGCATCGTTCGAGGCGACGCCAACGCAAACAACCCGGCGTGGGGCAGTACCGGCGTAAAGGAGAGAGGTGAGTCGCTTTTCGACTTTATAGTACAGTATACCATATGTATATGTAATAGAGGCCAGGAGCCTACGTTTGTTACCAAAAGTAGAAGGGAGGTTCTGGAATTTACGCTTTGTTCGAGAGGTGCGGAAGGTATGGTCGGAGGATGATCTGGAAGGTGTACCGTCCATATCCCCCCGTATAGAAATCTTAAGATTGCCAATTGGCAAACGTATAGAGAGGAACTGGACAAGTACCTTTCCGACTATTATCCCCATGAACCCAGGGATATTGTAGAATTAGATGATATGGTAGAAAAGTTTACCAACGCTTGTCAGCTGGCTTTGGATAAAGCCTGCCCCATTAAAAGAGCTAGGGGTAAGCAAAAACCACCCTGGTGGAACCGCGAGCTAGATAGTTATAGGAAGCTTTGTAGACAAGTTTTCAATCGTGCTAAAGCCTCGAGGGAGGCTATAAAGTGGGATGCGTATAAGGAGCACCTGAGAAAGTACAAAGGAGTACTCAGGAAATCTAAGAGAACCTCCTAGAGAGATTTTTGTAGTGGTATAGAGTCTGTGTCGGAGGGTTCTAGGTTACGGAAAATCCTATCAAAATCACCTCGTTGTGGACCGGGTGTTTGAAAAGGCTGGATGGGACTTGGACGAATACGGGGGAGGAAACGTTGCAACTTCTCAGTTAGGTACCTATGCCCCTTTTTCCGCATCTCACTTTCGAGACGCGGAAAAAGGGGCATAGGTACCTAACTGATGCAGGTCAGGGAGCATATGACCTAGAGCAGTACCTAACTAATGAAATAATAGAATGGGCCATTGGGTCATTTAAGCCTTTCAAAGCATCGGGGCTTGACGGTATAGCACCAATACAGCTCCAGCAGTCCATGGTACAGTGCATACCGTGGTTGCGGGCTATCCATAGGGGAGTGCTGACCTTTTGTTACATTCCTAACACCTGGAAGAGTTACAGCGTATAGAATATCGCACGTTGGCCCGAAAGATTTCAGACCAATTAGTCTGGCGTCATTCCAACTCAAGGTTCTGGAGCGGCTCATGGAACCGCATCTCAGGGAGAAATTAGAGAACAAAATCATGCTCTCGCAGCATGCTTATATGAAAGGTAGATCCTCAGAAACAGCGTTGCATGAAATTGTTACGCATATCGAAAAATCTTTGGCCGTTAAAGAATTTACAGTAGTAGCCTTCTTGGACATTGAGGGGGCTTTTAATAATGTCACGCCGGAAGCCATCACGGAAGCTCTGATATTGAACCCTGGTTAGTGTCTCTTGTGAACCAAATGCTGACGGTGCAAGCTGTTCTAGCCGGGGTGACGGTAGGTAAGGTCGTCAACAGAGGTACGCCGCAAGGTGGAATCCTCTCTCCTCTTGCATGGGTAGCTACAGTCAATGGACTGCTGGAGACCCTGGCAATGGAGGGGAGGGGGGTCCAAGGTCATTGCGTACGCGGATGACCTTGCAGTCGTGGTGAGTGGTAAATACCCGCAAACGCTTTGTGATATCATGCAGAGAAACCTTAGATTAGTGGAAAGGTGGGCCGGTGGTAAAGGTCTAGGTGTTAACCCGGCCAAAACAGAGCTGGTCCTGTTTACTAGGAAATACAAAATTCCGACGCTGCAGCTACCAGCATTAGGTAATACCACCCTCAAACTTGGCGATTCCGCAAAGCTCCTGGGTGTCATTATCGATAAAAAGCTCTCATGGAAAGAGAACATCCAGGAGCGTGCTAAAAAAGATTTAGTGGCCCTATACTCTTGAAGGGGGGCCGTAGGGCAAAAATGGGGGTTTATCCCCAAAGTTACACTTTGGCTCTACACCGCTGTGGTTAGACCGATTCTTTTGTATGGAGTCCTATTCTGGTTGACGGGACTGGAGAAAAACTCCAATACTATCCTAATGCAAAGAGTGCAGAGAAGCGCGCTCATATGTGTCAGCGGGGCGTTACCCACAACTGCGGCGGATGCATTAAATGCAATCTTGAATATTTTGCCGATTGATCTAAGCGGTAAACTAGCTCCGGTATGTTCCGCATTGCGACTTAGGAATCTACCAGGATGGGGATCCCCTAGTAAGGGTCTTTCTTCCATCCTTTTTGGGAAAAAATTGTATATTGCAATTCCGGAGAGAGAATACTGGGACATCGGATCGTCCCTGGATAATGGCTCAATCCATCTGTATACAGATGGCTCAAAACCCGAAAATAAGGTGGGAGGAGGGGTATGCGCTCCTCAGCTGGGCCTAAATCTTAGTTTTAGGCTGCCTGACCACTGCAGCGTCTTTCAGGCGGAAGTGGCCGCGATACAGGAAGCTGTAGAGTACCTGAAGACATTGGATATCAATAACGGTGATGTCTACATCTTATCTGATAGTCAAGCACCTCTCCAGGCGTTGGGGGCAAGTACGTACAATTCCAGGACTGTGGAGGGCTGCCGCAAAACTCTTAACGAGATGGCTGAGCAGCTCTCGATTCACCTGGTATACCGGGAAACGAAATGGCAGACGAGCTTGCTAGAGGGGGCACATCCGCTCCGCGTTCACAGTCCTGGAAGGGTCTAGGCATGCCGCTCGCGATTAGTAAGCTCTTAACGAGGCATATGTTCCTCCAGAAAGCAAGTACTGATCTTAGTACCTGCTGTCATGCAAAATTGATATGGCCAGAAATTAGTGCGAGTAGGTCGGAAGTAGTGCTTCGCACACAAGGTATATTAACTTCATTCGCCTAACGATAGTATGTAACGGCATACATGAATCGAGATAGATATTGACTTATACATATCAAAATGTTCAGGAGCAAAAGAGAAATTGTTTGAGCCATGTCCGTCCGTCCGTCATCTTGAGATATCTCAATGAAATTTGGTGTGCCGGTTCCTTTTTACTTATCTCGGAGCGCTATTGAAAATAGGCAAAATCGGTTAAAAGCCGCTCCCACTTTCTATATATATAATATTTTCGAAAATACAAAAAGAATGATTATTCAGTACATAATACACCTATAAGGATAAAATTCGGTGTGTACGTTGGCGTTAAGGCAAAAAATTAATATTTGAAGAAATTTTTAAAAAGGGGCGTGGCACCGCCCTATTTTGATTAAGTCAAATTTGGAAATATTATTAATCATAAATCAAAAACCGTTCAAGATAGAAAAATAAAATTCAGCACATATATTTATGTTAATACAGGCAATATTCCGAAGAAAAATTTTCGAAATCGTGTACGGTCCACGGCCAATTTCATACGAAATATTTTGAAAAGGATTATAGATATATTGAATATGCAATAACTTTGCTTAAACTAGCTGTACATCATTCCTATTTCACCTCAAAAGTGTTCACGGGCAAAGAAAGTCACATGCATAAAATTTTTGGAAAATGGGCGTGGTTTTGCACCTTTATTGTGGATTATTCCACAAAACTTCCCATGCCATAACTCTGGTAAAAATTGATTTATTGAAACGATATTTGGAGAAAGTGTTTAAAACATAAAGCTTACTCTTTGCTGTAAAAATAAACAAAATTGGTAAACGGACACGCCCACTTTTTGAGCACAGTTCTGAAAAATTTCTTTGTAAAATTAAAATCGCGATATTTCCATAATTGTATAAGTTATATAAATAAGATTTTACACACATAATAAGCTTTTTAAGCAAAACTAAACTGTAAAAAAATGTTGTGGATTTTGGTGAAGAAGGCGTGGCGCCGCCCACTTTTCAGCAAAAAAGTTCAGCTATTTTCAAAAGCGATTGCTTGAAATTTGAAAAAGGTATTTCAATGAAAGTTGATGAGATGCTTCCCAATAGTATTTAGTATACTCCTGCCAAAAATTACGCAGATCGAATAACAAACCAGCAAGATTTACGGGCAAGTAGTTAACATCCTACTGCCTTTTTATACCTAGTAGTGCTTCGCACACAACTTTAACATATTATGATTTTCTGGTTTTTTCTGTCAATTTAAAATTCTTATTAAGAAAATAGTTGATGTCTTTAGGAAAATTAACGCTATTTCCAACTACTTCGTAAATATAAAATTGAAGAAGCTACAAACTGTGTTTTTACTTTTTGTATATTAAATATGATATATTTCTTAAAAAAAATTAAAAAAAGAGAAATATTAATAAATTGGAATAATTTTTTAGGTTTTTTTTTAAAAAAATTTGATTTTGTTTAAGCCACGTAAGATACGGTTATTTCGTTCGTTTATTTCATTAGCATTGCAAGCTGTTGTAAATCGCAATCTGCTTATGAAATATTTCGAAGATATAGTTTATGTTTTGGAAAGCCAAAGGTGTTTTTTCCAAGCGAAAATGAGGAAGCCAATCGCGCCATGCCTTAGAGCCAACAGTGCTCGCCACCAATAATACATACATACCCTCTCGTTCTCGAAAGAACAATTTTGAACATTTAGGCAAACATGGTCGTCAGAACCTGAGCCAAATGAATAAATACAATTTGAGCAAAACGGTCACATAGCACCTGAGCCAAATAATAAAATAAAATATAAAAATAATAATAACTTAAACAAGTAAGGAAGTCTAAGTTCGGGTGAACCGAACCTTAAATACCCAGCGTTAGTTTTCAGAAAAAGGGGGCATAGTTTTCATCCAATTTAGCCCATTTTAAAAACCAATCTATTCCGAGCCTAAACAATAGCGAATTTGGTGGGCGCGGCCACGCTCCTTGCTTATAAAGCTTTAACCGCTTACATGAGCCAAAAGTACTGAATCGATCTTTACAAGGGTTATAAATACCATGTCCTATATATAACTTTGGAAAAGAAGGCGTGCCATGCCCATAACTTTTAAAATATTTTGTGAAATCTTTTGATATACGGCTATATGTGTCCATTAATCAATATTTACCTAATTTTAAAAAAGTGGGTGGTGGCACGCCCACGGATTTTATTATGTTGTTTGCCCCTATTTGAAGATCAGTTTTCATTGCAGATAGTTATGATACTTTCACAGTGGCTTGTTAATAGTGAAATGTTGATATTTTGTTTTTTCACTTGTGGGCGGTGCCACGCCCATTTTCCAAAATATTACCAAAAACCCTTTAAACATCACTAATAGCATCATCAGGTGAATGAGTTACTAAATTTTAGCATTATATCTTTATCAGTTAAACAGATATTGCATATTCCGGTTTCCTAACTCTCGTTTAGAGAACTTTAGTCCAAAAAGGGGCGTGGTCGTTCACCGATTTTTCTTATTTTCTGTGGTAGTACTCTACATAAACATAACATGCCTGGTACCTAGTTTCGTAAGCATATCTCACACCGTTCTGAAGTTATTAGCAGTCGAATTTGAAAATTGCCTGACTCATAAGTAGGCGGTGCCACGCCCACTTTCCAAAATTTTGCAAAAATAATGTTAAGAATGTGAAAATTGATGATTCCAAATTATATTATTATAGCGGTATCAGTTAATTAGATATGGACTTTTCAATATTTCCACCTCCTTTCAATATAACTTTTATAAGAAAGTAAGCGTGGTCGCCAAGCGATTTCGTTTATTTTCTATATCTGAATTTAACACAACAATAGTATGCCCTCTACAAAATTTCGTTATACTAGCATAAACTGTTCTCAAGTTATTAAGAGTCAAAATTTTAAAATTTCTTCAAATATATGTGGGCGGTGCCACTCCCCTTTTCAAAAAATTTGTTAAAATCCGCCTTAGAACATATAAATCAATACATATTGCAAATTTTATTATTGTAGCTGCTTCTGATACCTACCTTGGCCAGAAAGTAGCCTGCATGCAAAATTTCATGCAAATATCTCAATTTTTACTCAAGTTATCGTGTACACGGACGGACAGACGGACAGACGGACGGACATGCCTTAATCAATTCCTCTTTTCAACCTAAGAACTTTCATATATGGAACCCCATATCTAATTCGATTATTTTGCGCCGTTACATAATACCGTTATGTGGACAAAATTAATAAACCCTTGTACTAGTACTAGTACGCTGGGTATAAAAACAACTCGCCTTCTCTAAAGCTTAGACAGATTTTTTCACTCCAAGATAGAGGTCATAAACAGATAAATATTGATATATTGGGTTACAAATATGATAAATGGGACATTCCAGCCAAAAGAGGAAAACGACATAAAATTTTAAATGCTACTAATCATTCCTATTTATTCAGTTATCTGTAACTAAATGTGTATATTTTCCTAATATAGTAACAAAAATATAGAAAAATATGTAAACACAGAAAATTTTTGTCCTTATAACTTTGACTTCACACCTTACTATTTTGCGGAAAAAGTTTGATCATGTTTGCATTGCTGCATTAGCTATATTTTCATTTATAGAAAAAAATTTGCTAGTCATTCAAGTAAAGCAGAGAAAAATTAAAATAATTGTATAACATAACCCAGATATGCCCATTCGTTGTACAGGGACTTTTTCATCGTGATTTTGTATTATTCCCCATTGAAATGACAATAAAAAGACGAATTGGTAATGATTTAAAAAAAAATTATTTTGAAAGTTGGATTTTACAACCGTCCTATATATAGGACATTGGGCACATGGTATACTATGACATGATGAAAATTATTTCCTGTGATATGTAACAAAACATTTTATATGTAATCCTATATTACATTTTTCGCACCTTGTTGTTGCCTTTTGATGGCAAGCGTCACACCTTGTTTGTTTATCTTGTGGAATTACCAAATGATCCCTTCGATCATACCGCAAATCGTCGATGGAAGTTTGTGAAGGACGTCCCTTTTATTTTGGGTGAGAAAAGTTGTCGCAATGATTCTTCTGAAAGATAATTGATCCATTGTTCCACCATTATGTTTGTGTATCTGCCAGGCATTTTGAACAGCCATATCGACACAATGAGATATGAGGGGAAAATACCATTTCTTACCTCTTATGGCAGTGCAGTAAAGCCTAATATTTTGATAAGAACGGTCAACCCCTCCCAGGACGTCCTTCACAAACATTCCAAGACCAAGGTCCTTATAAATGAGTAAAGCCATGTGAAGTGTGTACGGAATTTTGTTTTTTTTTCGAAACCTCACCGATTTTGAATTTTTTTATTCCATTAGATAGTGGGCTAGACCCAACCCCCGTGTTATATATATTTCGTCCAAATTCATTTTTTTGTTAAAGTTATTGAGTGTTGAATTTTTGATACTTTTTTAATATGATAATATTGAAAAATTATTTTCTCATGAACTACTGCAGATAAATCCATGATTTTTTTTTTCACTTACAGATAACTGTTTTTACTTTGTTATAAGTAATTTTATGCGATCTAATTGTTTAATACATGATATTTAAACAATTCTTTTTTTAAATAATAAATTTTTTTTTTACATTCTGCACGCTCAAAAAAATTGAAAAATATGTCTAATAACGCGAAAAATGGTCACCTTCAATAATCAAAAAAATTTTTTTGTTCTTTCAAAACATTACAAAGATATTGCATTTTTTGTCACCCCTTGCGCTCTCCCAGCGCGCTGCACATAGACCGTTGGAGGCGCGCTGAACAAAAATGTTCTTATGAGATTAGTTGTTATCAAGTTATTTTCAATTATTACAACAATAGTATGCCCTCTACAAAATTTCGTTATACAAGGTGGCGCAAAAGTAATCTTCCTATCAGAAAATGCTATAAATTTTGCGATTGGCCCCTAAAATCAATTCAGTTTTGACATTTGTGTAGTAAACACATGCAAAATACACCTTAATAAACAATGTTACGCTACACTGCTCCAGAACGCGGAATATTGCTGACTTGAAGATGAAGATGATTTTTCATCAAAAATAATCATGAGTGATGAGGCCCATTTCCATCTTAGTGGGTACGTAAATAAGCAAAATTCTCGCTTCTGGGGCACTGAAAATCCGCGTGTAACCCACGAAGAGCCATTACACCCGCTCAAAGTCACTGTATGGTGTGCTGTTTTCGCTGGAGGAGTCATCGGACCTTCGGTCGCGCTCCAAACGGTTACTGTGAATGGTGAGCGCTACAGAGCAATGATCAACGAGTTCTTTTTGCCGCAAATTGATGAATTGGGATTGGAAAACATGTGGTTCCAACAAGACGGTGCAACAGCACACACTGCACGTGCCACAACCGATATGCTGAAGGATGCATTTCCCGGGCGCCTAATCTCCCGTTTTGGCGATTTGCATTGGCCGCTCCAGACTTCTTTTTGTGGGGCTTTTTGAAGTCACGGTCTATGTCAACAAGCCTCAGACTCTTGCAGCTCTTAAAGACAATATCCGTCAAGAATGTGAGGACCTATCGCGGCCAAAGTGATGGAAAATGCCATAAAAAGGGCTCAAATGACAATCAACTGTGGCGGCGGCCATTTACATGACATCATATTCTCGACTTGATGTAAAAAAAATTAAAAGACCAAATAAAAATAATCCACAAGAAGAATAAAAGTTTTTCATTTTTTTTTTAATTACAGCCAAAAAACATCGGTAGATTACTTTTGCGCCACCCTGTATTTTCAAAAGCGATTGCTTGAAATTTCAAAAAGGTATTTCAATGAAAGTTGGTGAGATGCTTCCCAACAGTATTTAGTATACTCCTGCCAAAAATTACGCAAATCGAATAACAAACAAGCAAGATTTACTGCCTTTTTATACCTAGTAGTGCTTCGCACACAAGGTATATTAACTTCATTCGCCTAACGGTAGTATGTAACGGCATAAACGAATCGAGATAGATATTGACTTATATATATCAAAATGCTCAGGAGGAGAAGAGAAATTGATTGAGCCATGTCCGTCCGTCCGTATGTCCGTCTGTCCGTCTGTCCGTCCGTCCGTCTGTGAACACGATAACTTGAGTAAATCTTGAGATATCTCAATGAAATTTGGTATGCAGGTTTCTTTTCACTTATCTCGGAGCGCTATTGAAAATAGGCCAAATCGGTTAAAAGCCACGCGCACTTTCTATATATATAATATTTTCGAAAATACAAAAATAGTGATTAATTAGTAAATAATACACCAACAAGGATAAAATTCGGTGTGTACGTTAGCGTTAAGGCAAAAAGTAAATTTTTGAAGAAATTTTTAAAAAGGGGGGTGGCACCGCCCACTTTTGATTAAGTCCATTTCGGAAATATAATTAATCTTAAATCAAAAACCGCTCAAGATAGCAAAATAAAATTCAGCACACATATTTATATCAATACAGGCAATATTTCGAAAAAAATTACCGAAATCGGATAAGGCCACGCCCAATTTTATACAAAAGATTTTGAAAAGGATCATAGATATATTGAATATGCAATAACTTTGCTTAAACTACCTGTATATCATTTCTATTTCACCTCTAAAGTGTTCGTGGTCAAAGAAAGTCGAATGCACACAATTTTTGGAAAATGGGCGTGGTTTCGCCCCTTTATGGTGAATTATTCCACAAAACTTTCCATGCCATAACTGCGGTAAAAACTGATTTATTGAAACGATATTGGGAGAAAGTGTTCAACATATAAAGCTAACTCTTTGCTGTAAAAATAGACAAAATTGGTTAACGGACACTCCCACTTTTTGAACACAGTTCTGAAAAATTTCTTTGTAAAATTAAAATCGCGATATTTTCCTAATTGTGTAAGTTATATAAATAATATTTTACACACATAATAAGCTTTTTAAGCAAAACTAAACTGTAAAAAAATTTTGTGGATTTTGGTGAAGTGGCGCCGCCCACTTTTCAGCAAAAAAGTTCAGCTATTTTCAAAAGCGATTGCTTGAAATTGCAAGAAGGTATTTCAATGAAAGTTAGTAAGATGCTTCCCAATAGTATGTAGTATACTCCTGCCAAAAATTATGCAAAGCGAATAAGAAACAAGCAAGATTTACGGGAAAGTAGTTAACACCCTATTGCCTTTTTTTATTAATTTTTTTTATTTTCATACCTTTCATAAGCATGGGGAAAACTATTTATATTAGGACTGTGCCTTTATTCGATTAATCGAGTAAGTTGATTAATCAAATTTTCGGGTAATCGATTACTTGATTAATCAAAATTATGAGTAATCAAAACGAGCGTTACTCGAGTATTTTCAAAAATGGTTAATCAAAAACTGATTAATTTATTCATTTTCTTATGTGAAAGTTTGCCTTGAAATATATGAAAATAAAAAAAGGGAAAAACCAAACATGCTTCAAAATATTAAAAATAAAAAAATTAAAGAAAATTTTGAGGTGTAACTACAACTCTAATGTCCTCAGCATCAAAAGTGACCACTTGTATATCGCCTTAAGGAAAATTTTTTAAAAACAAAGCCTGCAGATTCAGCTCTTATAAAGAATTTTAAAGAGACCGTTGTCCGAGAACTTCAAACACGTTTTTTAAATAAAACGGCTTCTATCAATTTTGAACCAACATGTGCGCTCATAGCTGAACTTCTTGGTGAGTCTCTGTCAAAAAGTAATGTTATATGAAAATAACCTGTATTTTTTATTTTAATAGATCCTCGGTATAAAAATTTAGCGTTCGAGAGTGAAGACCTTAGAAGCAGTGTGGTGGAAAAAGTTACGCGCATGTTGGAATGTGGAAGTGTCAGAGAAGTGGAAGAGACAAATCCATCCGTCGAGGAGTCTGCTTTAAATTTTTTGTTCTTTGGCAATAAAAACCCAAGCCAACAGATCGGACGTACCCTGTTCGAAGAACTGCAAAATTATATCCATGAAGCAGAATCGCCAATTCATACAAACCCCTTAATTTGGTGGAGGGACAACAGCAACCGTTATCCGAATATAAGTAGAATAGCAAGACAGTTTTTGGCTATTCCCTCTACAAGTGTCTGAACGGGTATTTTCCACAGCAGGCGATGTTTTTACTGCTGAACGTAGCTGTTTATCCGCTGAAAATGCAAGCTATTCAATTGTCAGCAAACATGGTTTTTCTTACTATAACTTTTAGCATCTTTTCAATAAATATAGTAATTACAATTTTATGAGTTTTTTATTCCTTTGGTTAGCTTAAAAAGCGATCTGAATTTATGCAGTTTTAATATATGATTAATCATTTTATTCAAAAAACGATTAATCAAAAAGGCTATTAATCAATTAATTTTCTTTTTGATTAATCAAAATCTTGGTTAATCGAGTAAACACCCATTTTGATTAATCAAATATCATAATTAATCGATTAATTGAGTAATCGAAATTATGATTAATCAATTAATCGCACAGCCCTAATTTATATATTGTTATTTAGTGATAATTTAATTTACCACTTACAACAGAACTGTTTTTAATCGAAAACAATCAGTTGCCTTTATAACAACTTTTCCGTTATTAAAATAGACCTGAGCAAATTAGGATACCAAAAAAGATCACTACTAGGTATTTAATGTTCGGTTACACCCGAACTTAGACTTCCTTACTAGTTTTAATTAATTTTCTTTTATTTTCATACCTTTCCTTGATATGGGGAAAGCTAACAATTAGTTGCCTTTATAACAAATTTTCAGTTATTAAAATAGACCTGAGTAAATTAGGATACCAAAACAGATCACTTCTAGGTATTTAATGTTCGGTTACACCCGAACTTAGACTTCCTTACTAGTTTTAATTAATTTTCTTTTATTTTCATACCTTTCCTTGATATGGGGAAAGCTAACAATTAGTTGCCTTTATAACAAATTTTCAGTTATTAAAATAGACCTGAGTAAATTAGGATACCAAAACAGATCACTACTAGGTATTTAATGTTCGGTTACACCCGAACTTAGAACTAGTTTTTGTTTGTTATTGTCGTTTATACATATCCAGAGTAGTATAGGTAGATTTAGGATATAATTAAATAAATACTAACTATACATCTGCTCAGCAGCGCATAATGGTTTTTGTCATACCCATTGAGTTCAAAAGATCCGTTTTTTGAGTTGGACATCCACAAAAATTTATTTGTTTATACCAAAGATGTTAAAACCAGAAACATTGCATATCCTAAAGCACTGCAATAAATGGAATGTTAAAAATTAATAGAAAAATATTTGAAAATGTATTTCTAGGGAAGTCACTGGTCAGGCAGAACAACGTCTGCCGGGTCTGCTAGCTATTAAATAAACAAAAATCTAAAATTCTAGTACTTGGCATATTTTTGCGTATTCAACAACACAAAACTTGTCGCTTGTGTTTCTCAAATGCGAATGAAATAAGCATTCGTCAAATTTTGACAGATTTGGCCAAGC
The DNA here is from genome assembly GCA_951509765.1 of Sphenella marginata. Classification (NCBI taxonomy): domain Eukaryota; kingdom Metazoa; phylum Arthropoda; class Insecta; order Diptera; family Tephritidae; genus Sphenella; species Sphenella marginata. The sequence goes on from OX608078.1 coordinate 104,784,712, forward strand.
GAATCTGAGTTTTTCGCTATATATCTTCAAAAATTTCGGACGGAAAAAGAGAACTGCGGGTAGATGCCATGTACAGACATCGACCTGTTACAATTTTATTATATGTAGAGATATGTATGTATTTCAAATTTCGAAAACTGGCCCAAATGTATTTTTTAATTGTTGTTGTGAAGTATACAATCAAGTTATAGAAAGAAAGTCGAACTTCGAAAAAGTGCGTATAGGCTATAATAATTAAAATCGGACTCAGTCTGTTATAAGTTCTGATACGCAGCGAAGCAAGCGGGCCTTACTAGTAAAATAATAATTTACTAAAGTTCGTCCCTATTAACTCGTGCTCTGCACACCCCCGACCTACTTTAATAAATAATATCTTATATATAAAATTCTCGTGTCACAGTTTTTGAAATCATACTCCTCCGAAACGGCTCAACCGATGCCTATGAAATTTTGTGAGCATATTGAGTAGGTTTGAGAATCGACCAACATCTATTTTTCAAGACCCTATGCGTCCCGTTTTCCGAGATGTCGACCAAAATGTGGAGCAGGAGTGACCCTAGAAGAATATTTGAAAATGTATTTCTAGGGAAGTCACTGGTCAGGCAGAACAACGTCTGCTGGGTCTGCTAGCTATTAAATAAACAAAAATCTAAAATTCTAGTACTTGGCATATTTTTGCGTATTCAACAACACAAAACTTGTCGCTTGTTTTTCTCAAATGCGAATGAAATAAGCATTCGTCAAATTTTGACAGATTTGGCCAAGCGAATCTGAGTTTTTCGCTATATATCTTCAAAAATTTCGGACGGAAAAAGAGAACTGCGGGTAGATGCCATGTACAGACATCGACCTGTTACAATTTTATTATATGTAGAGATATGTATGTATTTCAAATTTCGGAAACTGGCCCAAATGTATTTTTTAATTGTTGTTGTGAACTATACAATCAAGTTATAGAAAGAAAGTCGAACTTCGAAAAAGTGCGTATAGGCTATAATAATTAAAATCGGACTCAGTCTGTTATAAGTTCTGATACGCAGCGAAGCAAGCGGGCCTTACTAGTAAAATAATAATTTACTAAAGTTCGTCCCTATTAACCCGTGCTCTGCACACCCCCGACCTACTTTAATAAATAATATCTTATATATAAAATTCTCGTGTCACAGTTTTTGAAATCATACTCCTCCGAAACGGCTCAACCGATGAAATTTTGTGAGCATATTGAGTAGGTATGAGAATCGACCAACATCTATTTTTCAAGACCCTATGCGTCCCGTTTTCCGAGATATCGACCAAAATGTGAACCAGGGGTGACCCTAGAAGGTGTTTATACGATATGGGTACCGAATAAAAGGTGTTGATTGGGTGTTTAAAAAGTGGTAATTTTTATGACCCTATGCTACCCCGTTTCCGAGATATCGCCAAAAATTTTTTGTAATGTAATCACTTTTCATTACCGGACGATAACTGATCAATCGTTTTTTAATTAGTTATCCTCGCCAGATGTCCACAGGTGTCACTTCTGACCCAGTAAACAGCACGGAGTAGGGATGAGAACGAAGCCGGTATCCTCTTTCTCTCACACAATAAGACTTCTCTCACTCCCTACACAGCTGCAAGCCATGTTGTTTATGCATCAAGTGTAGTAAGGTTGACAATTATTATTTTGCTATCTCAGTGTAACTCTCATATTAACTACTAATCATTGCTATTCTATCAATAATAATAAAATTATCATCAATAATAATAAAATGTTAAATTTTGAGTGTATTTTGCACGATTAATTAATCAAGTGATTTTCATAACCTAAAAAGTACTCAACACGTGGCATCCAATAACAACGGATTTTGTGTTGTAAGTACACTTTTTTTTATTTATATCGAAAATGTTGGAAACGGTCATAAAATATTCGGTGGAATTTAATCTATGTATATAAAAAGGATGTGTGTATGTATGTTATAGACTCCGGAACTACCACGTCGATTTTGTTCATATTACAGGATAGCTCAGTAGGAATCCGGAGAGTGTTTATGTAAAGTTTTATTCCGGGAAGTGGACCAAGGACCGAAATATTCCAAACTTTTTTATTTATACTACGAATTTCTTCAAATTTGGTACAAGGGTACCACTTTACTTTGTTAAAATATGGGATAACTTTTTTCCGGGAAGTGGACCAGGGACCGAATTATTCCAAACTTTTTTATTTATCTTGCGATTTTTTCCCTAAAATTAAAAAAAAACTACTCGCCTCCTCAAAGCCTAGACAGTTGTATACAAACGAATATTTTATTAGACTGCTCAAATTTTCATTACATGACAGACTTATAAAAAAAACTTCTATCATTAAAACTGGAATAAGAGAAACAAGTACTTTGTGTTGAAGGTATTTTTAACAGATTAGATACTCAACTTAAAATTTAGGATATTACTTTTTTCGATATCTCAACCGGTTTTGGAGTTATCGCCCAATATGTGGCCCATGTTTGTCTGTATGTTTGTGGTCGTATCACTAAAAGTACTGAATGGAATTGAATGAAACTTCTTTGTTGGATTGACAGACGCTCAACCTAAAGTTTAAGATATTCGTTTTTGCGATATCTCAACCGGTTTTGGAGTTATCGCCCAATATGTGGACCAGGAGTGACCAGAAATGTCTTAGTACAATATGGATGTCAAACGAAAGGTGTCAATGAGTGCTGTAATATGCGATGTGATCAATTGAAATATCCCAAATGGTTTCGGAGATATCTTGAAGTTATCGACGAATATTTGCAAAAAAATCTGTTAGTACAATATGGGTATCAAACGAATGGTGCCAATGGGTACTGTTATATGCGATGCGCTTAATTTAAATATCTCAAATGGTTTCAATTATATATCTTCAAAAATTTCGGACGGAAAAAGAGAAGGGCGGGTAGATGCCATGTACACACGTCGACCTGTTGCAATTTTATTATATGTAGAGATATGTACATACATATGTATTTCAAATTTCGAAAACTGGCCCAAATGTATTTTTTAATTGTTGTTGTGAACTATACAATTATGTAATAGAAAGAAAGTCGAACTTCGAAAAAGTGCGTTTAGGCTATAATGATTAAAATCGGACTCAGTCTGTTATAAGTTCTGATACGCAGCGAAGCAAGCGGGCCTTACTAGTCTAGAATACAATTGTATTTCTTTATGAAATCTAGGCCTATTATTCCATCACATGGAATTGGAAAGTTGTCTTCTACAAAGTTAAATTTATGATAAATTACAAGGTCATCGCCTTTTAGATCTGCTTTGATTGTGCCTAAAGTGCTAGTTATTCCCTGACCAATGCCTTTCAAATCTGTGATTTGTTCAGTATTTATTTTTTCTTTGTTATCTATTTGCCGTTTTTTAATTATGGAGATATCGGCTCCAGTATCAAGTAAGAAATTTGAGTATGAATTGTTTAATGATGTCCTTGTAGATATATAGCTGTTTAAGTTTAGATTAAGTACGCATATTTTCCGTTTTGTTAATTTTGAGGTGGAGTTTCCTGGTTTTCCGTTTCGGTACAACTGCGCACGGTACGGGTTTGTGTGTATAGTCTGTTTGTATTTCGGGATTGTGATGCTCTATTATTGTTACTATTGTAATTATTGTTTGATCTAAAATTAATGTTGTAGCCTGACTGTGGTCTGTATCTTCTATTTTGGGAATTTCCATAGTTGTTACTACAGTAACCTGCACGGAAATTACTCCTATACTGACTTTGCTGTCGTACATTTAATGCCGTGTTTGAGCTGCCTTTTATTTCTGTGCAGCTGTTCGTGAATTTGGATATTGCATCGTTCATTGTGGTGAACGTTCCAGCTTGCATAATCATTTTGACTTTGTCGTTGGAGCTGTTTTTACACATAGCTTTGACTGCTACTTGTGTTGAATATTTCGTTGCTAAGTCTGGATCGAGTCCATCCGAAATGTAAGCTCCTTCTAATGACCTGGTGATTTTCACTATTTCACCGGTATATTGATTTGCAGTTTTGCTGCGCTGTTGGATGTTCAGTAGTTTAGCGGTCAAAACTTCCACTGATTCACCCTTTATTGCGGTCTTTAATTTGTTTTTTATTTGTATGATTGTGGTCTCATTACCAATAAAATTCCTTGCTATACCTTTCAGCTTGGTTTGGCCAATGCTTCGTGTATATCCTTGATTTGCTCAAGCATATCAAGTGCATCTAGAAAGCTTTGTAGATTTTCCGGTTCACCATCAAAATCTGGTAATACTGCTGAAGCAGTTTTAATAAATTCGACTGTAGTTTGTGGCATTTTAACGTTTTGGTTAGGGGTAATTACCGGTTTGTTGTCTATAGTTGAGGAATGGCTCGGAACGTGTGATGGGGTCCGGCTCTGTGTAAAATCTGATGATATTAAACTGAAATCGATGACGATTTCCTTTTCCACTGTGGCGGGTATTGTTATTTCAATATTGTATCTGGCTAAAGCAGCTACCAATTTATCTCGTACGGTGGAAAAAAATTGGTAGGCTTCGTTTTGGTGTTCTTTGGTAAGTATGCTGTTTACACTATTGACCACCTGTATTATGCTATTTAAGGCTTCTAATATTGAAGTGAAATGCCTAATTATTGTTTCCGTTTTTATTGGGATGTTTTTGTTTATGCATTTGTATGCTTTGTCAGCTTTTGCTTTTTCTTCATATAGCTTGTTATATATATCCTGCCAATTAGATGCGTTGTTGGGCATTATTTAATTGTCTCAATTTGTTCTTAATATAATTTTTTATTTAAATGGTAATTGCGACAATTAAAAATGCACTTACGCATATAAAAATTACTAACCATTTATCAGAGATTTCTGTTTTCTCTTCTAGTATTGGTATCCTTCATATTTGACTATTTTGTCCTCATGACTTCTATCTTCAGAGGTTTCTTTACCTACCTCATATCCTGGTATAGCTACTAAAATACCGTTCAAGGCGATCTTCCACCATGCCATTTTTAAAGAAATTTCATTAGTAAAGAAAATTTTGTTTTTTTATTTTTATTTTTATTTATTCATTTATTTATATATATATATTTTTATACCTAGTAGTGCTTCGCACACAAGGTATATTAACTTCATTCGCCTAACGGTAGTATGTAACGGCATACACGAATCGAGATAGATATTGACTTATCTATATCGAAATGTTCAGGGGGAAAAGAAAAATTGATTAAGCCATGTCCGTCCGTCCGTCCGTCTGTAAACACGATACCTTGAGTATATCTTAAGATATCTCAATGAAATTTCGTATGCAGATTCCTTTTTACTTATCTCGGAGCGCTATTGAAAATAGGCAAAATCGGTTAAAAGCCACGCCCACTTTCTATATGTATAATATTTTCGAAAATACAAAAAGAGTGATTATTCAGTACATAATACACCATTAAAGATAAAATTTGGTGTGTAGTTACTTTAGCGTTAAGGCAAACAATAAATTTTGGAAGAAATTTTCAAAAATTGGCGTGGCACCGCCAACTTTTGATAAAGCAAATTTGGAAATATTATTAATCATAAAACAAAAACCGCTGAAGATAGCAAAATAAAATTCAGCCCACATATTTATATTAATACAGGCAAAATTTCGAAAAAAAATTAGCGAAATCGGGTTAGGTCCACGCCCAATTTTATACGAAAGATTTTGAAAAGGATAATAGATATATTGAATATGCAATAACTTTGCTTAAACTAGCTGTATATCATTTCTATTTCACCTCTAAAGTGTTCGTGGGCAAAGAAAGTCGAAAACACAAAATTTTTGGAAAATGGGTGTGGCCCCACCCCTTTATGGGGAATTATTCCATAAAACTTTCCATGCCATAACTCCGGATTGACTTATTGAAACGATATTTACTGAAAGTGTTCAACATATAAAGCTAACTCTTTGCTCTAAAAAATTTCTTCGTAAAATTAAAATCGCGATATTTCCATAACTGTATAAGTTATATATATAAGATTTTACACACTTAATAAGCTTTTTAAGAAAAACTAAACTGCAAAAAAAATTTGTGGATTTTGGTGAAGTAGGCGTGGCGCCGCCCACTTTTTAGCATAAAAGCTCTGCTATTTTCAAAAGCGATTGCTTGAAATTTCAATAAGGTATTTCAATGAAAGTTCGTGAGATGCTTCGCAATAGTATGTGGTATACTCCTGCCAAAAACTATGCAAATCGAGTGACAAACAAGCAAGATTTACGGGAAAGTAGTTAACTCCCTATTTCCTTTTTTTTATTAATTTTTTTTTATTTTCATACCTTTCATCAGCCCCATGCAAAACTATTTATATTTTGTTATTTAGTGATAATTTAATTTACCACTTACAACAGAAGTGTTTTTAATCGAAAACAAACAGTTGTTTTATAGCACCTTTTCAGGTATTAAAATAGACCTGAGTTAATTGGGATAACGCAACAGATCACTACTAGGTATTTAATGTTCGGTTACACCCGAACTTAGACTTCCTTACTAGTTTTTTTTATGTAAATTCGGGTTTACTGTAGCTAATAATCTGTATGTTTCTTCTATTAACGTGGAAGGGTATAGCAAATCTTCCATTGTGGGTTCTCTACCCATTCCTATATAGTACCAAAATTGTTTTAATTTGTTTAAATTGTACCTATTGCTTCCCTTTCCTCGTATTCTTGATCTACGATCTGTATCTGCGTTTTCTAGATTGTCCACAATTTTATTTATTGCTTCGTAATCAAGATTATCGGGTAATGCACACTCCATTAGGAAAATTATAACAAGAGCGTTCAAACTTACTCAATTTAATTTTTGTTTTTCATTTTGTATCTTAGTATTTCAATTTGTTTTAATATATTTAGTCTATTCTCTGAGTTGGTAGGAACTTTGGTGCAACTTTGCTAGTTCTACTCGTTTCTTTACCTTCTTTCCTGCTCTTTTCCCTTTTCTTACAATTGTTGGAGCAGTGATTTTTGTTATTTCTTCCTTTTTATTTAAATTATTCCTTTTCCGATACTCTTCAATAGTAATCGGTTTAGGACCTACTTTTTCTGACTTACGACTCTCGAGAATCTGATTTTTAGCTTGGATGAATGTGTCTATACACTTTTGGAAGAGTTCATCAATTTCTTCTTGCACTGTTTTATCAGTCTCTTCTTGAGTCAAAATCGTTTGCATTATATTCTCGTATAGAGATTTTTTTTTAATTTTTAAATTTTACCCTTAAACAAATTACTGCTATTGGTTTGGCGACCATAAGGCGTGCCGAAGTTTTCTATAAAATTTTTTTTAATTCTACCTTAAGCTGCCATTCTTGCCACCAGTCTTCGAAATTACCAATATTTGCCGGCAGTCATATCACGAAATTATCAATATTTGCTGCCAGTCATATTACCAAAATTTTTGCTGCCAGTCACGGGATTATCAATATTCCACTTCTTTTTGCGCGCCGTCGATATCTTCTATTTTTGGGGTTCAATCCTTGGGTTGATATCCTTAGTGTATTTCCATGTCCTTTTTCTTTTCTGTTTTTGCCAGTCTTCACTTTTTAGGAGACGTACCTCATAAATTTAACCACCAGTATTTTCATAGGCTAACTTGTTTTGCCTTTGGATTTTATATTTTCGGCTGGCGGTACCGCTATGAGCCACACACGTTATTATACCTTTCATGAACATGAAATGGTATTATAACTTTGGTCCGATGTTTGTAAGTATGAGAAGAAGAAGAGATAGACCCACTATTAAGTATACCGAAATGATCAGGGCGATGAGGCGAGTTGATTTAGCCATGTCCGTCTGTCCGTCCGTCCGTCCGTCCGTCTGTTTGAACGCAAACTAGTCCCTCAGTTTTAGAGATATCTCGATGAAATTTTGCAAGCAGGCGCCATTTTGCATAGGATTAATCATTTGTCGGAACCAGCAAGATCGGACCGATACATGTCATAGCTCCCATACAATCGATTGTTCCGATAAATGGGTTTTGGCCTATAACTTTTGCAATTCAAAAGCTAGGAACGTAAAATTTTGCATGTTTAGTACATATTGTATTTGTAACGTGTGTAGTGAAAATGACTCAGATCGGACCAACATGACATATAGCTCCCATATAATCGATAGTTTCGATAAATGGGTTTTGGGCTATCAATTTTGCAGTTTAAGAGCTAGGAACGTTAAACTTTGCAAGTTTGCTACATATTATATATGTAACATATGTAGGCAAAATCAGCCAGATCGGACCAACATAACGTATAGCTCCCATACAATCGATTGTTCCGATAAGTGTGGTTTGGCAATCATGAAAGGAGCCGTTGTTTAAGGTATAGAATCAATTGAATTCGATTATTTAAAATCACTTTCTTTCGTACAAAATTCTTACACTAATACTTACAAGTTATTTACGAACTAAAATACATATACTTATGTATATATTACTAATACATACAAACTAAAATGCATAATTCTAAAATATGCTAAGTCAACATATGGTTGCAATAAATATATAAATATGTCAGTCGCATTGACAAACTGACGTTGTGTTCAGTTGGTCATTGCGACTGCCTTGGCGGTGTCTTTGACCGTCCACACAAGTGTAACAAGATCCTCGTTATGTGCGGCATGTGCATTGTTTGTATAAACTCCCGCTGAGTTCAATGTAACTAATTTGGGCAGAATGTTGTTTGTATACATTCATATTTGCTTATACATTTTTTATGTGCACATGGCAATTAAAGTAAAAGGGCGATGTGTTTATGTAATGCTACGTCAGTACGTCGGGGATCTTATCAATTTCTGTGAGATTGTTCCTATGTTGTTTGTCGATAGTCTGGTCCGTTATAGGTACTGGGTTAGTAGGTTTCTAACTAAGTTTTGTAGTTCCGGAGTGGCTTGTAGAGTTGTATTTGCGACTGGTTGTGGGTTGGGGTTGGCCAGAACAGGTGGCCTAATTAAATTGTTGGGGTTTGCCATTATTAGTTTGTTTCTTTGTTTTCGCATAGACTAAAAGAACTAATTAAATTGTTTGCCAAAAATTGCCTTCCACAAAAAAATTGTCTAAAAAGCAGGGCTGAAAAATAACGTTAAATTTATTAATAAACGAAAAAACTTTTTATTTCGTTTTGTTTTTCAATAATAATAACGTTAAAAGCTCAACAAAAAAATATATCGTTGCGTTGAATAGCAAAAAATAATTATCAAAACAATTCACAAAAATATTTGAAATTTTTCAAAATAATATTGGTTAATATGGGTCGCAAAAGAGAGGGGGAATCAGTACGGTCGTGCTTTATCAATGAGAAGTGTATATTTTGTAATTTTGTAATTGCAAAAGACCACTTAGGAAACAAAAAAAAACCATTTGCTGCGAAAGCACAAAAAACAATTTCTTGCGGTCTCAGAACAGAATCCACCAGAAGCCGAAGAGGTGGTTGAAAAAAAAGAAGTGTGTCTAAACATGAGCAAAGGACTTTTGGGAACCAAAACGATTTAGTCTTAGTACTCTATACCAGTTGTATCAAATAATCCATGCAACTCCCGCTACCCAAGTCAGCGTGGAGCGCGCGTTTTCTACATTAAAATAAATTATTAATTACTACAGGGCAGCTCTACGTGACGATCTCACGGAAGCTATTTTAATATTGCGTCTAAACTAATTAAGTTGTTTTCGTTAATTAATTAATTAATTATTCTTTTTAACAAAATAAATTAAAAATATGAATTTTCCATCGAGCCTAATGTACATGCGCCAATTTAGTACTTAGTAACTATGTTTTTTTGTTGTGTTCCTTAATTTATTAATTAATTTTTCTACCTGACAAATAAATTCAAATAAAGTGGATTTCCGACCCAGCCTAATTTGCAAAATGAATAAACTTTAACGAAAAAATTTTTTTTTGTTATTTTTTGAATTGTAAATCAACGAAACAATTTTTTTGTTATTTTTTTGATTTTGATATTCAACAAAATTTTTTTTTTGATATTTATCAAAACGAAGTAGGTATATTTTTGATACTTTTTTTTGATAATTAACAAAACGAAATTTTTTCGTTTATATCGTTGTGCAGCCCTGCTAAAAAGAACTTTATTTCATATTTTTTATTTTCATTAGAAAAAAAATTTTGTTTTGTTTGTCAAACTGTTTTCTTTTTCTTTTTGCCAGAAAAAATTTCCGTGTCGCATCGAAAATTTTCTTAAAAATTATTCTAAGAGTTGTTTTACTATAACTTTCTTTTTAAAAAATCCTTTTTTTTTTTTAATTTTATTTTTCTTAAGATTTGCTTAATAATTACTAATTTCTTGCTCTTAACTTACATCTCTGGTTTGGTCCTCATCCCGCTAGGTCCCGTGGGATGCTCCTGTTTGTTTGACTGCTTGCTGCTTCACTACTTGGGTCCCTTTCTAGGACACACGGTCTTCCGATGTTGCATTTATGTTTTTGGTGTGGCACTTTTTGTGCTAGTGGCACTTTATGTTTCTGTTTATTTCTTAAATTAATGTTTTTGGTGTGGCACTCTCTTTTCTAGTGGCACTTTTTTTTTTAGTGGCACTTTATGTTTCTGTTTATTTCTTACTAGCAGACCCGGCAGACGTTGTTCTGCCTGACCAGTGACTTCCCTAGAAATACATTTTCAAATATTTTTGTTTTAACTTTTAACATTCCATTTATTGCAGTGCTTTAGGATATACAATGTTTCTGGCTTTAAAGTCTTTGGTATAAACAAATAAATTTTTTGGATGTCCAACTCAAAAAACGGATCTTTTGAACTCAATGGGTAGGACAAAAACCATTATGCGCTGCTGAGCAGATGTATAGTTAGTACTTATTTAATTATATCCTATATCTACCTATAATACTCTGGATATGTATGAACTTCAATAACAAACAAAAAAAATTAAGTGCTTTGATTAAGATTTAAGAACGTTAAAATGTCACTAAAGCAAATACATTCAGGGATATAACGAATTGAAATATTACTTAGCTTGTGGTCCTGGAACTGCCCACTTTTCCAAAGAATTTACAAATGTAGCCTATGTATGTCGTACCCAACGAATATTTTAAGGTATTGGAAAAGTTTAAAACAGATCAACCATAAACTTTGGACATTATTGAAGTACAAACAAAGCACTGAACACAAAAAATGTGGGCGTGGGACCGCCCACTTTTCCCAAATTATATCCATCTTGACTAAAGGACACACATATCCAAAAACTTTAATTTAGACCTAATATGTTCAGAGTTATGAAGAATTTAAATTTTATATAGCCTGGGGGCGTGGCACTGGCTACTTTTCCAAAAATTCATATAGCCTGAATCGTACACAACAATTTTCTTAACCAATCTTGAAAGTTTAAAAGAGATCGACCATAAACTTTGGACATTATCGAATTACAAACAAAACACAAAAATAGGGGCGTGGCACCGCCCACTTTTCCAAAATTACATAAATCTTGACCAAAGGACACACATATCCAGAAATCATTAATTTAGACCAAATATGTTCAGAGCTATGAAGAATTTAAATTTTATATAGCCTGGGGGCGTGGCACCGCCTACTTTTCCAAAAATTGATATAGCCTAAATCGTACACAACAATCTTCTGAACCAATCTTGTCAGTTTAAAAGAGATCGAGCATAAACTTTGGACATTATTGAAGTACAAACAAAACACAAAAAATGTGGGCGTGGCACCGCCCACTTTTCCAAAATTACATAAATCTTGACCAAAGGACACACATATCCAAAAATCATTAATTTAGACCAAATATGTTCAGAGTTATGAAGAATTGTAGTTTTATATAGCCTGGGGGCGTGGCACCGCCCACTTTTCCAAAAATTAATGTAGCCTATGCTTTAACCTATGATCTCAAGAATATACTGTGAAAATTTCATAAAAATCGGTTGGGTACTTTGGACGCCCATAAAGGACACACAGACACACAGACACACATTCATTTTTATTTATAAGATTAATGTTTTTGGTGTGGCACTCTTTTTTCTAGTGGCACTCTTTGCTTCGTTTTTTCTCAAAACAATCTTAAGTTATTGTTTTTTGTTTGTTCTTTTCACTTAACTTTTCCGGTTGTATTTTCTTTAAAAGTTTTGTTAAACTTTACATTTTGTAACTAATTAATTTTATTATGGTTGACCTTTAAACTAATTTCAGTTTAGTCAAGCCTTAAACTTTTTGTAACTAATTAATTTTATTTTAGTTGACCTTTAAAACTAATTTCAGTTTAGTTAAACTTCAAACTTTTGTAACTTTTTGTAACTATAAATTCTTTATTTTTAGCTCGGGCGCCAAATGACAAATTATTTGTTACTATCAACCGACGCAATGCAGAAGGAGGACTGAAGTTTAATATTTGATAATTATTCTTTTCAGTTCAAAATTTAGTTAATGCAAGCAACAACAAATTCTTGCGCAAAATAGTACAACAACAATCGCTTGCACAAAATAAGCCAGACGCTAGCGTAAGCATTTAGGGTTCAACCGGATGCGTGTGCAATTGGAAACAATATTTTTATAAATTGCGCTTATTCTCTGAATTGGGCGCAACTTCGATTGCGAAACAAGAAATGCAAAATAACTTTAGTTATTAAGAATTTACCTGTGGGAAATTCTGGATGAGAAAATAAAAGTTAAACTGACGTGTCAGCAATGGTTTGTTTATGAAAGCTTGGGGCGATAGCCAGAGGTGTGTAAATATGTAATTCGCTGGTTAAAGCTGAAATGGGTAAATTACTTTATATGTGTTAACTTATACTGAAATCGACCAAATTTTATGTCAAAAAATCCAGGCCTGGTTAAAATACAACGATAGCCAAATAGATGAGGTTTGGGATAATTGGAAAAAAACCCATGTTTACAGAAAAATTTCTTTGAAAAATTCGGCTGAGAAACGGTAAACGATATCCACTTTTCTATTAGAATCTCCACTGTACAAACATTGTCTTCTTGAACCCCAGCTGGTTAACTGAATATAGTGTACCGTATATTACATATGTTCTTTTCATTGTCTCAACATTTCATATTAATTCCGCTTTTGATGCACTCTATCCTATCAAAGTGGGATGATTTCGCCACCTTAATATCCAAATATTATAAAGTACACATAAAGGACAAAGCTTCCTGCGAAAATGTTTTGATATTAGAAAATGAAAAACTGAGTGAAGGTAATATATCATATTTTAGTATATACAAATCTGGTTATATATTAATACTAATATTTTGCAGATAGTAAGAACTATATAATTTCATTATTACTAAATGCCGTCATTACAGCCGTCGCCAGATATAAAGACAAAAGCACGACAAAAATAGTAACCATTCAAGTAGGAATGGACAGTTTTATAGGCCACGTAAGCTCGACATCAATTTTAGAGTAAACAATTTCTATAATAAGACAACGTTTTTATAGCTATATAGATGGATGTTTTCGATTTAGAATATCCTTTATATTGCAAAGGTGTTTGGCTTTTCATTCAAAAGTTTTTGTCTGAAATTGACACAAAATATGACGACCATCAGCAAAAATTACTGAATTAATTTCTCATTTGAATTCGTTATTAAATAAAAAGTAAAATGTATTTTTGCTTCCTTTGTGAATTTAGAGCTAACGCGGTCAAGGAGTTACTATCCCACTTTAAAGATAAACATAAGTTGAAAACTTTTGGCGTATACAAATGTGCGCAGAAAAACTGTTTTCAGCATTTGTCGAGTAAATGGTCATTTGCAAAACATCTTAAAAACATGAAAAAGATACTTGTGATGATAACTTTAGTGTTGTTGTTGCAAAATCTTACTCTGTATGTTCCAGGGCACGAAAATAAACAGTACAAAATACTGTACATTTGCTCATCGTGTATCATGTCATTTTGGTTTTGTACATTTTGTTACATTTTCCAAACGTTTGCTTTTTGTTTGTGACAATTGCAACAAATATTTTTTTGTACACACAAACGTTTCAAATTGAAGCTTTAACTCGAAAAAGAAAAAAATTATTTAAAAACAAGTAAGGAAAGGGCTGTCTTCGGCTGTGCCGAAGGCTTTGTACCTTTCATGATTGCCAAACCACACTTATCGGAACAATCGATTGTATGGGAGCTATACGTTATGTTGGTCCGATCTGGCTGATTTTGCCTACATGTGTTACATATATAATATGTAGCAAACTTGCAAAGTTTAACGTTCCTAGCTCTTAAACTGCAAAATTGATAGCCCAAAACCCATTTATCGAAACTATCGATTATATGGGAGCTATATGTCATGTTGGTCCGATCTGAGTCATTTTCACTACACACGTTACAAATACAATATGTACTAAACATGCAAAATTTTACGTTCCTAGCTTTTGAATTGCAAAAGTTATAGGCCAAAACCCATTTATCGGAACAATCGATTGTATGGGAGCTATGACATGTATCGGTCCGATCTTGCTGGTTCCGACAAATGATTAATCCTATGCAAAATGGCGCCTGCTTGCAAAATTTCATCGAGATATCTCTAAAACTGAGGGACTAGTTTGCGTTCAAACAGACGGACGGACAGACGGACATGGCTAAATCAACTCGCCTCATCGCCCTGATCATTTCGGTATACTTAATAGTGGGTCTATCTCTTCTTCTTCTCATACTTACAAACATCGGACCAAAGTTATAATACCATTTCATGTTCATGAAAGGTATAAAAAAACTTGTATTGCATAATTGACTTCGCTCTAAAACTAACTCAAAAATGCCACGACCGAAAAATACTATACTGCGCAAACTCTTCGATTTTGATAATGATTGTTGTTGTTGTTTTTTATTCAGTCAACAATTGTATTTCCCTTTCACTAGTTATAAATAATTTCTCGGGCTAAATACATAAATAAAAGGGAAGTAAAACCAATTATACTTTATTCTTAATTACAATCGCAAAGCAGTTGCTCCACCGTCTCTTTCGCCGGCAAATTGTTTTCAACCGCGGCAGGAGATAATGCGTTACATCACTGTCCGTGCGCCTCAATAGTGCAACTCCCAAGAATGTAGCGAAGTTTTCGTCATCACTATACGCGCACCTACTTTGTAAATAAATAATTCCACGCATGCAACGACCACTCTCTGAAGAAACTGCCCATCCCTGCTCTCAAAGGATGCCTCCACTTGAAACATGCATGCTGAGCTTTACTAAGCGTTATAACTATGTAAGTACGGTCATGAGCAAAAAGAGAAGTTCCTATGTCAATTTGCTGTTATAATCACTACAAATGCATAAGTACATAAAAAATTGTTTGGTTTTGTTTTCTGATTTTCCTGTAATTTTCAAAAAAAGTATTTTATAATTGAAAAGTGAACTGAGCCGTTGGGTTTTGTTTTGTTTTGAATTATGAAAGTAAGAAACAAAACGAAATAGTACTTTACAATAGAGTTTATTTTCGTACACTGGTATGTTTCCCCAATAATGACTTATTGTTTAGTAATTGTCAAGATAATGAACAACAAGCTCAAATTTGTAAAATTAGCAATAATACAAAAAATTAAATTATTGCATCAGCTTCGTTATTTTGAGCTGTATTCAAAAAATTATTTCAACCGTAAGGATGCTCCCCCGTCACCAATATATGTAAAGTTTTGGTTAACTATATAGAAACAATACTCATAAATAAAATTAATATTCCAATAACTGACGAATTAAGTGAAGTTTTAAAATTAAGTTCAGATCAATTCCAACATGTAGACACGGAATATAAATTTCGTAAATGTGTTGAAAACAAAAATGTGTTTAAAAGTATGAAATTGTTTCAAAAGCGTATATAATGAAATTGCGCTTTCAATTCCAGAAAATATTCAAGGATCTATTTTAAAAAAGACATTACAAAATACACACTTATTACAAAATCAAACGCAGTACTCGAATTTTGTTAATGGATCAATTTTCAAATCAAAGATGAACGTCATTGGTAAAGAAAAGTTGGTTGTGCCATATTTTCTTTACTCCGATGACTTCGAATCAAATAATCCTTTAGGAAGTCAAGTAACTAAAGATTAAATATGCGCTTTCTATTATTCCTTTCCGACTATGCCACAATATTTACTATCTAGTTTCAAATTTATTTTCGTTGCAGCACTTGTCAAAACATGCTACGTAAGAGATTTTGGTAGTAATTCAGCTTTATATGGCCTCGTTCAAGAAATAAGAGTTTTGGAAGAAATAGGCATAGAAATAAATGCGGATGGAAAGACCTCTAACATTTTCTTAACATTAGGACTCATTCTAGGAGATGACTTAGGACTGGCATCAATACTAGGTTTTAGCAAACAATTTTGCTCCGAAAAACTCTGTCGACTTTGTAGTAGATGCAAGGCAGATATAAAGAAAGACTCCGTCGAAGTAGAGGCTTGCTTTAGAAATATATGCAATTTCAGAAGATCTTGAGTTAAATAACAACAAAGTTACAGGAATAATAGAAAACAGCATAGTTAATGACATTAACTTATTTCATGTGACAAATAACTTCAGCGTTGATATAATGCATGATATTTTCGGGGGAATTTGTCGCTATGAAATATGTCAATCCCTTTTGTACTTTATTAAAAATAAATATTTTTGTTTTCGGTTTTTATTTTTATTTTTTTTTTATTTTTTTTGATTTTTACGGTCTTTCTATTTACATATATTTGTAAAATTTGCAAGCTCGAGACCCAGTGAACAATAATAATTGGTTTCAATTATTATATTCGATTTTGTGGAAAAATTGATATTTGGAGAAAAAATTACAAAGCTAGTCACAGCGATGGAGAGGATTACATGTTTCAAAGTGTCCCCACTTATCATCAGATCCCTTTTCGGACACTGGGATATGAACCCGTGTCTGCACCAACGCCGCTGTTAGAAATCTAACAACTCAGCTATGATGCCCTGTGACGTCACGATGCATTCATCCCCACTTCAATTTTTCCTTTGGCTTTGTTGTTTTAGTCTTGTTTAGAGTTTTTCAACACACGCAAACAAAGTTTTATGTACGTAATAGGTAATTTTTCGTGCCCATTAAAGATGCCATGTCTTGGTAAGCAAAATTTAAAAATGACAGCTAGTGAAACTCGAACTTACACACATTTTCTGCCATTAATTATAGGAGATAAAGTGCCAAGAACTGATAAAGTGTGGAAACTGATCACACTATTAATTCAAATCATTAATATTTGTTTGTATTCTACTTTCACTGAAAGTGACATTGAACTTTTAAGAGAAACCATATCTTCTCATCACGAATTATATTTGAAAATATTCGGGTCTCTTAAGCCGAAACATCACTTCTTGGTCCACTATGCCACTGTAATTAAGGCAGGTGGACCATTTAAATATATGTGATGCTTAAGGTTTGAGGCGAAACATAAAGACTTAAAAAAATATGCGTCTGTTAGTTATTCTCGGAAAAATATTTGTTATTCATTAAATTTTTTATCAGTTCTCGAACTTTATTTTAAAAAATGATGAATTGAATGAATAGTCTTGTAATATGCCCATAGGCGAAATAGTTTTAGCTAAATCAGTGACATTTAGAGGTAGTGTTTATAAGAAAAAGTTTTATTTAAGTAGTTTTTCAGAAAATTTAGAACTACACAGAATTGAAGGATTAGTAATCGACAAAGAAAATAATTTGCTTATAGTTTCGTCTAAAATTCAGTTGAAAGAGTTTGATGAACATTATCAGTCATTTATTGTTGGAAAAATACTAACGAAATGGGTTTGAATGCAATTGAATTTTTTATTAGTCCTCCCATGCATATATGTACATCGTATGACCGAAATTTCAACACATCTAAGATATAAAATGTTGTAAAAATTAACATAATTATCACTTTTTCAAGAATGTATTTAATGCAACAACACTATGTAACACTAAGAAATAGCTGCTTACCATTATTATAAAATACCTCATATTAACATACGAGTCAAAATCTGCCAACTGTGCAAAAGGTTTTTCGATGTGCGAGCTTTTTTTGCGCAATAATTTTTTTTCGGTTAACCATCAAAAAAAAAACCCTATTTTTTTATTTTTCGAAATTCGAATTATTTTCTAAGTTATGGGTATTCGAAATTTTTCGAAGGCCTTTGGATTTTATTTATATACTCGTTATAACGGTTTACAGTTAAAGAGGATGAATAAGTCTCCTCAAAAAAATTTTTTTTTACAATAAATAATAAAAAAAAAAAAAGTTATTAGACATTGTTTTAAATAACTCAAAAACAAAAAAAATTATCAATCGCTTTCAATTGTGTTACTAGTCTTATTTTATTGTGTAATTCATAACAAAAAAAAATAATCTAAAAAAAAGTGGTAGTTTACCATACAACGAAAGTTACAGGCATTTTTCTGCACGCGCATCGTATTTTTCGTATGTAATGGTCATGCGTTGTCGCTACCATGCCCTGGGCTTACATGCGCATCAAAATCCATGTTTTTCATACGGATAGCTTTAGGTAGGTGTCATGTCGAGTACGAAAACCCCAAAATGTATGTATGTATGTATTTATAACAAAAATATTTTTTACCTAAAACTACTATAGTAACTGCAAATGATAATTGCTAAGTACTGTTGCTGACTAAATCTTTTTTAAAAGAACTCTATTCTCTATCCATTAGTATGAGTCGACCCCTACTTTTTCTGGTTTGCATTCAGGCTAGTATGCGTTAACGCCATTGTTTAGAGGCCAATATGATTGTGGTTGGATAGTAGGTAGGTACTTATTTCGAAGGATGCTCATTTAGGACAGCGTTCTGTTAATAGGGATGCATAGAGCTGCATCCGCATTTCCGTTTATTTTTGTTAATAGAGCGTTACCTACTTTTAAAAAGTTAGCTAAGTGTGACCTTGGATAAAGGATATTTAAAGGCGTTGTTATACTAAAATTTTTTAGTAAAAATAAGTAGAGCACCAGACGAAGTACAATATGCCGAGAGCTAATTCCTGTTGTAATCCTCTTAATAAAAAAACCACAAATGTGTAACGAAGAATATTGCACCAGTGAGTGTAAATTGGAATGCTTAGTTTTCTGACTTTGTTGGACAGTTCATGTGCAGATCATGTCGAGTCCATATCTATCGAATGCCTATGGACAATTTTCAAGAATCCTTGCAACGTATAAGGGCAGGAGAAAACAAAACGGAAAAAGTAGTCGCAACAAGAGAATATTCCGAAAGTGACAGCGACGATGAGAGCCTTGAAGGGAATGACGCAAATTTCCAAAATCCACAAAGTTCTTCAAGTAAGATTTGGTTAGCTCTGCAGAGGCAAGTTGGACAAAGGATCTTAGAAAATCTTTAGACGAAAAATTTGTAAAAGAAAGTGTTTTTAAAAAGAGCCTTAATAAAAATTAGTTTAAGTTTTCATGAAAAATATGTACGAAATATAAAACATAAGAAATATATGAGGTGGGTTTTGTCGAAGGCTGAGGTAAGTTCAGTCTGTCCAAGGTCAGCAGAGGTCCCACGAACCCCTACTAAATAATAACACGATATATGTGTACTACGATCGAACACACACACACACACGGCCTAAGAGCGCTGATAGGGGATGAGCAGCTTTCCGTTACTGGAGAGTGAGAGGACGGGGAGCGGTGTATAGTCGGTTAGGAGCGGAGAAGAATCAAACAGGATAGAGCGGCGTAGCAACCGTTGAGCAGCAGCTGGACAATGCGGATTCGGCGTGGCTGGATGACGGCAACAGTTGGTCAGCGGCTCCCTGAGAGCGGACGTACCGTATGGCACAGTTGAGCGGCGGAACGATGCGGTGTACTCGGCACAGCTACCGAATGCCAATCGTTGGGCGGCGGTTCACCGGTAGATGCAGTAGCACAGTTGGAGGCGTATCAGTGGTAAAACAGCGGGGGTAGCGGAACGGGGCTAGATGCAGGGGTGGCGATTTACTGGTGCGTATCTGCAACGAAACTGGAGTGACTCGGTTAGGATGTGGCTCTGTGGCTGGACACCACTGGCTCCATAAGCGCACGCTATATAGGTGGCTGAATGGAGGGCAGAGTTGTACCAGCAAGGACTTCGTAGGCCGATAGGAGGGTGCACCCTAAAGGCACAGCGCTAATACCCCTCGCTCGCCCATCGGTCTACTCCGGAGCCAAAGCTAAGTGGAAATCGGTTCGCCGCCGGAGCGGCACGGTCTTCCCACTTAGCTAGTTGACGGAGCGAAGAGTAATAAGGCGACAACCCCGTCAACTCACCTAACCTACAAAAGGAGATACCCCTAGACTGCTGGCCCCTCGCTGAACACGTCCGTCCCCCGCTCGTATTCGCACTCTATCTATGTAGGTGTCAAGAGAGAGGGGCGGCGGTGTACCGGCTTGTGCCATGTAGGACGGCTCAATGGTCGGGGGGGGCATTGTGCTTAAAGCACAAATGCACCCCGACAACCCGCAACCCGTCCATTAGCAAGGGCCAGGACCAAATGGAGCGTCAGTACGCCGCCGAAGCGGCACGACCGTTCCATTTGGTCAGTCAGCGGAGCGAAGAGCCCTAAGGCGACTACTGCCGCTGACTCACCTGGAGTGACTGATTTCAAATTTGTGAAATCACTCCTTTATATGGGGGCGGCAATGAAGTGAGTGAGAATTTCACCGCTTGCCATGGTGTGTTGTTCGCCTGGGAAGGAAACTGTGGTAGCTACCGGCGATCGCCATGCCGTTGTTGCTATGGCTCAGTGGCTCGGAATTATTGCATACATTTAGGAGTAGGTGAAGTTACAGTGGGGGTCGCATTATTGTAACGCTACGTTACAAATATATAGATATTAAATTAAAACAAAACAAATAGCGCTTGTTAATTTTTTGTAAGTAGGTATTGTCAGGTATTATTAAAAAAACTGAGATCCCCATAGCTATACTATGTAATTAACGTCAATCCGTGACATTCCTGCATTCCCATCAATAGAACTCTGTCCTAAATGAGCATCCTTCGAAATAAGTACCTACCTACTATCCAACCACAATCATATTGGCCTCTAAACAATGGGTTAAATCATACCAGCCTGAATGCAAACCAGAACTAGTAAGGAAGTCTAAGTTCGGGTGTAACCGAACATTAAATACCTAGTAGTGATCTGTTTTGGTATCCTAATTTACTCAGGTCTATTTTAATACATACCTGAAAATTTGTTATAAAGGCAACTGATTGTTTTCGATAAAAACACTTCTGTTGTGAGTGGTAAATTAAATTATTACTAAATAACAAAATATAAATACCTTTCCTCATGTTCATGAAAGGTATGAAAATAAAAAAAATTAATAAAAACTAGTAAGGAAGTCTAAGTTCGGGTGTAACCGAACATTAAATACCTAGTAGTGATCTGTTTTGGTATCCTAATTTACTCTGGTCTATTTTAATACATACCTGAAAATTTGTTATAAAGGCAACTGATTGTTTTCGATAAAAACACTTCTGTTGTGAGTGGTAAATTAAATTATTACTAAATAACAAAATATAAATACCTTTCCTCATGTTCATGAAAGGTATGAAAATAAAAACTAGTAAGGAAGTCTAAGTTCGGGTGCAACCGAACATTAAATACCTAGTAGTGATCTGTTTTGGTATCCTAATTTACTCAGGTCTATTTTAATACATACCTGAAAATTTGTTATAAAGGCAACTGATTGTTTTCGATAAAAACACTTCTGTTGTGAGTGGTAAATTAAATTATTACTAAATAACAAAATATAAATACCTTTCCTCATGTTCATGAAAGGTATGAAAATAAAAAAAATTAATAAAAACTAGTAAGGAAGTCTAAGTTCGGGTGTAACCGAACATTAAATACCTAGTAGTGATCTGTTTTGGTATCCCAATTTACTCAGGTCTATTTTAATAACGTAAAAGTTGTTATAAAGGCAACTGATTGTTTTCGATTAAAAACACTTCTTTTGTGAGTGGTAAATTCAATTATCACTAAATAACAAAATATAAATAGCTTTCCTCATGTTCATGAAAGGTATGAAAATAAAAAAAATTAATAAAAAAAAGGCAGTAGGGTGTTAACTACTTGCCCGTAAATCTTGCTTGTTTGTTATTCGATTTGCGTAATTTTTGGCAGGAGTATACTACATACTATTAGGAAGTATAGCATAAAATTTCATTGAAATACATTTTTCAAATTCCAAGCAATCGCTTTTGAAAATAGCATAGCTTTTATGCTAAAAAGTGGGCGGCGCCACGCCTACTTCACCAAAATCCACACAATTTTTTTACAGTTTAGTTTTGTTTAAAAAGCCTATTATGTGTGTAAAATCTTATTTATATAACGTATACAATTATGGAAATATCGCGATGTTAATTTTACGAAGAAGTTTTTTAGAACTATGTTCAAAAAGTGGGCGTGTCCATTCACCGATTTTGCTTATTTTTTCAGCAAAGAGTTAGCTTTATATGTTGAACACTTTCTCTAAATATCGTTTCAATAAGTCAATTTTTACCGGAGTTATGGCATGGAAAGTTTTGTGGAATAATCCCCCATAAAGGGGCGGGGCCACGCCCATTTTCCAAAAATTTGGTGCTTTCGACTTTCTTTGCCCACGAACACTTTAGGGGTGAAATAGAAATGATATACAGCTAGTTTAAGCAAAGTTATTGCATATTCAATATATCTATGATCCTTTTCAAAATCTTTCGTATAAAATTGGTCGTGGACCTAATCCGATTTCGCTAATAGTAAGCTTTATATGCTGAACTCTTTCTCTAAATATCGTTTCAATAAGTCAATTTTTACCGGAGTTATGGCATGGAAAGTTTTGTGGAATAATCCCCCATAAAGGGGCGGGGCCACGCCCATTTTCCATAAATTTTGTGCTTTCGACTTTCTTTGCCCACGAACACTTCAGAGGTGAAATAGAAATTATATACAGCTAGTTTAAGGAAAGTTATAGCATATTCAATATATCTATGATAATTTTTTTTCGAAATATTGCCTGTATTAATATATATATGTGTGCTGAATTTTATTTTGCTATCTTGAGCGGTTTTTGATTTATGATTAATAATATTTCCAAATTTGACTATATCAAAAGTGGGCGGTGCCACGCCCCTTTTTAAAAATTTCTTCAAAAATGTATTTGTTGCCTTAACGCTAAAGTGCACACCAAATATTATCCTTATAGGTGTATTATGTACTGAATAATCACTCTTTTTGTATTTTACAAAATATTATATATATAGAAAGAACATTTTGATATATATAAGTCAATATTTATCTCGATTCGTTTATGCCGTTACATACTACCGTTAGGCGAATGAAGTTAATATACCTTGTGTGCGAAGCACTACTAGGTATAAAAAGGCAGTAGGGTGTTAACTACTTGTCCGTAAATCTTGCTTGTTTGTTATACTCGAAATCTTTCATATAATTCAGCCTTGCAGTTCATTCGCTCTGTTAATTGAAACTGCTCACTGTTTTCATCAGTAAAATTAAAATAAAAATTACCATACGCTACACAACTTTGTAATTTCGGAAAGCTCCAAGTGCAATTCAAAGTGCCGGACTTATGTATTGGCCAACCTCATTCCTTGCAACTTTCACCAATTTCTTCTTCCGTAAAATTATTTTAACTAATTCAAAAATTATTAGTCAAGATTCAATGCAAGATTTATAAAATGTATTTTGAAAATTTTTGCAAAATCATTGCAACTTAGTTGTAATAGTAGTTTTGTTCATGGTATAAGTAGAGAGGTAAACGCAGTTATTGACATAGGCAGCCATCTTAGCCATTTAACTTTTACTGAATTTATGACATTTCATTAAAATCATGCTACCAGAGTTAACAGCAGCAAATGTTTTTTGGCCCGAAATCTGAAGTTTGTGAAAATAAATTAATTTACTTTCAAAAACGTAATTTGTGAAAAAAATATCGGAAAAATGAGCTGCCTCTTCAAAGGATGCAAAAACACCACCCACTTTTGCAAAGGCTCAACAGTGAAGTTTTTTCGGTTTCCCGCAATTCCTTTTGTAAGAAATCAATGGGTTCAAGCGTGCCAAATAGAGGAAGTTGATCTTCCTAAAAATCCGTTGATGTGCTCTAAATGTGCAGTGGCAAATGTTCAACCTTCGGACGAGGATATATTGCCCTTGAACGAAGAAACACTAAGTGCAAATATTTTTCAAGAAGTGATAAATATACCTTTATCACCAGAAGAGAGGCAGATTTTGTGGAAAATATATCACCTTTGGGTGATATAGAATTCGACGGCCTGGAAAATTTTGGTGGCTACATTATAGCAAAGATGGGGCTTAAGGAGTTCGGATTTAGAACGTGCGAGCAAAAGCACCAAAATTATCGTACATATGTAAATTGTTTATCCCAGGGAGGTTTATACAAGCCAAATTCAAATTTTATAAATATTTTGGAACATCTAAATTCGGTATTTATTAAGTTTAACGCAGAAAAATTATGTACACAAAAACATTATTTGAAAGCTTTAGTCAAACTTTAATTGTGATGTCAAAATTGTGAAACGGTTTTTCCTAGGGAGAACATTTTTTCGAATACGCTACCTAAATAGGAAAATGAAAGAGAAGAAAAAAGAGTATAAAAACAAAAAAATTAAAAAAATTACCACCTAAATGAGTTTAATAAAGAACTTAAACATATACTTTCTTGTTTCATTCAACCTGAATTCAGCATTCCTGTTCCAGCAAATCTTTTGTTTACATTTTACTCCTTCTCTTCTCATTCTTTAAGATAGAAGTGGAAAAGAACGAGCAAATTGCAAAAAAAATAGTTGTTCGCACACATCGATGAATCTTCTTTGTTGAATGCTCCTTGTCTGCTGTATTGTGTAAGGCTGTGTATTAAATATTCGGGCCGTTCCCCACTTTTCAAATCCCATTTAATAAAATATATCACTTTCTTTAAATATTTCTTACTTTCTTCAACTAAAAGTAAAATTACCAAATATTTTCTAAAAATTACCATTTTTAAATTTGTCCGATATGGCAACCTCGCTCATAATGTTTACAAAAAAGATACTTCAGAAAAATTCAGTAGCCGTCAAAAATTTTGAACTGGAATTACCTTCTGAATTTTTATACCATGGTTTTGTTGAAATAAATTTTGTCATAGTTAATAATAACACCATGCGTTATAAGGCTGTGTTAGGCAGAGATTTTTTAGAAGCTTGGAAATTCAAGTTAGTTAGAGCGAAAGATGTTGGAAAAAATAATTTATTTACCAATAGTTCAGAAAATGTATCGTTAGTTAATAGATGTAAATCAAACTGCAATGAAAGCGGCATTAAAATACTATGTGATGTAAATAAAAAGAGTGAAAGTTCAGATGTCGTTAGTCCAAACCAAAATGAATGTTATGTTGAAAAATTATGTGACGTAATTGACGATTCAAGTTGTAAAGTTGATGAAAAAGAAGAGGAAGATTTTACCAAACAGCTTTTGTTAATTTGTAATGTAGATGACGAAAAGCCAAATTTAAAAATTAACGAAAGGTTAAGTTTATACCATACGGAAAAGCTGTACGAAATTTTTATGAAATATTATGTTAATAATCAACGCTCTGATGAACCAAAAGAAAGAAGCGAAATGAAATTAGTTGTTGAAAATGTAAAGACCTTCAGTTGTCCTCCAAGACGTTTGTCATACACTGAAAAAAATTAGTTACAAAAGTTGTTAGACGATTATGTAAAAAAGAAAATAATTAGGCCAAGTGAGTCGGAATTTGTGTCACCGATCGTACTGGTCCGTAAAAAGACCGGCGATCTTAGAATGTTCGTAGATTGTAGAGCAGGCCCGTGCGCACGGGGGGTTTTGGGGGTTAAACCCCCTCCCATGGCCAAATCTAAGTTGCAAAAATTTTTTAAATACAGTTTATAAATCTTATATTGAATCTTGACTCATTATTTTTGACAAAATTAGTTAAAATAATTTTATGGAAAAAGAAATTGGTGAAAGTTGCCAAGAATAAGGTTGGCCAATACATAAGTCCGGCACATTGAATTGCACTTGGAGCTTTCCGAAATTACAAAGTTGTGTAGCGTATGGACATTTTTTAAAAAATTTTACTGCTGAAACAGTGAGCAGTTTCAATTAACAAGTACTGTAAACAGTACTATTCAGGACCTGATTAATTAGGTTTTGATGAATCAGAATTATGACAAATCAAAATATGATTTTATCTGTTCATCGCACGTCCCTAATTTGTACCAGTACAATTGATGTCATGGCCAAATTATGCTAAGGTTGTGTCAAGTGAACATCTTTTTGGCAGAATTCTTTTCCGTACCTCGAGGAGTTGCAATGTTAAACGGACTTTAATTATAGCCATGTATTCATATTAGTGCGAATAATCCCAGCTTTCCAAAGTCGTAGCGCTCCAAAAAAGCATCCAAAAAGAGTCCGTGATTGGAGCGTTGAGAGGAGAAATGAATATTGTAGAGCGAATGAACGGCAAGGCTCAATTATATGCGAGATTTCGAGTGTTTTCTGACCCTTTTTGTTGTAGGCGTAAAGAGGGTTATGAGAAAATAAATTTTAGAGATTAGATGAGCAACAACGTTCAATTATTTGAATGTTTTCAAACATTTTCTGAGGTTCTTTTTTATTTTACCTAACAGAAGATAAAGATCGCATTTTTCATGGACGTTTATCAATAGTCTGTAGAAAATTATAAACATAGCACATTTCATATTTTTGGAATTGTGTCAATAAAACTTCATAAACCTTTTTTTTTTATCATTTCATTGTTTCATAAAAATATCGAAAGGCCTCCAAAATGACCCAAAAGAAATAAAAAATGACCCAAATAAGCTTCAGAAAAACACCAATAAAAGGCTCCCAAAAACCCCCTGAATGGATGAATGAAGGAAACGCACCAATTAAAGGGCTCCGAAAGCAGTCTGAAAAGGCTCCAAAAACCCTCAGAATGGAGGAATAAAAGGCTCCTAAAAAAGTTCAGAAAAGCACCAATAAAAGGCTCCGCAGTTCATTTTAAAAAAATCATAAAACGCTTCAAATTCATCAAAATCGGACTCATTTCGCGCCCTTTTTTATGACTCCGTTGGAGTGCCCGCGTAGAGCGATTTTTCGCTCCATTTGGGCTCCGGAAGAAGCTCATTTTGGAGAGTAAAGCTCTGAGAAAGAGCATTTTATGGCTCCGAAAGGAGTCTTTTTTTGCACTTTTGGTTAGCTGGGATATGCTATCATATCACCAATTCTCTATCAAATACAGAAAAATGTGTACAACCAAAAAAATTTTCTGGAGTATAGTTTTAGGCATCAGAGTATGCAGTTTCAGAAAAGTTAAAGAACATTTAAATTTATGATGTATGCGTCTAGGTATCTATTTCAGCAAATATGTTTATCTTAGTGAAAAATGTATGCGAATGCAAATCTAAATTAAAACCCCGCCCATGGCTAATTCCTGCGCACGGCCCTGTTGTAGAGTACTTAACCCATATGATCCCAAGCAAAATTTCTTTCGCGTATTTGAATGAAACTTGTAGATTAGGGTAAAAATGGGTCGCTGAATCCATATTTGTGGTCAAAAATTTTTTAGGAATTTTAGTTTTCGAGATACGAGGTGTTCGATTAATCGAACACTGGGCACAAGTAGGTGTTTTTTTTTTCAAATTTTTTTCATCTGGTCATGGATTTAGCTGAGTAAAAAACGGAATTATTTCAAGGTAACGATTTATTAAATAACTTTTAAAAGAACAAAACAAGTGAATATATTGCTCAAGTATACTTTTTTAAATGATATGACTCAAA
The DNA here is from genome assembly GCA_951509765.1 of Sphenella marginata. Classification (NCBI taxonomy): domain Eukaryota; kingdom Metazoa; phylum Arthropoda; class Insecta; order Diptera; family Tephritidae; genus Sphenella; species Sphenella marginata. The sequence continues at coordinate 104,812,464 of OX608078.1, forward strand.
ACAATGGGTGTGTAGTGCAATGTTACATCTCTTGCATATGAAAGAACTAGGCTTGTGGCATAATTTGCATCTCCATTTTTTATTATTTTCGATTTTCGCAATGAGGTGCTGTCCGGCAAGTTTCGGGATATTTTTAGGATGACTATCCTTTGAAGATCCTGGGAAATAATCAAGGTCACTTTCTTCGTCTTCTGCAGCGTTTCCGACGTCTTCATCATCAGCGGTCATTATAAGAGAATAAGCTATTTGCACACGGAAGTCTTTCTGATGCAGGATGCTTTTCTTATAATATCGACGAGAAAAACAGTCAAGTTTCCATGCGTTCACAATAGCAGAATTTAATACAGAAATCCATAAAGGCCAATACCATTTTTTGGATCGAATCGCAATGTAATAGTTCTGGGCGGCATTGTCGTGAAGATCCACTCCACCCATACCCATATTATAATTTTTAAGTAGCTGCGGCTGGTTGTAGTTTGCATATCCTCCAGGTTGAACAATTTCCCCACAAGCGCTTACTTTTTGCTTCTTCCACCTTTTTACAGGCACCATTGGCATGATTTGCTCGAAGTTTGTGGCAATCGTAACCTCGCTATTGTCCTGCCAACGACAAACCAAAATCTTGTTGTTGTTATCAAATTGGTAGTCATGATTGCCCCTCTCCAATTGCCTTCCAGTTTTAAGTTGTGCACCTCCAATACGATTTCCCCGTACGGTGCCAGTTGCGCAGAGTCTTTTCTCAGATAATAGGCACATTAAGTAGTAGGACGTAAAAAAATTGTCAAAATATACCATATGACGACTTGGATACTCAACATTTTCCAGCAACCGTAAAACCACATCCGCTCCCAATCCAAGCTGTTTGTCGTATTTATCGGCTGCTCCAGCATATGGTATACAAGTATAAAGGTAGCCAGAAGCCGAACAAAGACACCACAATTTGTAGCCGAAACGAATGGGTTTCCCACGTATGAACGTTTTGCAAGAATGACGCCCAAAGTATGGAACCATTTGTTCATCGATTGAAAGCGTCTCCTCCCAAACACCAAATTGCATAAATTTTGCGTTCATAACTTCATACAATGGTCTTACCTAAGTAGACCGAATACAGTTTATAAGTAAACCATACAAAATGAAAATATATCGATTAAAGTACCTTAGCCAGTTTATCTGTTGAATCGAGATTGTAGTTGTTTCCGAAATGGATGAACCTTTTGATATCTTGAAAACGATTCCTGGACATGCATACTTTCACGATAGGTACGCCTAATGTTGGGTTTGTTGACCAATAGTCACGAGTTGTCGGCAAAGTATGATATCCTGATAAAATTAAAATACCAAGAAATCGCTTCAAAGCAACTTGATCAATGCGAAAGGGTTCGTTTTTCTGCTGAGCATATCTATTTGTTTCTTCGATAATCATGTCAAGGACTTCGTTATCAAAAAAGAGTGAAAACAATTCCAATGGGGTTTTGTTTTGGAAGCTTTCTGCCAAGTTTTTTTTAACCCCATCCAATGGCTCGGTTGTAGGGGAAATATCATATTCGAATGTCCCGTCACGGTTTTTTCTCTGCACCCACTTGGGCTTACTAAAAGTTGATAAGGGCTTATATTTTTTAACTGGTGTTGCATTTGTCTCAATGCGCTGCCTTTTGGAGGGATTTTCTATGACAGATGGTGTTGTATCTGACGAAATTTCGGTACCAATGACGTTGTCTTCTTCGATATGGTCATTTTCATGTATATAGTCTCCTGTAGTTTTTTCAATCGCGTCTAGCTCAAACGTTCCAACACATTCCACTATATCTTCGCACTATTAAATAGATTATTTAATATTTGAACAAAAGAAAAAAATACTTATTCGAATAATTCAAGGCTCGTCAGAGAAGTTGTAAGGGTCACACTTACTTCACGCATAGTTATTGCATCATCATCAAAATCTTCTTCATCAGTATTTTCGTCAACTTTTTCCGGTGGTACAATTGTAACTGTAGCAATTTCAGTTTCATCGTCACTCCAGTCTTCAATAATAGCCATCATTTCAGCTTTAGTAAGAGCTCGACGACGAAGGGATCTAGCACACTGTTTTTCCATTTTTCAATCACACAATATACCACTTTTTAATTTCAAATTGCTTCGACTAAACAAGTTCACTGAACCGCACACTTATACATACTAAATTTGAACACGTGCTTATAGTTATTCCGACTAAAATATATCTACGCAACTGAACAAACGGTAAATACATTTCAAATTGCAACCGAATTCAAAGAGGAAAAAAAATGCTGAATTGTGCCCAGCGTTCGATTAATCGAACACCTAACTTCACATACATACAGGGGCCGTTATATTAAATTTTCAAACACGAAAACTATCAAAACGAAAACTTCAGTTCATACGCATCAAAACCTTATACCAGGTTTTCATATTTTCTAATTCTTTTTAGTTTAAATAATAATTTTTAAAACTTGCTAAAATTAGTGAATTTTTATTATGCTCTGTGAAAAGACTGGGTGATGGTCAGAAAAAATAATTGTTCGTAATTATGTAGAAAACACTCCAAACCATCATAAGACGACATAATTTAGTATCTCACCTTTAAAGAAAACCCCTGGAAAAATTGCAAAAAGCAGTAAAAATTACTGTTCGATTATTCGAACAATGGGACGATATGGGTTAATAAGGTGACCGCCAAAGACAACTATCCCATTCCGTTGATAGATGACTTGCTGGATAGGATGTCAGGTAAAGACATTTTTACGAAGCTGGATTTGAAGAACGGGTTAGGCTACACTGTTTCGAAGAATGGCATTAAAGCTGATGATAAAGGGTTTTAAGCAGTAAAAAATTTTCCGATACCAACGAAGGTGCAAGCGGTGCAATGTTTCTTAGGCCTGTGTTCTTATTTCAGGCGTTTTGTGCCATAATAGCTAAGCCTTTGTAAGATTTAACGCGAAAAGATAGGAAATTCAGTTTTGGTAGTGAAGAAATGAAAAGCTTTGAGTTGTTAAAGCAGAAGTTGTTGAAGTCGCCAGTCCTAGCGATTTACGATCCAAAAGACGAAACAGAGTTGCATTGCGACGCGAGTTCATTAGGTTTCGGGTCGATATTGATGCAGCGAAAGGCTAACAATAAAATGCACCCAATATTTTATTTTTCAAAGCGTTCTAGTGAAACAGAAGCGAAGTATCATAGCTTCGAGCTAGAAACTTTATCAATTATCTATGCACTCCAGCGTTTCCGAGTATACCTACAAGGACTAAAGTTTAAGATAATTACCGATTGCAACTCTCTGACTCTGACTCTCAATAAAAGAACTTAATCCAAGAATAGCCAGGCGGGCTTTAGAATTCCAAAACTTTGACTACACATTAGAGCATAGGTCCGGCACACGGATGCAGCATGTTGAAGTTGAAAACTTAATTGTGTGTCAGGCGAGAGATAAAAAGTTGAAAGAGCTGCGTGATTCGTTACGGGTTAGTGAGCTATATGAAATGCGAAATGGGGTGGTGTACAGGAAGGTTAATAACGGAAAAATCCTCTTTTGCGTTCCAGAAGAGATGAAAAGGCACGCCCTTTTCAAGTACCATGATGAAATGGGCCACATTGGTATTGATAAGACAGTTGACCTCATATCAAAAAACTACTGGTTTGCGAAAATGAGAGAAAAGACAGCAAATCACATACGAAATTGTTTAAAGTGTATAGTGATTTCGTCAAAGCAGGGTAGGGAAGCAGGATTATTGCATAACATTCCAAAAGCAAGCACTCCATTTGAGCAAATACACGTAGACCATTTCGGACCGGTCGACAATTCGCGTTCAGAGAAACACATATTCGTAGTTATAGACTCGTGTACAAAGTTTGTCAGGCTTTATACTACCAAAAACAACTAACACAAGAGAAGTTATAAGCGCCCTTAAAGATTATTTCCGCTCATATAGTAAACCAAAAACAATTATATCAGACAGAGGTAGTTGTTTTACTTCGAACGAGTTTGCGCAGTTTTTAGAATCAGAAAATATCCAACACCTTAAAAGAGCAACAGGGTAGCCTCAAGCAAATGGCCAGGTTGAGAGAGTAAATAGAAGCCTAGGCCCAATGATAGCCAAATTATGCGACACTGAGAAAAATGTTCACTGGGATAATGTGGTAGACACCGTGGAGTACACTTTGAATAACAGCGGCCACAGAACGATTAAGCAATCTCCAAGCGTAATACTATTTGGAATTAAACAACGGGGTAAGTTTGTAGATTTGCTTAGCGAAGAATTATTAGGAGGTGCAACGCCTGCTCAGCAAAGTCATAAAGAAGTTAGAACACAGGCCTCAGAAAATGAAAGACGCTTGCAATCATATAATAATGCGTACGAAGAAGGAGACTATGTGTTCATCAAAAATTTTGACTCTACTGCAGGCGTAAGCAGAAAGCTAATTCCCAAATTTAAGGGCCTTATAAAATTTCGAAAGTTTTACGTAATGACCGATACGTCTTGGAGGATGTAGAAGGTTTCCAGCAATCTAGGATACCTTATAAAGGTGTATGGGCTGCCACAAATATACGCCCCTGGTTAAATAACTAAATGTATAAATTTGAAGAAAATAATAAACTCTAGATCAGGGGATCTAGTGGTCAGGATGGCCGAATTGTAGCAAGCCAATCTATATAGGTATCATATTTCCGCACCCTGACCTATATCAATATGTGCCATAAAGTACATACTAGCCGTTAGTTCATGTATGTATATTACTCTTTTTAGATAATCATGCCGGTATGCTAAGCTATTCACTCTAACTAATAGTTTATGTATATTCCCCTCTTCAGATAATCATGCCGGTATGCTAAGCTATTCGCTTTAACTAAAATGTTAAATCATATCATGTATCTTTATTAAATATGTGTGTGTACATGCAAGCTATTGTACAATGTATTAATTCGGTGTAGGGTTGGAAAAGCTGAAATGAATAAATAAGTTCTTAATTGCGATCGAATACGAGCGGTGTGTTTCATTTTTAAGGACTACAAAACGAATGTTTTTACTTTTTAGAAAAAAAATGCCTTTGGTTGCCTTGTTCGAAATAAAAGTAGTTAAAAGTGCATTGCGTTAGATTGAGGGCTTTACTGCGCTGCTGTTTAAACACATCATACTGTGTGACCAGCACGCGGCCATGGCATATTGTGTAACCATAAGGGAACAAACCTACATTGTCAAATTTTACTATTTACAATTGGGAAAAAATATTTTTCAACGCGCTAAACATTTAAGTATATATTAAAACAAAAATGCCGAGGTCGAAAACCACAGAACATTGCAAAATCAAGTGGATGATTGAGGAGTTTGGGGCGGACACCTTTCATAGAGATAGGTCCATTTTATTTTGCAGCATTTGTTCAGTAAGAGTTAATCACGAAAAGAAATATTATATTCAGCAGCACATCAAAACTGAAAAACATACAAAAGCGAAGAAAATAACAAAAAGCAAGACACAAATGATGAGGCTATTTGTAGAAAAAATTAATTTCTCTAGATCTAACTTTAATGATGACTGCAACAGACATTCCTCTCTTCAAATTTCTAAATGAAGTTTTTAAATCCCTTTTTGAAAAATAAATATGTTCAAACAACTCTCACGGATCAATACTGAGAAAGAATTACATCGAGGATATATACGATTCTGTTTTGAAGAAAATTCGTTTAGAAATAGGAGAATGCCCTATTTTAGTGTCCATTGATGAAACCACGGACAAAGCCGGTCGCAATGTAGCTAACGTAACGGGGCTATCTCTTGACAGTGAAGGTGCTCAAAAAAATGAGCCCATCAACAATCGCAACACTTTTTGATGATGGCATGCACGTTTTATGGCCAGAAGGACTTCAACGCGAAAACGTTTTTGTATTTGTCACGGATGCAGCTTCTTACATGAAGAAAAGCGCGTTATCGTTGAAAATGTTTTATCCGAACATGGTTCATATTACTTGTGTGGCGCATTGTTTGCACCGGGTCTGTGAAGCTATACGCTCAAGGTATTCCGATGTTGATGCCTTAATTTCAAACTTAAAAAAAGTTTTCCTAAAAAGCGCAGACAGAGTGGCAGTTTTCAAAGAAATTGAACCAAATCTACCTCTTCCCCCTAGGCCTGTAGGTTGTGGAAGTTATTGTTGTTAACTTTAAATATTACTAGCAGGGTACCCGGCGTTGCTCGGGATGTAAGTAGTTAGGGGGCCTTTCAAAATCAATAATATACTTTAAGATTTCATATTTATATAATATAGCTGACCCGGCAAACTTCGTTCTTCCCATAATTGATTTTTTTATTAATTTTTCACTACTTCATTGTGCATACAACTTCAAACATGTAAAATTTTAGTATTCCTTTTAAGGCTACACGATACACAAAATTTTTAGTTTTCTGTCCCGGAGCGTAAGTAAATAGCGAAAAAAATTTTCCTACACGGGAACACGCCACATAGAGCTATTGATATCATTGATCTCCTGATCAATTTTCAGGTCCTAACTTTAAACGCTTTTACGATAACTCCACTTTTATGCGGAAAAATTGTTTTGATATCATTTAGCTCTATACCAATTTCCAATACTTTTGGAGATATTTAGCTTGAAAAATTAGTATGGGAGGTGCCACGCCCCCATTTTCGTTAAGCCCAAGTTTTTTGGAGGTGTTAGGGATCGATCTCGTATAACCCCTCACCAAATTTCAGTGGTGTAACCCGAATACTTCCAGAGATACGGACAATGAAAAATTCCATTTGTATGGGAGGTGCCACGCCCACTTTTTCGTTATACCCAGTTGTTTTGGAGGTGGTAGGGATCGATCCCATATAACCCCTTACCGAGTTTCAATGATCTAACAAAAATACTTCCAGAGATATCGACTAAGAAATATTCCATTGGTATGCGAGGTGCCACGCCCCCTTTTTCGTTATCCCAAGTTTTTTTGGAGGTGGTAGGGATCGATCTCATATAATCTCTCACCAAATTTCAGTGGTCTAACCTAAATACTTCCAGAGATATCGACTAAGAAGTATTTCATTCGTATGGGAGGTGCCACGCCCACTTTGTCGTTATCCCCAGTTTTTTTGGAGGTGGTAGGGATCGATCCCATATAACCCCTTACCGAGTTTCAATGATCTAACAAAAATACTTCCAGAGATACGGACAATGGAAAATTCCATTTGTATGCGAGGTGCCACGCCCCCTATATATATCAAAATATTTTTTAGCCTGTGACCATCCCTGGAAGATGTACAGTGGGTGTGTAAAATTTGGGTACGATCGGTTTATAAGTTTAGGACGCAAGTCGATCTATACCTATTTACATAATTTGAATTTTATATATATAGATTTGAAGGGCTCAGAACCAAAATGATCTAAGTAACATTTTTTTTTTAAATTGAGTTATACCCATATTTGTATAGTGAAATATGGTGTTTATTTGTTGGCAAAGAGATCCGAGTCATTTCGGACATGGTAGTGCCATCTATTTCCCATACAATAAACGCCCTACCCAGATTTTACATAGAATTTTCAAAAGGCAGTAAACTTTAAACTTGAATACAGTCGGACCTCGATTATCCGTGATGGTCGGGACCAGAGGCGATACGGATAATCGATTTTCACGGTTAATCGAATAACAATTTTGATTATAGTTTTTTTTAATACTTTTATTATTTACCAAGTGAACATTGGTGTACATACGCATTTACATTTAAAACAATTAAATCAAGAAAATTATGTACATTTTTATATTAACTCCATATAACACCCTGATCCATCGGTTGGATCAAGGACGTACAATTCGGTGGCAAATATTTTACAATAACGTTTTTAGCCTTAAAATCGTGAACGTCTGGATGTGCCGGGCAGTTGTCCAATAACAGAAGGATTTTGCTATCATCCGTGAGACCGATTTTCTTAAGATGCTCTTTTACCTCTTGCACAAAGTTTTTGGTAAACCATTCTAAAAATATTGTTTGCGTACCCATGCTTTTGAATTGGCTTTATAAATTACGGGAAGGTCGTATACATTTTTTAGGGCTCTTGGACGAGCACTTTTACCAATAACTAAAGCTTTGCACTTGTGTGTACCAGCAGCATTAGCGCAAACTAAAGTGGTTAGTCTGTCTTTTGACACCTTATGTCCATCTATGAATCTTTCATTATGACAAACCAAACTGCTCTCGGGCAAACACTTCCAAAAAACTCCTGTCTCGTCCGCATTATAAATTTGCTCACTGGTAAGATTTTCGGTTGATATCAATTCATTTAATTGTTCTACAAACATTGTGGCACTTACATAGTCTGCTGAAGATTTTTCTCCTTCAGCATGAAGTCTTTTTATTCCATGTCTATTCTTAAAATTTTGCAACCACCCGCTGGAGTATTCACACACAGAATCAATGTTTAGTTTTGTGTGGTATATTTTAGCCTTTTCTCTTATAATCAGTCCTGTAATTGGAGTGCCTTTAAAACGCTCTTGTCTGAACCATTCGTAAAGTGCCAAATCTACTTTTGGTGATTCAGCTGTCTTTAAAGTTTTTCTGTTACGAAATCCAACAACAGAATCACTCTCTGCACAAAACTTTAAAAGCTTGTCTTTGCTTTTTAAAATGTCATAAAAGGTCTGCATCCCTACTTCGTATTTTTGAGCTATCATTTTAACACTCACATTATTTTTCAAATGCTCGTTAATTATTTTGACTTTATCTTCAATATTTAAAACGTTTCTTTTTCTTTTTACCACTGGTAACGGTGCCATACTAAATATATTTATATTTGTAAGTTTTGCAAGCTTGAGATCAGAGAAACAATAATTCGTAATGAATTTTAATTGTCAGTTTTTGGGAAAAATTGATAATTGGAGAAAAATTACATTGTTAAATCACAGCGATGGATAGGATTACATGTTTCAGAGTTTCCAAGCTCATCATCAGATCCCTTTTCGGACACTGGTTCGCATCCCAGTGTCCGAAAAGGGATCTGATGATGAGCTTGGAAACTCTGAAACATGTAATCCTATCCATCGCTGTGATTTAACAATGTAATTTTTCTCCAATTATCAATTTTTCCCAAAAACTGACAATTAAAATTCATTACGAATTATTGTTTCTCTGATCTCAAGCTTGCAAAACTTACAAATATGTAAAAACAAGAAAGATCGCAAAAACCAACAACAAAATATTAAGAACCGTAGCACGGGTTTACGTACATACATACATACATATGTACAAACAAAAAGTCCAGCACACGCATTCGTTCGTATGACCGAAGGTCTAACAACAATGTGTGCTCACTGTTGGCAAGAACAAACAAACAAAAGGGAATTAATTGAAGTGGAGATAAGTGCATTGTGACGTCACAGGGCATCATAGCTTAGATGTTAGAATTTTCTAACAGCGGCTTTGGTGCAGACACTGGTTCGCATCCCAGTGTCCGAAAAGGGATCTGATGATGAGCTTGGAAACTCTGAAACATGTAATCCTATCCATCGCTGTGATTTAACAATGTAATTTTTCTCCAATTATCAATTTTTCCCAAAAACTGACAATTAAAATTCATTACGAATTATTGTTTCTCTGATCTCAAGCTTGCAAAACTTACAAATATGTAAAAACAAGAAAGATCGCAAAAACCAACAACAAAATATTAAGAACCGTAGCACGGGTTTACGTACATACATACATACATATGTACAAACAAAAAGTCCAGCACACGCATTCGTTCGTATGACCGAAGGTCTAACAACAATGTGTGCTCACTGTTGGCAAGAACAAACAAACAAAAGGGAATTAATTGAAGTGGAGATAAGTGCATTGTGACGTCACAGGGCATCATAGCTTAGATGTTAGAATTTTCTAACAGCGGCTTTGGTGCAGACACTGGTTCGCATCCCAGTGTCCGAAAAGGGATCTGATGATGAGCTTGGAAACTCTGAAACATGTAATCCTATCCATCGCTGTGATTTAACAATGTAATTTTTCTCCAATTATCAATTTTTCCCAAAAACTGACAATTAAAATTCATTACGAATTATTGTTTCTCTGATCTCAAGCTTGCAAAACTTACAAATATGTAAAAACAAGAAAGATCGCAAAAACCAACAACAAAATATTAAGAACCGTAGCACGGGTTTACGTACATACATACATACATATGTACAAACAAAAAGTCCAGCACACGCATTCGTTCGTATGACCGAAGGTCTAACAACAATGTGTGCTCACTGTTGGCAAGAACAAACAAACAAAAGGGAATTAATTGAAGTGGAGATAAGTGCATTGTGACGTCACAGGGCATCATAGCTTAGATGTTAGAATTTTCTAACAGCGGCTTTGGTGCAGACACTGGTTCGCATCCCAGTGTCCGAAAAGGGATCTGATGATGAGCTTGGAAACTCTGAAACATGTAATCCTATCCATCGCTGTGATTTAACAATGTAATTTTTCTCCAATTATCAATTTTTCCCAAAAACTGACAATTAAAATTCATTACGAATTATTGTTTCTCTGATCTCAAGCTTGCAAAACTTACAAATATGTAAAAACAAGAAAGATCGCAAAAACCAACAACAAAATATTAAGAACCGTAGCACGGGTTTACGTACATACATACATACATATGTACAAACAAAATGTCCAGCACACGCATTCGTTCGTATGACCGAAGGTCTAACAACAATGTGTGCTCACTGTTGGCAAGAACAAACAAACAAAAGGGAATTAATTGAAGTGGAGATAAGTGCATTGTGACGTCACAGGGCATCATAGCTTAGATGTTAGAATTTTTAACAGCGGCTTTGGTGCAGACACTGGTTCGCATCCCAGTGTCCGAAAAGGGATGTGATGATGAGCTTGGAAACTCTGAAACATGTAATCCTATCCATCGCTGTGATTTAACAATGTAATTTTTCTCCAATTATCAATTTTTCCCAAAAACTGACAATTAAAATTCATTACGAATTATAGTTTCTCTGATCTCAAGCTTGCAAAACTTACAAATATGTAAAAACAAGAAAGATCGCAAAAACCAACAACTAAATATATTTAGATCTAACCACCCGCACTTCTCAAATTTCAAAAATAAACTGCATAATAACTTGTAAATGCTTCTGCCTCATCGTCAAACAAGGGAATTCCCCGTTTTCATGTTTATTATACATATGTATGTATGTACATATTAACGCAAACACAATTTTCGCTGCCATCACGGATAATAGAGGTAATCACGGTTAATCGAAGCAAACAATTTGAAAACACTGCAAAATAAAACAATAGACTGATCTTTAGCCATCACGGTTAATCGGGGTTGCCGGTTAACCGGATCACGGATAATCGAGGTCCGACTGTATCTCAAATCAATTTCGTCACTTATATCCTTTTGGTTCTGAGCCCTTCATTTCATTAATTTGTGCAGGTAGTTAGTTACTCGATGGGGTACATGGTAAGAGGCAGCATTGTATTATGCCGACAATGTTGATTCCATAAAAGAAATAATTGACCTCATAATAGACGAGGCGGCTTGTGTCACTTTCTCGAAACAGTTTTTGGAGAAGGAAACTGTATAAAAGGGCGGTTCTCACCTCACGATTGCAAGTTTTATATTCAGTAGGGGTTTTCACCTCCGCTGACGGTCGGGTCAAGCAGGGGTTTTCACCTCAGCCGCCTTCATTATAGCTAGCCATAATCAATAAGAAAAGAAGGATTAGTACCCAATTAAAATTAAGATTGTAGATTTGCGAAGAGAGGATAAAATCCCACAAATAAAGTAATAAAGTTGAATTGAAAACATAATCACAGGGTTTTATCACTTGAGAGGACCTTAGGAAACTTCTAATTGCAGAACCCTGGACGGACTGAGCGTACTCCGGCATACAAGGAAAAGTCGGTTACAAATGATAAAACCCTGTGATTATGTTTTGAATTCAACTTTATTACTTTATTTGTGGGATTTTATCCTCTTTTCGCAAGTGTACAATCTTAATTTTAATTGGGAGACCTTTAGGGAACTTCTAATTTCAGAACCCTGGACGGAGTGAATGGGAAAAATTCAAGCGAGACTTCTTGAATTTCTTCCTCAGCTCAAGGTATTCCGAGCGTCTAGATGACGAAATACGGCAAAGAATGCAGAGACCAGGCGAAAAATTCTAGGCACTCCGACTACATCAGCGAACAAGAGCTGAATCGTATATACCGCAACTCGAGGTGAGATTACCAGCTATACACATGTAAAACGGAGCGAACTGAACTGCCTAGAGGATTTGGTAAGCCTAGTGGAAGATTATGAAAACATCACACCAGAGAGGGAACCACTTAGGCCAGCTGCGAGACCATTCGTACCCAGGCGGCAAGACGAGAGGTTCCACTATTTACAAGCGGAACACAGCAATGTACCACAGGTGAGCGAAAACCCACCACCATTTTCAAATACGGCAAGTAGTGCTCGACAAGGTTACACACAGAGCTGGGTAAATTCAATTCCATTACAATTACAGTTCCATTCCTCAGGAATTGGGGAAAGTAATCAATTCCTTTTCCCCACACAAAAGGAATTCATTACATTTCAATTCCTCAAAAAAAAATACCAAATGTAATTTCCTCATTTTGAGGCTCAAGTACAAAAAAATTTATTTTTGGAATTGAAAAAAAAAATACTTTGCGCAAATGTAATTTCTTCTCAAATACTTTCGAAAGGAATTAAAAATGTAATTTAAATTTTTCCAATTACATTACAAGGAATGCCAAAAGTACTCTCTAATTTCCAATTACATTCCTCAAAGGAATTGTAAAAGTAATTGAAAAGCAAAATGTTAATTCTTGCATAAAAACATATTTCAATAGACTTTTCGGGCAATATTTTTCACTTTTTCAAAAAGCGATCCCTTCTAAGCGATAATGACCCATAATAGAAAACACCAGGGAGCATAAAGTTGTCCTGATTTTGCCAACCAAGTTGAGCCGCCCTCTTCCCTTTGTAGCGAAAGGCATGTAAAGGGTTTTAGCTGATAAGTAAATTTACTTTGAATTCATCATTTCAACAACAAAAATATGGGAACCTCTATCCTTATCACTAGAAGGCTCATATGACATTGGAAGCGTCCACGATTTCTTGCAAGTATATCATGGAGGGATTGAAGAACGACTTATAGAACGTGACCTTTATTCATGGCGAGACTGCTTAAGTTAAAAAATAAGCGTAACAAATGCAATAAATTATGCAAGTTAAATCCCTCTAACTCTATCCTCCGAGATAATTACCTACAGAGTGTGAAGCAATTTAATAATCTTTATAAGTTCCTATATAATCGATATCTACGTAGGCTCGAGTGTGAGCTTAAAGATAACCCTAAGGCTTTCTGGAACTTTATCCGTTCCAAACGTGGCTCTTCCAACATACCGGCTTGCATGAGCCGCACCAGCATGGGTTTGTTTCTGGGCGCTCTACTGTTACTAATCTGGCTTCTTTCTCTGAGTTCTGTATTTCTGCTTTCAAGGATGGGTCGCAAGTGGATACCATCTATACCGATTTCTCGAAGGCTTTTGATAAAGTCTCCCACAAGATCTTATTATCTAAACTTGAGTATATTGGCTTTCATTCTGCCTTTTTAAGCTGGTTGAAATCTTATCTATCGAACAGGACTATGTGTGTTGAAATAGAAGGCTGTCTTTCTCAACCTTTTGTTGCAACATCGGGAGTCCCTCAGGGTAGTATTCTTGGCCCACTTTTGTTCGTGCTTTTTATTAATGATATTGGGTCCTGTTTTAAATCTTCTGGCTTTTTACTTTACGCTGATGATCTAAAAATTTTTCGTAGGATAAATTCTCGATCCGATGTTTTCCTTCTGCAGCATTACTTAAATAATCTTGTCGATTGGTGTTTTGTGAACAAGATCTTCCTAAATGTCAAAAAATGTTTCCGTATGTCTTTCTCCAAGTCCTCTAATTCTCTCCCCTCGTTCTATGACATCGCTGGTCGTCAGTTGGCCTCGGTCTCTGAAATTGTTGATTTAGGTGTCGTTTTTGACACAAGCTTTTCCTTTGTCAATCATATATCTTATGTGCTTCCGAAGGCTTACTCCAATCTCGCTTTCCTTCGTAGATATGCCAAAGACTTCAGTGACCCCTATACTAGGAAAGCCTTGTACATATCCCTAGTGCATTCAAAACTACAATATGCCTCCATTATCTGGAACCCTATATACACCACCCACTCTGCAAGAATTGAAAGGGTTCAAAGAAAATTTATACGCTTTGCTCTAAGCTCGCTAAACTTCGATGACCCGCTCCCTTCATATTCCTCCAGCTGTTTGCTTATTAATCTGCAATCCCTTGACTGTAGAAGAAGAGTACACTTGCTTTTGTTTGTCTACGACATCATTGTTGGGTCTTTAGATTGTCCAGGTCTCCTTGAGAAGGTGACATTTAATGTTCCTAACAGGTGTCTTCGCTCGTTCTTACCTTTTTATTTGATTACTCCCAGAGCTAATTACTACAATTTTAATCCAATCTTTCGTGCCTTTACTGAATATAATAAGCTCTCGAAGAGTCTAACTTTTGATTTTTCCTTGCCACGAGTAACCTTTAAGTCTGTCATCGAATTAAGTTTATGATACATTTGTTTATTTATTTTTAATATTTGTAATATTTTTATACTTTTAAATTATTAATTTTAACTTTTCTTTGCATATAGTCTGTAAGATGAATAATCATAGACTGAATGAATAAATAAATAAATAAATAAATAAATAAATAAACTTGTAATTTTCCGCTAATCCTCGATAAGGCAGACTCTTCACTATATGATTTATCCACGTCCTTGCGCTGACGGACCGGAAGAAATACGAGGACAGGAAGTCCTATGACAAAAGATATTAAACAAATAAGTGCCGATCACGCCATGATATTTTGATATCTTTTGCTTGACGCCTTTAATACCTAACAACTTCCAACAGAAGAAGGCCGCTGCCAAACCATGGTCGTCTACAACAAAGCTCCAGCCCCTTAGTTAATAAAGAGCTTCTCTACCAATTTGTACCGTGCTGCTACTAATTTATTTCTCAAATTTGGGGACCAACAGTCTCTTGTCCACTCCGAAAGGCGCCTGCCATATAGATGAATATTTGCTGGCAAGCCTTCCACTCTGGAGAGGACCCTCCATGTATGTGGTCGCCGAATAAAAATGAAACCACCTGGAGGACTCAAAGTTGGTACGAGTATCTTCTAGCTGTGCTTATGTCCCACCTCCACCAAGAAACTAAAATACTAAATATTAAAGAATTATTATATTAAGCAGGCACATGAAGGAGAGAGCGCGCTTCCCAAGAAGACTAGTGTTAATCTCACCTATCCGAATACAGTCCCTGTATGTGGTATGTTCCATCATGACATCAATGATAATTTTAACTACATAGTTAACGACAACACCAGAAAGATTAACTATTTTGTGCACCATAGCTATATACAACCACAGCTTGAATAGCTCACAAATTTAATAACTAAGCAAATAAACATTTATCAGGTTTTCAAAGAATAATGAAAAGCTAAATAACTTCATAGCAATTTACAAAGAATAATGTCAATAATATTATCCTAATTCTATGGATACAATTAATATAATACTAAAGCCGGCAACCAAGCCTTAACGAGAAACATAATGCTTTTAATATACATATATAATTAACAAAATTAAAATTAGTTAAATAAGCTCAGTAAGGAGATGACGCGTAGAGCCCAGATGGGCATAATAAGTTTAACGTATTCCTCTGTAGTTTGTAACACTTGATCTACCCCCATTTTTATATAAAGGTATTATAAATGACTCCTTCAACTTATTAGGAAATATTCCTTGCTTCAGCGATGCCTTAAACAAAGATGTTAAAGGTTGACAAGGGAACTGTGCACAAGTTTTCAGCACAATTGAGTGAATCTCGTCAGGTCCACTGGAATATGAGCTTTTCCAGATGTACTAGTACATCGTCAAAAGAAAGAACAGGAACGGGCGATGAATTAAGCGAAGGTAAATTGTAAGGATAATTCGAAAGACCTGAATCCAACGAAGTTGAGTAGTTAGATTTAAAGAAGGCGGCAAACATATTGGCAATTTCAAAACTATCCTGAGAAACTAGATCATTATATTTCATTACTGACGGAAACCCCTTTGCCTTTTAGAATTAACAAAGCTGTAAAACGACTTAGGGTTTGAGAATAGTTGGGTCCTAATACTTGTCAAATAATCCTTTTAACACTTTCTATTTAAGCTGTTGTACTTATGACGCAAAATACAATAGGCCGAATAGTCCGTAATTAAGCCAGACTTTTTGTATCGTACTGAATGCATAATATTGGTAAAATGGAGAAAGCTCTCTTCAATATCTCCAGAGAATTTTGGCAAAGTTATTTTAGAGACTTCCATTATAATCTCAGACAAATTTGCTTTTCTAAACAGGAATCTACCGGCAGGTGCTTTTCCTGTAGTAAAACTTTGTCTCGATGGACAATAAGAATCAATACTGAGCGAAAGTGGAGGGTGGTATACATCTTCAGGTAAAACAAGGGGGTCGCACCTGAGTATTGAACAATTAGTCGAATCGTCTGTAAAAATTAGGTCCAGGCACTTACCGAGACTGTTCTGGAATCTATATAGTTCACAAAGACTACTATCAGATAAATCAATAAGAAACTCATAAAATATATCACGAGAGCAAGTAGGTATGAGAAGGCCATCAATGAGGCTCCACATCACACAGGATAGGTTAAAGTCGCCAAGCACTACGATGGAATCGGAAGAACCAAGCATAGAAGATACAGATTTCACTATAGAAGAGTGTCTCATATAAACAGAGATATGAGATTGAGGTGGAATATAACTTACCACGAAGTAGTTGTAATTTAAGGAAAGTTTTATCCGAACACAAAGAAGTTCAATGTCATCAGAATCAGCAAAAGATACTTCCTCTGCAGAAAAACTGGTTTCAACAGCAATTAGCACGCCTCCGCCAGTCTTCTCTAAAGGATCTTTTCTAAAAATTTCAAACTTACCAGATAACAGTTCAGCATTAAACACACTCGGTTTTAGCCAAGTCTCAGTAAAAACAAGAACGCCATAGTTAACGTCATTGCTTTTAAGGTATAAATCGATTAGTTTAGTGTTCAGCCCTCTAACGTTCTGATAATAGATATAGAAAGTATTATCATCTATCAGTTTTTTGAGGCAGAGTCTGTGTCAGGTAAACGTGCGACATTATCAGGCCTTTGGGGCGATCGATACTCAAACTTAACTCAAAGTTAAAACCAAACGTACAAGAAAACTAGTCTATCATTTGTTTTTTATTGTTTTCGTTATAATAAAAAGTGCCTTTGTGAATATAAATGAATTTTTCATAATTTTTTTCTTCCTTTTAAGTTCTTTAAATTGCCTTTTTTGTATATTTTTAGGGCTTTTTCCTGCCTATTTCGTCAATTCGTTTTGCCTTTTTTACATGTTTTTAGGTACTATAAATCCGATCCCTGATAATCACCTACCGAAAGCACAGTCAAACGATGAAATATGGTCACAGTTTTTTATAAATTCAAAGACTGGTGAAATGGAAAATTCAAAAAAAAAATATCATTTATTTTTTCCATACCAATAAGCAATTCTTACTGTGAGAAGGTGTTTAGCCTAATGAATAACCTTTATACGAAAGAGCGAAATCGTATGGTAATAGATGTTATTAAGTCAGAACTTATCATAAGACCGAATTTTGATAATAATTGTAGTTCATTTATTAATTTAATGGTAAAAATTTGATACCAATAACAAATACATATGGAATTGAAGTTTTAACTTTTTTAAATCGTTGTAGCTTATAAAAAATAAAATTTGTTTTATAGAGCTTTTTAAAATGACATTTCCATACAAACTTTGAATTATAACAGCTCAATAAACCTTTTATATTTTTTATGAATAAGTACAATGTTTGAATTTAAAAATATATGTTACTAGCTGACCCGACAGACGTTGTTCTGCCAAGGTACTCCCTTATGTATAGTTCTTTAAAGATCGTTCATACTTTTCTAGCAGGGAACTGAGAAGTTATAATTTTCCAGTACCATGGTGTACTGATAAGGTGAGAGCAACTTGAATTGCCATGTATTTTGTTAGTGTAATTTAGAATTTCGATGGTCAAACTTACAACGGCGCACAACAACAATGTTTGCCAATGTTGCCACACTTATCATGAAACACGAAGATTTTCTCTTTAGGTTGACAATCGAAATTCAGCTTCAAATAAAAAAAGTAAAAATCAGCTGATTTCTTGCGGTCACCTTCTTAGTACACCTTGTCCAGTACCTTACACCTTGAGACCTTTTGAAAATAACAAACATTTTAATTAACTTTTCTTATATTCTTTTTTTACACCCAAATTCACACTTTAAAAATAGAAGTTTCACATTTAAAAATAGTAGTTTCATTTTTGGTAAATTAGCGGTATCCACCTCTATGCTCTCCAGGTTCAAGTTCGTAGTTCCAATGAAAATATCATAACCAAAAAAGTGAGCTTCTCGGGTATACCTTCTGATTTTTATCAGCTTTGGTGGACATACTTTATTTATTTCGGGGAACTCTCATGACTACAGCTACACCGGCATAGCTGTATGCATGACTTGCAACCTCACAGTTGCACCTACGTACTAAAGATCTCTCCATTAACACCACTCTCCCCGCAACTACCAAACAGGTGTTTTCTCATGGGGCTGGTTAGCTCATTAACTCCATAAAAAAAAGTATAGCTTAAAAAAAAGATATATGTCTAAGTTCCCAACAAACACAGACAATTTTTTTCTCCAACTTTTGATAAAACCTTGATTCTCAAGTGGAGATTCAGCTTTCCTCACAACTTGAGTTTAAGCTTTGTTCTCCAACGTTATTTCTCAACTTGCGCATTATTTGAGATGAAGTTGAGAAATTGCCAAATAGGGAATTGCCCTTAAGATGAAGTTGAGATTTAATGCATTCTCAACTTGAGAATCACTGAAATTCCTATATTAAAAAAGTGCTTTAAAGTTGAGAATGCTATAACTAAACTATTGAGGTGCTGTTGAGAATTAACCTTGGAGATTTGAGAAAGGCATTTGACCTAAAATGCATCTCAAGGTGATATCAAACAAAATTGTTTGTTGGGTTACCTTTGTCTTAAAATTATCCTGCACTACATGGTTTGCGTTGAATAAGTTAACTTAGAAGAGGAAAAGGAATTCACCATTTGGAAAAATTACGGAATAAAAATCTATAATCACAATCAAAACGTTTGGTTGTTGTCTTCCCTACAGGAACATTTCAGTTAGAATACCAGTGATCTCAACTGACTACAATTTATATGGTAGCTAAATTTGTTTAGCTTGTATATGATCACATTGAGAATTTAGAAAATGTTTTGTTCTATATAAATAAACACTATATCCGATAGAATAAAGAAAAGAAAAAATTTTGAAAATCGGTCAAGCCGTTATTGAGTATTAGCTAAAAAATTTTTAAATTGAGATTAGAAAAAATAAATGAATGTGGTAAATGAGACGTGAAACAGATTGGAAACATTAAAGAAACAATATTTAAAATCGGTTGAGCCGATACGGAGATCTTACGGTATATACGAACGCCAATTCATTTATATATATATAGATTACAACTTCTTCACCATTATGAATAACAACCTATATTCACAATCAACAACCTATGTATATTCACAATCAAAACTTTTGGTTGTTGTTTTCACTTATTCAACATTCGAAAAGGAATTCACCATTTGTATTTAAATATAAAACGGAAAAAATCTGTACGGCAATTAAGTTCCCTACAGGAACATTTCAGTTAGAATACCAGTGATCTCAACTGACTACAATTTATATGGTAGCTAAACTTCTTTAGCTAATATATGATTAAATTGAGGATTTAGAAAATGTTTTTTTCTATATAAATAAACACTATGTCCGATAGAATAAAGAAAAGAAAAAATTTTGAAAATCGGTTAAGCCGTTATTGAGGTCTAGCTAAAAAAATTTTAAATTGAGAGTAGAAAAAAAAAAAGAATTTATGTGGTAAATGAGACATGAAACAGATTGGAAACATTGAAGAAAAAATATTTAAAATCGGTTGAGCCGATACGGAGATCTTACGGTATATACGAACGCCAATTCATTTATATATATATAGATTACAACTTCTTCACCATTATGAATAACAACCTATATTCACAATCAACAACCTATGTATATTCACAATCAAAACTTTTGGTTGTTGTTTTCACTTATTCAACATTCGAAAAGGAATTCACCATTTGTATTTAAATATAAAACGGAAAAAATCTGTACGGCAATTAAGTTCCCTACAGGAACATTTCAGTTAGAATACCAGTGATCTCAACTGACTACAATTTATATGGTAGCTAAACTTCTTTAGCTAATATATGACTAATTGAGGATTTAGAAAATGTTTTGTTCTATATAAATAAACACTATGTCCGATAGAATAAAGAAAAGAAAACATTTTGAAAATCGGTCAAGCTGTTATTGAGTATTAGCTAAAAAATTTGTAAATTGAGATTAGAAAAAAAAATGTATGTGGTAAATGAGACGTGAAACAGATTGGAAACATTAAAGAAAAAATATTTAAAATCGGTTGAGCCGATCCGGAGATCTGGCGGTATATATGAACGCCAATTCATTTATATATATATAGATTAATATTTTTTTTTGTAATAGCAATAGAAACTGCTGCGACAGCAAAAAGATGTGTAACTAGAGGGAGCGCCCATATATATGTATGTCTGTACCTGTATTATTTTCTTTTGTTTTACAAATGAATTGTATTTTTTGTTTTTATAAAGCATATACATAGTATGTATATATGTATTAAAAAACTCGAAAAATATATATGTATAAGTATTTTTACTTTGTCCAGATATGTTCAGCCGCTGAAGTCATCTTTGTTCAGATATTTTTTCTAAATGTTCAGGTTGGCGACAGATTGGATCTGGCAAGCCTACTCCTAAGGGTAACAACAAAATAAGGCTGTTATATTCTTAAGTTGATGGTTCTACGATTTCATCTTGAAATTATAATTACCACTGTGCAGTTCGGACGTGTTTTTACCGCTCCTCATCTTCCGCGAGTTTTACTGCCAATAAATATTTTTAATTAGTCTCAATATGACAGTATGTCATATTATCGGAAAGTGACTGACAGTGATATATAATCTGAACTAAAAGAAAGTGGTATTTTTATAAAAATTATAAATAATGCCTTGCTCATGTGGCCATAAGGTGCAATGTGGGAAGTGTAGAGAGATTTTTCACTTGAGCTGTGCTGGTTTTGTACAAGCCGATTTGGAGTACATACTTTCGTCAAAAAAGTGTTTTTTTTGTAAAACATGCGCAGCTGAGCGTCGTTCATCACTTCGTCCGCCCACCCCACCCGTTGCTTCTACTACGGAAAAGTGCGCAATTGCATGTTATTTGCAAAATCAAACAACCGGTAAAGCTGCTAAAGCCTTTGTCACAACCTCTCTTGGAAATTGTGTATCCAACGAGAACTCCAACCTGCAAAAACAAAACTGTGTTGCTGAGTCTGTTACGCATGAAAGTAATAACAGTATTACAATATTATTGCAATCGGTGGCCAACGAAATCAGTGTTTTGAGAGCAGAGAATTCTCGTGTGCTCTCCTCTATTCGTGACGACAACAAGAAATTGTCAAAGTTATGTGAAATAATGCATAATGAGATTCAGCTACTGCATACATATCTACGGAAAAAAGACGATGTTGTCTCTTCGCTATCATCAGAAATAAATGGCTTACGTAGTGTTGTTGGTGATCTGCAAAAATTATTGTTAGACTGATGTGTTGATACTTGCAAACACAAACAAGTGAACGACACAGTCAGTTGTTGTTGTTGTTGTTTTAACAACAAAATCACTCCCCGAAGGTTTTGGGGAGTGTTGTCGAAATAACAGTCCTTGGCCGGATATGAATCCGGTACGCTCCGGTACTCCCTTGCGGTACTGCCCGACTGTCGTGGGAGCGATTTGGTATGACCAGTGCAACCTTCTAGGTCATGTCATCCCTCCTTCCGAAAGGAAGGAGAAGATGGGTAATGAGAGGTGGGAGGCATCATATCCGTAGATCAACCATCGAGTTGCACATCATTACATTTGTGCATATTGGTCGCCTCTTACGACCGGTATGCCTACCGCGGGCATATTCTAAGCCCCAACCCGCAGGGGCTTTACGCCTTTGCCTGCTAATTCTCCTATCGATATTAATAATGTAGCTTTGAATGCTAATGCTGCTGGCGCTGCCGCTGCCGCTACAAATGCTGTGCAAAACAAATCATTGCCTGATGCTGCTACTGCGCCTACTGACATCGTCGCTCAGCCCGATGTTATTGTTGAAGTGTAGAACATACAGTGCACTCCCAGCAAACAGCCCAATGCTAAGCGAAATTTGAAACTAACAGAAGCTCATAATGTTGCCGTTTCTTACTCCGCCGTTGCTGCTTCTGCCGCTGCCGTTTCTGAGCAAATCAACATTAAACGAAACTCTGACACACCGAGTACTTCCACTCGCCTCTTACGCTGCCATCTCTAAAACCTCTGTTAATAATGCCACTGCCACAAACTGTAATGTCCTTAACGCAAAAGATGTTAGCAAATCTAAAACAGGTGGTGCCAATAAAACCAGCCAACGTAAAAGAAGGCGTGCAATGAATGAAACGTGAATTACTGGTTCCAATGATAACGCTGAGCTTGAAGTTGTTTTACAATTGAAATGGCTGCATGTATCGTCGTTCTCGCCAACTGTTACGTCCAAGGATATTGTGGCCTATGTCAAGAAGCACACAGGCATCGGCAAACAACTCCGGGAGTGTCATAGTCTTGTAAATCGCAATGATCGTTGCCCAACTGCCACTGGTCTCGAGAGAGGTGGTGGTGTACTGCTTGCAGATCTATGTAGTAAGCTTGTTACTATTAATTATCATAATGGTGATATAGAACAAATTTGTGTAAGTGTAAGGTTTGCTTGTTATAGAACAATAATTTTCTTATTGTCGTATATTCCACCAAGCAGTGACATCACCATCTATCAGAAACATGTGGATAATTTGACATCCATCGTTAATAGCGCCAATACATCTGATGAGATTATATATTTAGGAGATTTTAATTTATCTAACATCTCTTGGCTAGACGGTTATAACGCTGTACCAACCAATCTAAGAACGGATATCGATATGCTAGTTGTGAGCACTTTGTTCTCTCTGGGCCTTAAGCAAAGTAACTCTTATCCCAATAGTAATGGTAGATTCCTAGATCTAGTGTTTGGATCTGCGGACCTAAAATTATCATGCCTGGAATGCTTGCTTCCAATTCTGGAAAATAGTCTTCATCATAATGCCATAACTGTAATTTTTGAGTATTATGACTTCAACAAAAAGCCATCAGAATCTTCTGTTGAATATAACTACCTCAGAGCGGATACTATAGCCATGAATGACTTTTTATTAACTACTGACTGGTCGTTCTTGAACTCCGTTGATTACCCAGAAGCTTCTTACGCAGATTTTCGGCAAAAGCTATTATTAGCGATATCCAGTTTCGTACCTTTAAAACAATTAGTTCCGAACAATAGACCCCCATGGTTTAATGCGAGACTTAGTCATCTCAAAAATTGTAGAAATAAAGCCTTCAAGAAATATAAAGAGAGCAATGGCGAAAACTACCGACTTATATATTTGAGACTCATGAAGAATTTTGATTGTCCTTATAAGTTTCTTTATAAACATTACATGCTCAAACTGGAGTCTAACCTGAAGTCAAACCCGTCTAGTTTTTGGTCCGTTATAAATGCTAAAAGGAAAACCACCGGTTTTCCAACTGTTATGGAATACGGTGGTGAAGTATCCGGTAACACACAGGGTGCTTGTGACTTGTTTGCCAAATTATTTCAGAAGGTATACCATAAGTTAGCTTCTACACAAAGTTCTGAAGGTCGTGTTTCATCTATGTCACAGATTTCTTTACTATTACTATCGATGATGCCTTCTGTCAATCTCGAAGTTGACAAGCAGTACAAAACCTGATATGGAGGATTTTTGCCCGATGTTCTTCAAAATTTGTTCGAATGCCGTAGCAGAGCCTCTGGCTCTTCTCTTTCAAATATGTCTAAACTGTGGAGCTTTCTTAGATTCCTGGAAGCTTTGCTCAATTAATCCCATATATAAATCTGGTAACCGCAATGACATAAACAACTATAGACCTATTGTTAAACAGGGAACTCTGGCAAAGCTATTCGATGACATTATTCAGCGGAAATTGTTCGATCACATAGGTAAGGCTATTGTTGACTGTCAGAAGGGCTTTTCTCCAGGTAGATCCACCTCGACCAACTTAGCTTTGGTGACTAATCAAATTGTCGATGCATTTGAGACATATGCGCAGCTTGACGTCATTTACACTGACTTCTCGAAAGCATTTGACAAAGTTGACCATACAATTCTGCTACGTAAGCTGTACATGTACGGAATCAAGGGAAACTTGTTGAAATTTTTTTGTAGTTTCTTGTCAAATAGAAAGCTTTTTGTTTCAATTGGAAATGTTAAATCATCTTTTTTCATCGACGCTTCGTCAGAAATTCCGCAAGGAACTCACTGCGGTCCGTTATTGTTCCTGATTTTCATTAATGATTTGCCTCGTTATTTCAACTTCGCCAAGTGTTTAATGTTTGCAGACGACGTCAAATTATTCTTAACAGTTCGTGATGTTTCCGACTGCGTGAATTTACAACGTGACCTTGATTCTTTTGCTGGATGGTGTGTTGACAATAATTTGTTTTTGAATACGAAAAAGTGCTGTGTGGTTTCGTATTCGAAGAAGGTAACTACTACTCTCTTTAACTACAATTTAAACGCAGAATCGTTAAGTCGATCATGCGAGATTAAAGATCTTGGTGTCATTTTCGACTCCAAACTTTCATTATCCAGTCACACCGACTTCATTGTCTCGAAATCTTTTGCAATGATTGGCTTTATAAGGCGCAATTCCGGAGACTTTAAGGATCCTTTGACCTTGAAGGCACTTTTTACTTCTCTGGTAAGAAGCCGTCTGGAATATTGCTCATTAGTATGGAATCCGTTTTACGAAGGGAGCTCATACAAAATTGAGAGAGTTCAGAAAGTATTCACTAAAATCGCACTTTATAAGCTTCATTGGCCCGATGGCCTTCCATCATACGACAGCAGGCGTAAATTACTCGGCCTCCAGGCTTTATGCGACAGGAGAACTTGTATCTCACTTACATTGACCTATAACGTGATAAACTGTAATATCAATTGTCCAGAACTGTCTAGTCTTTTTATCTACCATATTCGGCATAGTAGGTTATTTATTGAGGCAACTCATAGAACCAATTATGGATTGAATGAACCAGTAGCCAGAGCTATACAACTAGCAAATCCATATAGTAGTGTTCTTAATTTTAATAATAGTTTATATAAATTTAAACTGGAATTGTTTTCTATTTTTAATTAGTTATAGTCTGTAAAAAAGCTTGTGCTTTTTAGACCGAATTAAATAAAATAATCATAAAAATAATCATAATCATAACAAATTTATTTACTTGTTTGTTTATCTCACCTTTGAGCGCTTGTGGTAATCTGTTATTTTTTATATTGACTGGATTGTCATCTTTCATATGTAATTTTTGTCTGTATAAACCATGATCCAACTATAACAGGTCGTAGTATCTCGACAAACATACGAACACACAAACATTTTCAATGTATTTTGTTTTAGTAATTTGTGAGTTTATAGTCAAAATCGTACTGCAAAATGGTTGAATTGTCAAAATCGAGGAAAAAATAAAAATCAGTTGGCCTATCAACACGACCTGAATTATTGGATTATGGTATAAACTATTGGCACTTATAGTTTCTGTTTCTAATGTGAAAACATCTTTATATTCTGAAATCGATGAATTTAATTGTTTGTTGTTGTTTGTTCTTATTTTTCTTTACTGAATAATGTGGTGTTTATTATTTTAACAAAAGATTGGTCTATATTTGTTATGGTATTAGCAATAGATATACCGTCTGTTAACTGTTAAAGAGGGACAATAAGTTTATAATTTTTGGGCTTAACGCTGATTTGACGAATTACTTCAGATCTGGCGTGTACTGTAATTGTATTGATATTCGGTCTATTTGTCATCTGAATTATAATATTATCTGCGAGGTCGTAAGGGCCCAGAATTAATCTGTCTTCAGTTTTACCTTAATCTAAATTCAATTATATTTCTTTATAAAATCTAATCCTAGAATTTCATCGCATGGAATTGGGAAATTGTCTCCCGCGATGTGGAATTTGTGTTTAATTAACAGATCATTTCCTTTCAAATCTGCCCTAACTGTTCTTAGTGTTCTTGTTATTCCCTGACCAATACCTTTCAGATCTCTGATTTGTGAATTGTTAATTGTGATGTTACTGTGAATTTGTCCCTACCCCGAAGTAAACTGCCAAACTTCTCAGGAAACATTCTAGTCCATTGACTATACATTTTGTGGACGTATTCATTCCAGTTCATTACTTACTAGGGTTTAACCAGTTGTAAAAAGACCAATGAAACCCAAAAAATTGTGTTTCATGTAACAATGGTTTATATTTGCAAATAAAGGTATTTACACTGTCCTTGGCTGGGCTCAGTGCACAAAGCCGTATATAATTGATCCGCTTGCACACCTAATATGGGGATGGTGCAGCAGGCTAAACTCTTTACATTCTACTAATGCATAGCTGTCAAGGGTACCGAAAGAATTTCTGTTAGACCCCGATGTCTGAATTCAATGAGAAGAATACTTTTGTTTGAGTAAAATTTTAAGTTAAGCTAAGAGCCGAAGTCTATAGCGACATGGGAGGTATTCTGCATGCTCACCGTCAATTCGCTTCAAGTTTTAAGCTGATATAACTTTCTCTGCTTTTGCAGAAGCGGACAATAGATTTCGTAGGCAATCGCCGCCTTAAAAATACCAGTTGGTAATATGTAGAAACTAGTAGCATTGACTGCAGGGTATTTGATGATAGATATGTATGTCTGCTCCTCTATCCAGTGTTGCCAGAACATTTTCAGAAATAAAGCTAGATGGATAAACAAAAAAAAGCTAAAAAAGGCTAAAAAAAACAAAAACTTTACGGCTAAAAAAAAGCTAAAAGTAAAACGCCAGCTTTACGTTTTATTCGTTATTTTCATTGCAAAAAAACAATACTTAGCATAACTATTTTACACATGTAGTAAAACATTAAATTTAATTTGTACTTCAATTTCATAAAAGTAAATATTGTATATACACTGATGCTTTGCATCATATAAATATAAAGCTACGAAACATTGCAATTTGTATTTCATAAAATTATTTCCACTTCAAGTTAACAAAATAGAAAATGCGCCTTTTACTAACTGCCCAACCTAATATAAACGCACGAACATAAACGACGTTTTTTGCTCAAACCGATATAAACACAAGTTTTCTTAATAAAAAAATGTGTGTATATGTCAAACCCTGGTGTCACGCAGAACCAAAATTGGATTTCAAATTAGGTTTTCACGCACGCAAATTAATTTATGTTACTTTCATACAACTTGTATGTACATGAGACATTTTTGACAAAAAGTTACCGCAATGCGTTTATATTAGATTGGGCTGTAAAAGTCTTATTATATTTCTCTGTCAAAATTTTCTTCATCATCCGAGGAATAAGAGTAAATACTAGAATTGTTCATGAGTCTAATGAGATCTTTTGTTATGACAAAGTCATGACAGCACTTCTTTTCTTTTTTTAGTCCATACCTTATACATAAAATTGCATTTAACATTGTAGTACTAGTCCTATTTCGCACCTTAGTTTACATTATTCATCGTACTAAAAATACGCTCAACCTCCGCATTGCTCAGCGGCAGAACTAAAAATTCAAAAACAAAATTAGAAAGACTGGCAAAAGGATTTTCCCCGAACGCATTCTTATACTCCCGAACCTGTGTCCAAAATGCAACTGTAGAATCTATGCCTTCCCATTCGATTATATGCAATTTCTTCCATTGCATTTCTATGTTACTTATCTCGTCAGATGTATATCTACATTTTTCTTGTTTGAAACTATCAAATATGTTTGTTTTTACAGCGCTCAGTGCTTTTTCCATAGAAAAGAAATTGATATTTTTCAAAGTGTCGATGTTACTTGGCAAACGTTGGCGTAATTCCTCTATTAGTTTAATAAGAAAACTACGGCAGTTATCTCGTATATTTTTTTCTGTATCTATATCATTAATGTTTGTTTTCATAAACTCCTCAAAAGAGTAATTGAAACAAGGAAGAGGAATTAATAACGGCAACAACGGAGAAGACAAGGGGTCAAAAGTTTCTGAGGAGTAAGTAACAAGTGAGCAAAGATTTGAAAGTAGATACTTTATTCACTGAACATCTTGAGAGGGTCTACAGAATTGCTTTCAAAAAGCTTATTCACCATTTGAACTTCTTTTAATATAGGGCCAAGTAAATAAGCTAAATTTTCGTCAGTGTACAGATTTGCCAACAGCTTCGCTTTATGGCAGCATTCCACTGTTGCAGCAATACCAAAGTGCGTTTTCAATTCCAACCATTGACTGGTTACTCTTTTAACGGCAACTTCGATAGGCAGCCATCTAGTAGAGCAGGCTCTAACCATTTGTAAAGGTTCTAGCCCATCATTTATGGCAGCATATAACATGGAATAGCTCTTTTGTCTACTTGCGGATTTAGAAAACCAGTTATATGTTTCTGATATCAAAAATTCAATTTTATTGGAAAGTAATTTCGAAGCAGACGAAACAGCCAATTGGATCGAATGGCAAACACATGGAACTAAAACAATATTAGGTTGATGTTGCTTTAATAAAGAAATCACGCCTCGGTTTCTGCCTACCATAACACTAGCATTATCTGTTCCTAAGCCCCTTAAGTTTTTAACATCTAACCCAAACTCACTCAATGTTATTAAGATTGAATCTACTAATCCTTTTGCCGTGCAATCCTCGATAACTGATAGTTTAAGAAATGTATTAACAATTGATTTGCTGGTAGCACTATAATATCTTAAAACTATTCCGAGGTACTTTTTAACGCTTATATCTGTCGATTCATTAATAATTAAGCTGTATGGATTGCTACCAATATCAGAAAGTAACCGATTTTTAAAATATGGGCATAGCACATTTCGAATTAAAGCACTACATTTTGATCGAGCCAGTTTTATTCCTGTAGCTATTGAACTATCATGAAACGAGTTTCTTTGAATCGTAGATAAATTATCTATGGAACAGATAGCTGTGTGTGAAGCGACGTAAAGTGCGTTAGCTAATTCGGCTCGCTTTGTATCATATATAATACCAACAGCTTTAAAAGGAATTGTTGCCTGCTTTCCTTTACAAATCAATTCTCAGGGAACACCTATTAAATACACAACTATTTATTTCACAATAGTTACTTCAGGGCTGCATGTTAACGTTAAATTTATCAATAAACGAAAATAAATGTGATTTTCTTTGCTTTTATTGATAAAATTTACGTTAAACGGCAAACTCTTAGAACTTTCTTGAAAGTATGCAATGCATTTGTGCATACAAACATACACACATACATAGGTATGTATATACGCACTTACCTTTTAGTATTTTTCGGTTCAACTTCATTCAAATTGTCCACTTCACTCGAAGATGTTGGATATTGGAGCCGGCACAGCTTTTTTAAAATATCTAATAGGTATAATAACATAAATTTAAAAATTTTTACATTAAAATGTACAATTTTAACTTACTCTTCCATATTTCTGCAAATTTTACTCGATGCAACAACGCGGCGGGAATCGTTAGAAATGTTCGAAAATTATTTTGCATTAATACATGTAAATGTTGGCGGTGAAAAGAACAGTGCAATAATCGATTGTTCGTGATGCCATTCAGTGTTATGCGGACCACACAGTATACATCCATACATACTTTGTGGAGACTAGATTAACAATTTTTATACTATCGAATTTTATTAATCTTAGAAAAAAGATAAAAAAAATCGAAAAAAGGCTAAAAAAAAGTTAGAAGCTAAATTACATTTTTTCCGGCTAAACGAAAAAAAAGCTAAAATGGCAACACTGCCTCTATCTATCAAGAGAGTTGAAATAGTTATTTAGAGAAGTTCTGGAGGATATGTAGCTGTTTAATTGTAGTTAAGTACACTTACTTTTTATACCTAGTAGTGCTTCGCACACAAGGTATATTAACTTTATTCGCCTAACGGTAGTATGTAACGGCATAAACGAATCGAGATAGATATTGACTTATATATATCAAAATGTTCAGGAGCAGAAGAGAAATTGATTGAGCCATGTCCGTCCGTCCGTCTGTGAACACGATAACTTGAGTAAATCTTGAGATATCTCAATGAAATTTGGTATGCCGGTTCCTTTTTACTTATCTCGGAGCGCTATTGAAAATAGGCAAAATCGGTTAAAAGCCACGCCCACTTTCTATATATATAATATTTTCGAAAATACAAAAAGAGTGATTATTCAGTACATAATACACCTATAAGGATAAAATTCAAATTTAGAAATATTATTAATCATAAATCAAACCACCGCTCAAGATAGAAAAAAAAAATTCAGCGCACATATTTATATTAATACAGGCAATATTCCGAAAGATTTTGAAAAGGATTATAGATATATTGAATATGCAATAACTTTGCTTAAACTAGCTGTATATCATTCCTAAATCACCTCTAAAGTGTTCATGGGCAAAGAAAGTCAAATGGGCGTGGCCCCGCCCCTTTATTGTGGATGATTCCACAAAACTTTCCATGCCATAACTCCGGTAAAAATTGATTTATTGAAACGATATTTGGAGAAAGTGTTTAACATATAAAGCTTACCTACTCTTTGCTGTAAAAATAAACAAAATTGGTAAACGGACACGCCCACTTTTTGAACACAGTTCTGAAAAATTTCTTTGTAAAATTAAAATCGCGATATTTCCATAATTGTATAAATTATATAAATAAG
Source organism: Sphenella marginata (assembly GCA_951509765.1). Taxonomy (NCBI): domain Eukaryota; kingdom Metazoa; phylum Arthropoda; class Insecta; order Diptera; family Tephritidae; genus Sphenella; species Sphenella marginata. The sequence continues at coordinate 104,843,594 of OX608078.1, forward strand.
ATTTTACACACATAATAAGCTTTTTAAGCAAAACTAAACTGTAAAAAAGTTTTGTGGATTTTGGTGAATTAGGCGTGGCGCCGCCCACTTTTCAGCAAAAAAGTTCAGCTATTTTCAAAAGCGATTGCTTAAAATTTGAAAAAGGTATTTCAATGAAAGTTGATGAGATGCTTCCCAATAGTATTTAGTATACTCCTGCCAAAAATTACGCAGATCGAATAACAAACCAGCAAGATTTACGGGCAAGTAGTTAACATCCTACTGCCTTTTTATACCTAGTAGTGCTTCGCACACAAGGTATATTAACTTCATTCGCCAAACGGTAGTATGTAACGGCATAAACGAATCGAGATAGATATTGACTTATATATATCAAAAAGTTCAGGAGCAGAAGAGAAATTGATTGAGCCATGTCCGTCCGTCCGTCCGTCCGTCTGTGAACACGATAACTTGAGTAAATCTTGAGATATCTCAATGAAATTTGGTATGCCGGTTCCTTTTTACTTATCCCGGAGCGCTATTGAAAATAGGCAAAATCGGTTAAAAGTTACGCCCACTTTCTATATATATAATATTTTAGAAAATACAAAAAGAGTGATTATTCAGTACATAATACACCTATAAGGATAAAATTTGGTGTGTACGTTGGCGTTAAGGCAAAAAATTAATATTTGAAGAAATTTTTTAAAAGGGGCGTGGCACCGCCCTGTTTTGATTAAGTCAAATTTGGAAATATTATTAATCATAAATCAAAAACCACTCAAGATAGAAAAATAAAATTCAGCGCACATATTTATATTAATACAGGCAATATTCCGAAAAAAAAATTAGCTAAATCGGGTAAGGTCCACGCCCAATTTCATACGAAAGATTTTGAAAAGGATTATAGATATATTGAATATGCAATAACTTTGCTTAAAATAGCTGTATATCATTCCTATTTCACCTCTAAAGTGTTCATGGGCAAAGAAAGTCAAATGGGCGTGGCCCCGCCCCTTTATTGTGGATGATTCCACAAAACTTTCCATGCCATAACTCCGGTAAAAATTGATTTATTGAAACGATATTTGGAGAAAGTGTTTAACACATAAAGCTTACTCTTTGCTGTAAAAATAAACAAAATTGGTAAACGGACACGCCCACTTTTTGAACACAGTTTTGAGAAATTTCTTTGTAAAATTAAAATCGCGATATTTCCATAATTGTATAAGTTATATAAATAAGATTTTACACACATTTTAAGCAAAATCGAATAACAAACAAGCAAGATTTACGGGCAAGTAGTTAACATCCTACTGCCTTTTTATACCTAGTAGTGCTTCGCACACAAGGGGGGCTATTCTGTATCGCGAAGCGAAAATGAATGCGATGCGTTATTGATTTGCGATGCGACAAGCATTCCGTATTGCTATAGCATTGCTAACAATATTGCCTTCTTTAGTTTTTGGGTAATTTCTTGCGTGGGTTGGCATCACTAACAAGAAATCGTCAACGAATGAAAGAGCAAAGCAAATAACATAAGAATTTGACAATTGCATTTGTGTACTTTTAATTTGCAAATATACGAAAAATTTAAATTATTTCATTAAATTCGCGAAAAATGGATACTGTGGCATTATGGGATGAAGCTAATGAGGAAAGAATCGAGAGACGAATCATTAGAGACAGTTCCAACATAATGAGCCTCAGCGATAAAAGGTATTTAAAAATGTATAACTTTGAAAGTTTTTCATCTATATTTTTCGTGTTTAGTTTCGTACAAAACTTCCGGCTGAGTAAGGATGCCTTTTTATATGTGTTGCAAAGCATAAGCTGCGAACTTAAGGAACCCAAAAGGTCAACAGCAGTGCCCAATATTTTAAAGTTGTCAACAACTTTGAAGCTTCTTGGGCAGGGAGCATACCAACACTTGGTTGGGCAAGATCGCCACTCAGGTTTGGCTCAGCCAACAATTTCCCGGTGCGTGTTTGAAGTGTGTGGTGTCATTGAGAAGGTGCTTTGTTCCAAACACATAACTTTGCCGCTGTCGGAAAGCGAATATCTTGAGGCAAATATAAGTTTTTATTCTGCTTGCGGAATCCCAGGGGTGATTGGTGCGGTCGATGGAACCCATATACAAATGGTACGGCCAGTGCAGGACGAACATTTATATTTCAATAGGAAACTGAAGCATAGTATTAATGCGATGGTGGTAAGTCCTCATGTGTATATTCAAATTTAAATGCAACTACAAATGTATATACGTATTTCAGATCTGCGACCACAAAATGCGCATGAGGGCAGTAAATGGTAGATTTGGAGGTGCTTCGCATGACTCCCACATATGGAACCTACATATCATCCGAGCGTGAATGCCTAAAGACGAATTATGAAAATGGAGACACAGGAGTCAGAATACTTGGTAAGATTAAGATATGTGTTATTTATGCTCATTATCATTGCTTGAAACTTTTATTATTATAGGAGACTCTGGATATCCCCTCGAGCCATGGTTATTAACACCCTATAGAAACGCTGAAGAGCACTCCGCCGAACTTTTTTTCAATGACCAGTTTTCGAAGGGAAGATCGCTCATCGAACGTACCTTTGGGGTGTTAAAAGGCAGATCTAAATTAAACTAAAAAAATTCCGAGGTTGTAGAAATATTCATAATATGTTTTATTTGTTGAATAATTTATAACTTTAAAAAAATGCAATCTAAATTAGAAATAAGGTATAGACAATTTCAGGATATGCATAATTGTAGCCCATTAAATTTAGCGTACAATGTGCAAGTTAGAAGTACCTACAAATTTGCGTGAATTTTCATTTTTTTTTGTCTAGGCTGTTGGATATTTTCCTTCATACACATCGGCTTTGTTCATGCACTGGGTGGGCGAAAATATCCAACAACCTAGACAAAAAAAAAATGAAAATTCACGCAAATTTGTAGGTACTTCTAACTTGCACATTGTTGCGCTAACATTTAATGGGCTACAATACTGCATACTCCGAATTTTTCTAAAAATTCGTTACAAAATATTTCAATTTTGTATGTTAACTTTCACACATTTAATTACAGTGTTAAACTTAAATTATTTTAAACAATTTTGTCAAAAACTCCAAAAAGTTCTGAGAAAGAATATTAAAATATTGCCTGAATTTTTATTAAAAAGAAAATTATTTTTTATAAAAAGTGCAGTCTTTTATTTACCGGAAATAAATTACATTCACGTAAATATGTTTTAAACTATATCCATTCAGTAACTATAAACTATCATTAATATATATGTAGTAACTACAAATTCGTATTTTAAGAGTATTTAAATAGATATTAATTTATTAATTCATTGTAAGTTCTTTTCAGTTTTAGCATATAATTATCAATTGGTATTTTTATTGAACTATTTAAATAGATTTTTTTTTATTCTTTTCAGTTTTACTAAATAGTTATAAATTAGTATTTTTTTTTTAAGTAAGTTTCAATATGTATTTTTATAAGTCTTTTGATTTGTATGCATAAATGTGTTTATACATTAATAGGTACACGTTTTTACAGTCTTTTTGTTATGTTTATATATACGTAAATAGGTACAAACGTTTTTATATTTACATAAACAGGTACAATTATTTGGAGATTAACTCCTTGGTTTTCATCTCTATCTCGAGAGCGTCTTTTTGCATCTCCAATTTATTTAGCCTAAGCTTAAGTTTTTGCTGATCTACATTTTGTTGGCATCGCGATACAGAATAGCCCCCAAGGTATATTAACTTCATTCGCCTAACGGTAGTATGTAACGGCATAAACGAATCGAGATAGATATTGACTTATATATATGAAAATGTTCAGGATCAAAAGAGAAATTGATGGAGCCATGTCCGTCCGTCCGTCTGTCCGTCTGTCCGTCCGTCCGTCTGTGAACACGATAACTTGAGTAAATCTTGAGATATCTCAATGAACATTGGTATGCCGGTTCCTTTTTACTTATCTCGGAGCGCTATTGAAAATAGGCAAAATCGGTTAAAAGCCACGCCCACTTTCTATATATGTAATATTTTCGAAAATACAAAAAGAGTGATTATACAGTTATTATATTATATTATATAAAAATAATATTTGAAGAAATTTTTTAAAAGGGGCGTGGCACCGCCCTTTTTTGATTAAGTCAAATTTGGAAATATTATTAATCATAAATAAAAAACCGCTCAAGATAGCAAAACGAAATTGAGCACACATATTTATATTAATAGAGGCAATATTTCGAAAAAAATTAGCGAAATCGGGTAAGGTCCACGCCCAATTTCATACGAAAGATTTTGAAAAGGATTATAGATATATTGAATATGCAATAACTTTGCTTAAACTAGCTGTATATCATTCCTATTTCACCTCTAAGGTGTTCATGGGCAAAGAAAGTCGAATTCACAAAATTTTTGAAAAATGGGAGTGGCCCCGCCCCTTTATTGTGGATGATTCCACAAAACTTTCCATGCCATAACTCCGGTAAAAGTTGATTTATTGAAACGATATTTGGAGAAAGTGTTTAACATATAAAGCTTACTCTTTGCTGCAAAAATAAATAAAATTGGTAAACGGACACGCCCACTTTTTGAACACAGTTTTGAAAAATTTCTTTGTAAAATTAAAATCACGATATTTCCATAATTGTATAAGTTATATAAATAAGATTTTACACACATAATAAGCTTTTTAAGCAAAACTAAACTGTAAAAAATTTTTGTGTATTTTGGTGAAGTAGGCGTGGCGCCGCCCACTTTTCAGCAAGAAAGTTCAGCTATTTTCAAAAGCGATTGCTTGAAATTTCAAAAAGGTATTTCAATGAAAGTTAGTGAGATGCTTCCCAATAGTATTTAGTATACTCCTGCCAAAAATTACGGAAATCGAATAACAAACAAGCTAGATTTACGGGCAAGTATTTAGTTAACATCTTACTGCCTTTTTATACCCAGCGTACTAGTACTAGTACAAGGGTATTATAACTTTGTTGGGATAACGGTTGGTTGTACAGGTATAAAGGAATCGAGATAGATATAGACTTCCATATATCAATATCATCAGGATCGAAAAAAAATTTGATTGAGCCATGTCCGTCCGTCCGTCTGTCCGTTAACACGATAACTTGAGCAAATAATGAGATATCTTCACCAAATTCGGCATGCGTACTTATTTGGGTTCAGAATAGATTGGTATTGAAAATGGGTAAAATCGGACCATAACCACGCCCCTTTTTCGATATCGAAAATTTCGAAAAACGTATAAAACGGGTTAATTTAATATTAGAAGCAGATACAATGATAAAATTTGCAATATGTATTGATTTCGATGTTCTAAGGCCGATTTTATCAAATTTTTTTAAAAGGGGCGTGGCACCGCCCACATATATTTGAAGAAATTTTCAAATTTTGACTCTCAATAACTTCAGAACAGTTTGTGCTAGTATAACAAAATTTTGTAGAGGGCATGCTATTGTTGTGTTAAATTCAGTTATAGAAAATAAACGAAATCGCTTCCCGACCACGCCTACTTTGTCATAAAAGTTATATTGAAAGGAGGTGGAAATATTGAAAAGTCCATATCTAATTAACTGATACCGCTATAATAATATAATTTGGTACATACATCAATTTTCATATTCTTTGTATTATTTTTGCAAAATTTTGGAAAGTGGGCGTGGCACCGCCCACTTATGAGTCACGCAATTTTCAAATTCGACTGCTTATAACTTCAGAACGGTGTGAGATAGATTTGCCAAACTAGGTACCAGGCATGTTATGCTTTTGTAAAGTACTATCACAGAAAATAAGAAAAATCGGTGAACGACCACGCCCACTTTTGGACTAAAGTTCTCTAAACGAGAGTTAGGAAACCGGAATATGCAATATCTGTTTAACTGATAAAGATATAATGTTAAAATTTAGTTATTAGTGATGTTTAAAGGTTTTTTGGTGATATTTTGGAAAATGGGCGTGCACCGCCCACAAGTGAATAAACAAAATATCAACATTTCACTATTAACAAGCCACTGTGAAAGTATCATAAAGATCTGCAATGAAAACTGATCTTCAAATAGGGACAAACAACATAATAAAATCCGTGGGCGTGCCACCACCCACTTTTTTTAAATTATGTAAATATTGATAAATGGACTCATATATCCGTATATCAAAAATTTCACAAAATACGTTAAAAGTTATGGGCGTGGCACGCCTTATTTTCCAAAGTTATATATAGGACATGGTATAACCCTTGAAAAGATCGATTGAGTACTTTTGGCTCTTGAAAGCGGTTAAAGCTTTATAAGCACGGGGGGTGGCCGCGCCCACCAAATTCGCTATTGTTTAGGCTCGGAAGAAATTGGTTTTTAAAATTGGCGAAATCGGATAAAAACCACGGCCCCTCTTTCTGAAAACTAACGCTGGGTATTTAATGTTCGGTTCACCCGAACTTAGACTTCCTTACTTGTTTTAATTAATTTTCTTTTATTTTCATACCTTTCCTTGATATGGGGAAAGCTAACAATTAGTTGGCTTTATAACAAATTCTCAGTTAATAAAATAGACCTGAGTAAATTAGGATACCAAAACAAATCACTACTAGGTATTTAATGTTCGGTTACACCCGAACTTAGACTTCCTTACTAGTTTTAATTAATTTTCTTTTATTTTCATACCTTTCCTTGATATGGAGAAAGCTAACAATTAGTTGCCTTTATATCAAATTGTCATTATTAAAATAGACCTGAGTAAATTAGAATACCAAAACAAATCACTACTAGGTATTTAATGTTCGGTTACACCCGAACTTAAACTTCCTTACTAGTTTTAATTAATTTTCTTTTATTTTCATACCTTTCCTTGATATGGGAAAGCTAACAATTAGTTGCCTTTATAACAAATTTTCAGTTATTAAAATAGACCTGAGTAAATTAGGATACCAAAACAAATCACTACTAGGTACTTAATGCTCGGTTACACCCGAACTTAGACTTCCTTACTAGTTTTTATTATTTTCTGTTGAAGTGAAGTTCGCTGGTTTTCCTGCTGGATGCAAGTACATTACGCGTGTTTTTTCGCGTGGTTTGTCTACTCCCGTTGGCATTATTATACCTAGTAGTGCTGTAAACAACGTATATTAACTTCATTCGCCTAACGGTAATATTTAATGACATAAACGAATCGAGTTAAATATTGACTTATATATATCAAAATGTTCAGGAGGAAAAGATAAATTGATTAAGCCATGTCCGTCCGCCTGTCTGTGAACACGATAACTTGAGTAAATCTTGAGATATCTCAATGGAATTTGGTATGCAGGTTCCTTTTCACTTATCTCGGAGCGTTATTGAAAATAGGAAAAATCGGTTAAAAGCCACGCCCACTTTCTATATATATAATATTTTCGCAAATACAAAAAGAGTGATTATTCATTACATAATACACATATAAGGATAAAATTCGGTGTGTGCTTTAGCGTTAAGAAACCAATATATTTTTAAAGAAATTTTTTATAAGGGGCGTGATACCGCCCACTTTTGATTAAGTCAAATTTGGAAATATTATTAATCATAAATAAAAAACCGCTCAAAATATCAAAATCAAATTCAGCACACATATTTATGTTAATACCGGCGATTTCCTAAAAAAAAAAATGCTTAGGTAAGGTCCACGCCCAATTTTATACGAAAGATTTTGAAAAGAATCATTGAATATGCAATAACTTTGCTTACTAGCTTTATATAATTTCTATTTTACCTCTAAAGTGTTCGTGGGCAAAGAAAGTCGAATGCATAAAATTTTTCAAAAATGGGCGTGGCCCCGCCCATTTATGGTAGATTATTCCACAAAACTTTTCATGCAATAACTCCGGTAAAAATTAATTTACTGAAACTATATTTGGAGAAAGTGTTCGACATATAAAGCTTACTCTTTGCTGGAAAAATAAACAAAATTGGTTAACGGACACGCCCACTTCTTGAACACAGTGCTGAAAAATTTCTTTGTAAAATTAAAATCGCGATATTTTCATAATTGTATAAGTTATATAAATAAGATTTTACACACATGATAAGCTTTTTAAGCAAAACCAAACTGTAAAAAAATGTTGTTGATTTTGTTAAAGTAGGCGTGGCGCAGCCCACTTTTCAGCAAAAAAAGTTCTGCTGTTTTCAAAAGCGATTTCTTGCAATTTCACAAAGGCATTTCAATGAATGTCAGTGAGATACTTTCCAATAGTATGTAGTATACTCGTGCCAAAATTTACGCAAATCGAATAACAAACAAGCAAGATTTACGGGAAAGTAGTTAACACCCTATTGCCTTTTTTATTAATTTTTTTTTGTTTTTCATACCTTTCCTGGACATGAGGAAAGCTATTCATATTTTGTTATTTAGTGATAATTTAATTTACCACTCACAACAGAAGTGTTTTTAATCGAAAACAATCAGTTGCCTTTATAACAACTTTTCCGGTATTAAAATAGGCCTGAGTAAATTAGGATAAAATAAAACAAGTAGTAGTAGGTTAGGTTGAAGTGGCTAAGTTTACTGTCCTACAATATTTTTTATAATGCGAGATAGTCAGATATATAAACTGCAAAAGCAACAGAACCGATCAATGAGGTTTATTCTCAAAAAACGCTTTGGCCGTCTAACGTAAACAGTTTCAGAGATGCAGACTATAAAGCATTTCATTCGTATGGGAGGTACCACGACCCTTTTTTCATGATCGCCAGTTTTCACGTAAGTGCTAGAATCCAATCTCATAAAACCCCTATACAAATTTTGGCCGTCTAACCTAAACAGTTTCAGAGATGCAGACTATAAAGCATTTCACTTGTATGGGAGGTACCACGACCCCTTTTTCATTATCACCAGTTTTCACACAGCTGTTAGGACCTAATCTCATAAAACCCCTATACATATTTTAGCGGTCGAACCTAAACAGTTCCAGATATGAAGACTATAAACCATTTCTATCGTACGGGAGGTTCCACGATCATTTTTTCATTACTGCCAGTTTTCAGGCAGGTGTTAGGCAATAACCCCATATAACCCCTAACCAAATTAAGCGGTCTTACCTAACCAGCTCCAGATATGCAGACTATAAAACATTTCATTCGTATGGGAGGTTAGGTTGAAGTGGCTGCCAAAGAGGTACACTTAAGCCAGTACCATTAGGCCCGTTGTGATACCACATAGAGACACCTTTATACCTCCTCCTCTTCGAACCACTTGGAAGACCTGATGAAAGCCATCACGTCCTTGATGTCATGCTTCGCAATTTGGCGCATATTGTCCAGGAAGGGAGCACCTAGCCAGCGACGTCTGGCGCCGCTAAGTGCGGGGCAGTTACAGATGAGGTGTTCCACAATTTCTTCAACTTCGTCGTCCTTGCAGCACCTGCAGCAACGGCGGGCAGTTACATCCAGTCTCTCTGCGTGCCTCCCAATAAGACAATGGCAGGTAGTTCTCCTATTATCTTGGAAATATCAGCCCTTCTTAAGGTGTAGATCTGTCGGGATCTTTTTGGATACCTTTTTGGGCAGGTTTGTTTGGATATCAAACAACTTGCTGATTGAAGTCATCTTTCGTTGGCTTGTCGATAGGTGTATTCGTCAGGAAGAACCTGCTTGGTAGTACCCTGCCTAGCAAGCTCGTCTGCCCTACAGTTACCCTCAATTTCCCTGTGACCCAGTACCCACGTAAGGTTGACACAGTTCTGCTTGGCCATCTCCTGAAGAGATCGGCGACAGTTTAGCGTTAGTTCAGAATTGAACGAGTTAGAGCCAAGTGCCGTAATTGCGGCTTGGCTATCGCTGAAAATGAATATTTCCTTGCCCATAGAGTCCTGTTCCATCCGGACTGTGGCCTCCATGATTGCACAGACTTCGGCCTGGAAGACACTGCAGTGATCAGGTAGTCTGAAGGAGAGTTCTAAGTCGCAGTCTTTTGAGAAGACCCATCCGCCGACCCGCCCGTTTAGTTTGGAGCCATCGGTGTATATGCGGATGTTGTCTTCTGCGCCCTAGCACCAGTCCGACCAGTCAAACCAATCTTCCCTACTGAGGATGTTTACCGTGAAGTCGCACTCCGTAACTGAAGTAGTCACGCAGCGATCCGTTCTTCCGGGAATAAAATTGAAATTGTTTAGTCCTCTGGAATGTCCTCTGGTTCGTGTGATCCAGCCAGACGATTCCCGTAGACGCAGGGCTGATGTCGCCTCTGCTCGGTAGCCCTCTATATCTAGAGGAAGGAGGTCTAGAATGACCTGTAGAGCTTGGCTCGGAGTAGTTAACAGAGCTCCGCCTATGCTGATCATGCTAGACCTGTGAATCTTCCCTAATAGGTTCAAGTTTGAGGCCTTGCACAAGGCAGGCCACCACGCGACCACCCCATATAGCAATATGGGTTTTAAGACAGTCGTGTAAATCCATTTGCATATCTTGGGGCTGAGACCCTATTTCCTGCCCATGGCCCTCTTGCACGTGTATAATGCAATATACGCTTTCTTTTGACGCTGAATGACGTTTTTTTTTAAACTCAGCCTTTTATCCAGAACCAAACCTAGAAATTTGGCCTTATCGGCCAGATTAAGGCTCACGCCGTTTAGTTCTGGTAGTATTAGCGGTGGTATGTTGTATCGTTTACTGAATAAGACAAGTTCCACCTTCTCGGAATTGACGCTAAGCCCGCAGCGAGAGGGCCATAGGGAGATCTCTCGCAACGCTGCCTGCATCAGATCGCACAAGGTTTGTGGGAATTTGCCTTTGTATGCCACGTCCAGGTGGTCGGCATACGCCACCACCTTGCCGCTGCCCAAACATGTGTCTCTTAGCAGCGAGTTAAGTGTTGAGTTCCACAGAAGAGGCGAGAGAACGCCGCCTTAAGCAGTGCCTCTTGAAGCGTAACGTGTTATATCAACAGATCCCAAAGATGAAAGTATTTTTCTCCCTTTAAGTAGTTGGTCGATCAGCCCCACTAGGGACCTGTTTTCCCCAAGTCTGTTAGTGCGGTGTTAACAGCAACTGGGCTAATGTTATTGAAGGCTCCTTCGATATCGAGGAAGGCAACCAGACAGTAGTCTTTCTCGTCCATGGATGCCTCTATGGTAGAGACTAGAGTGTGGAGCGCAGTCTACGTAGATTTACCTATGAGGTAAGCGTGTTGACAGCTTGATATATGGTTGCTGTCAATTGTGGTGGTGAGGTGGTTACTGATTATCCTCTCTAGGGTTTTGAGTGCGAAGGGCGTCAGATTAATCGGTCTGTAGTCTTTGAGAGAGGCTTTACCTGCCTTCGGAGTAAAGATTACCGTTGCGCTTTTCTATTAGCACGGAATATGATTGAGAGACAAACAGGCCGTCAAAATGTGATACAGCCAATTAGCAGATGTATCCAAAGTGTTGATTAGCTGTGCGGGAATAATTCCGTCCGGTCCAGCGGACTTGAACGGCTTAAAGCTCTTAACCGCCCTCAACTGTGATGGGTATATTTACGGCCGGGTTAGTTGCAGGGGCATTTGGAGAACAATACATGTTTCCCGGAAAGTGAGTATCCAGAAGCAGTTCTAGAGCCTCCTCTTCTGAGCTGGTCCAGGTACCGTCAGGTCGCCGCAAAAAGCTCATGGCCGTTTGCGACTTCGATAGCACGCACCCAAGTCAAGTCAATCATGTGCCAACTTTGGACACTGGTTGTGTTAAGTCTTATAAATTACAGCAAATTAATATATTAATACAAAAAGTGAAATTTATTGAAAATTATTAATTAATCAACCTTTAAATTGTTGAAATCTATTGTTTTTATTGGTCGAGATTGCTAGAATGGCTAAAACAAGAGGAAACTTAGCTGCCAAATTTCCTTGCGTTGTGTGCAACACCGACTGCTCAGAGGATGCTTTTTGTTGCGACAAGTGCGACAACTGGGTGCATATTAAGTGCTCTAAGTTGTCATCTAAAAGTATCTAAGCAGGGCAATGAATCTATTTGCAGCAAGTGTGAGCAAATAAATGCACATTGGAGCTTCAAGTTCCCTAACTTTCTGGTGGTGATACGAAGCTGAAGGAGATCTTAAAGGAGATCAATATGAGAGAACAGCTACTCAGAAACAAAAAAAATTTGAAACAATCAAAAAAATTTCAACCAGTCTCACTTCGTGAAGCCCTACCTAGACGCAAATTAGAGCTGCTTCAATATGCCGCTCAATTGCGTAAGTTTGGCTACACGACAGTCTACTCTTTTCGGGGTAGAATATTAACTTCAATGATAAACATGTGATGATAACGGACAAAGATGCCGTTGATAGACTGATGAGTAAAAAATTGTAAGAAATCTTTGATCCCAAAAATTGTAAAAAATTTGTATTATAATTAATATCTGTTAATGATGCATTTTTATAGCTTAACAGATTTGAATTCGTCAAATATTAGTTTTAATAATTTAAGTATAATTTCTATAAATGCTCCAAGTATAAGTTCATTCAACAAATTTTAAATTTTTAAAGAGTTCATTGCTGCCTTTAAAGAACTTCCTAAAATTATGATCGTACAAGGAACTTGGTTTGAAAGCAGATTGGTTAATTTGTATCACCTTCCTGGTTACACGGCTGTTCATTGCTGCAGACCTGATAGCTATGGAGGTACTAGTGTATATATAAACGATAAAGTTGCCTTTTCTGTTTTATTTAATGAGACTTCTCATTGTGCTGAGTTCTTTGGTTTAAAACTTCTTGAATTCAACTTAAATTTAGTAGGGTACTATCGATCACCTCAATGTAATATTGATGTTTTTGTTGAGTTATTACAGCTTAAATTCGTTCACCTTGGTAATGATCTTTCTATGTTCCTCGGTGACTCGAATATAAATCTTCTAGAAAATTCAATGCTCTCAAATAGATTTTCTAATTTTTGTTTAAGTTTTAATTATAACTTTTTTCTTTCAAGCGTTACGAGACCAACAAGTCGTAGCTGCATAGATCATGTGTTCTCAAACAGTCGAAAACCTTCAAAAATTGGTACCATCTAATGTGACTTCGGCGATTACTACGTAGTTTTTGTATCGTTTTCTGATATTGCTGTTTCTGATACTAATAATGAGGTAACTATAAAGACCGTCAATTACCCAGCAATTAAGTGTGAGATACACGAATATGTTTCTTCTTTGGATTCCAATTTCTCCAATTGTGATTCTATTTTGAATACCCTTTCATCTGTTGTAGAAAGAAAAAGACATTTGAAAGAAATCGCATTTAATAGTAAAAAAAGCTTGCCCCGTGGGTGGGAGACAATTTAGCTAAGCTTATTAAGATTAAAAATGAATATTGGTATAAATTCAAGAAAAACAAATCCAACCTTTTGTATCTAGAAAACTTCAAAAGACTTAATAAATTGTTAAAACCTATACTTAAAGAAAAACGATCTTCGTACCTCAATAATGAAATACAGAAGTGTTCGGGTGATCCTAAGAGAAGCATTAACTTACTGGTTAAAGAACAGCCAAAGAAGATATACGAAAATAACGTTTTACTTGCTAACTCTATAATTGCCAACAAATTTAATGACCATTTTTGTTCAGTAGGTGAGACATTAGCCCAGTCATTTATTACTTTCCGATGGGATGATATACATTTTTTTCAGTCTCTGAATTTTGAGGCTACTCAACCATTTTCCTTTAAAAGGTGTCTATTACCTGAAGTTGACCTTGTGATAGCTTCCCTTAATAACAAAGAATCCTGACGGAGTGTCGAGTGTTGTTCTTAAAAATTCCGGCAATGACTTGTCTCAAATAATCTTCAATGTGTTTAATTCAATAATTGATTCTAGGCTGTACCCAGATTGCCAAAAATCCAATTGGTAACGCCTTTCAAAAAAGGTGAAAAAAGCAACTTTGATAGTTATCGTCCAATTTCGATTCCACCCAGTTTGAACAAAATAATGGAGAAATTATTATACAATCAAATTGAGCTTTACCTATCTGAGAATGAGTTGCTGTACCAGCACCAATACGGATTTCGTCGTGACATGAGTACACAAAATGCTCTCATCGAATTGATCGACTTAATATGCAAAAATATTACAGCAAACAAGTATGTAGGCGGCATGTTCTTAGATCTGAGCAAAACGTTTGACTCTATCAATCACGACATTTTCCTAAAAAAAAAAATAGGTAAAAAACTTTTCAAGTTAAACGGTTTTATGTTAAACATACATTGCAATATTTAAGATAAATGTACTAAAAACCAAAAAATAATAAAATAGATACAGTCGTGGGAATTATAAACATATGCATAGACAAGATTAAAATAAAACCGGGAAGCACGTCAATTGTCTACAAATTATCGACTTAATGTGCGATAGAAGAATCGTTTAATTCGTCGTTAGGCAGTTCGCCCGCAGACGGTGAGGAAATTACTTACTATTTTCTTGCTCATGGAAATTCCAATAGTTATACACTCCATGTAAAGTAAAGAAATGTTTCAGCTAGTTTATCGTTGGACATTCACACTGCTGGCTGGCGAGGAATCGTTTCACTGCTCGTAGTGTGCCTTTAATCGACAAAACATATGATAAAAGTACTACTCGCTCACCACTATGAAACCCTAAAACTCGCTTATAATCGAGCTTGCTAGCTTGTTTCCACATTATAGCCCTACTTATCACACGTCCATCGTTGTCGGTTGAACAACTGCCTAATTATAGTGCAACATTACAAAACAAACATTTTAATCAACAATTGTAGACAATTGACGTGCTCCCCGGTTTTATTTTAATCTAGTCTATGCATATGTTTATAATTCCCACGACTGTATCTATTTTATTATTTTTTGGTTTTTAGTACATTTATCTTAAATATTGCAATGTATGTTTAACATAAAACCGTTTAACTTGAAAAGTTTTTTACCTATTTTTTTATTTTCTAGTTTTTAGTTTTTATTTCGCATTCTTTTTAATTCATTTAGTGCTTCATTATTGCAAGGTTTCTTGCCCGTTAGTTTATTGCAGTCCAACGCAAATATTCCAGTTGTATGGGAGGTACCACGCCTACTTTTTCACTATCCCCAGTTTTTCTGGAGGTGGTAGGGATTCGTCTTGAGATAGGTGGCAACCCTGTAAACCACCCCAAGTGGCAACACCCACGAATATAATCTTAGAATGAATCATGCTATCTATATGCTAAATTTCATTCAAAACGGTCAAGCAGATCCCGAGATATAAGGAAAAACATAAAATACGGTTAGGTGGCAACTCTAGGTGGCAACCCTGCTTGAAATTGTCATATTTGGAATACGGACGAAGATACCTTTCATTTGATACCCATATTGGCATATCTAGCTCTATATTTAGAAAACATTAAGATAGGTGGCAACCGTGTAAACCACCCCAAGTGGCAACACCCAAACATAATTGTATTGTCACCAAAATCCAAAGCATATGCAAAATTTCAGATTAATCGGTTGACAGGAAGAGGGTAAAATTTGAATTACTAAATTTGACCCAAGAAAGAATAAAACAAACGGGGTGAGCTAAATAAAACCGTTTAATTAAAAACTAAAATTTTATGGATTCTCATCTAGTGCGATTGAGCTAATGAGCAGTTACTTGAGTAATCGAAAACAATTTGTTCGCATTGATGAAGCTAACAGTGACATTAAGCCCATTCATGTAGGTGTGCCGCAAGGCTCCGTACGTTATTATTCCTCATCTTCATTAATGACATTGCCAAATTACCTCTAGGTAAAATTTTTCTTTTCGGTACTGAAGAAATCAAATCAGATAAGAAGGCGGATTTAGTTAGTTTAGACGAATTTTTCAGGCTCGATAAATTACTATTAAATGTAAAAAAAACGAACGTCATTTGCTTCCGTAGTAAATACAACTCTAGCCCCAGGCTTGATATTCTTCATAATGGAGTCCTTCTACCAGAGGTTAATTGTGTTAAGTTCTTGGGGGTTATATTGGATAGTTTCCTTAACTGGCATGACCACGTTGAGTTCATTGAAAATAAGCTGGCGATTGTTAACGGCTTGCTTTTTAAAGTTAGGAATAAGTTATCAATCGAAACGAAAAAACTTATATATTTCGGACTTGCTCATTGTCATATCACCTATGCAGCTGCTGTTTGGGCCTCGTACTCTAATGTTAATAGGATCCAAGTGATGCAAAACAAAATGCTTAAAAATGTTTTTAATCTTAATTTTCGCTTATATTCCCTTGATTTATACAGCAATTTTAAAATTCTACCTGTGAAACTTATTCACCGTTTTCAGTTGATTGTGTATATTCATAAAATTACCAAAAATTAATACCGAATAATGTTCAAATTACGAGCTTTGAACACACGTATAACACTAGGTTTAGGGATAACCTTGTAGTCCCTCGAGCTACAAACTCGACCTCCTCAAAGAGTATTTCCCATAATGGTGTTATCTGGTACAATGCCTTGGATAGATCTTTAAAGGATATAAATAATATATTGCTATTTAAAAATAAGTTGAAGGATTATTTACTTGTGAGTGCTGTAACTCGCAATCCATTGTAAATACCATTAAATTTCATTATCATTTTTATTTAAACTTAAAATTCATTTTATTAGTTGTTAGAATATAAGTTCATAAGACCTTAAGCAGCCATTATGCATACTTAGCATAGACTTGACTTGACTTGGGAACTGCCATTTAGCACTTAGAAAAATAACAAGAGAGCACACTAGCCAGTTTCAAATAAGAGTAAAAGTTTCCCGTATCGAATTGTTTTTTAAAAGTAATCGTGTGATTTTTTACATGTAACTCAGTAAAAAGTACCAAAACGCATTTTCTTGGCATTAGGTTTCGATTTTCTGAGCTTATCTACAATCAGTATGTAGTCAATGCCAAAAAAAAAGTATACAGCATTTTGGGAGGAAAATACATTTTTTTTTAGGTTAGCCTAATTTGAATTCAATTTATTTGACAGTAAGTTTTGCGGCTGCCATATGAATAATATACATCCAAAAATTCTTATCTCTATAGAATAGTTTGAGGGTTTTATTCAAAATTTAAAAAAAAATATATGGCATCACACAGTTCTCTCACGGCGCTCACTAAACTTAGAATTTACATAGAAAATCAAAACTCAACAGAATTCTAAGTCAAGTCAAGTAGGGTAATCGGATACATGCAAACTTCATTAAACAGAACTCTAAGTGGCTGTTTCAAGTCAAGTCAAGTCTATGCTAAGTATGCATAATGGCTGCTTTAGGGTTGAACTAATGTAAATATATATC
The DNA here is from genome assembly GCA_951509765.1 of Sphenella marginata. Lineage (NCBI taxonomy): Eukaryota > Metazoa > Arthropoda > Insecta > Diptera > Tephritidae > Sphenella > Sphenella marginata. Next base: position 104,860,848 of record OX608078.1, read on the forward strand.
AAACTCCTGTATTTTACTCTTAATGCCTTAAATTAAAAAAAAAAGTCTTGCTGTTTCGTCGACACTTTCGACTCCAGTGCAGAAGTTTCTCCACGAAGATCTCTTCGCTTTTCTCAGGGCTTTCTTATAGGTATTAAACTGTTTCCTACAGGATTTACGTAGTGAGTCCAGTTCCCGGGACCACCAGTAAGGTGTATGTTTACCGCGCGGTTTCGGGACTGGGCAGGACTTTTCTAAGGCATTTGAAAGAGCCGTTGTGAAGGTACGTAACCATGTCCTCCAGCTCCTCTACAGAAGAGGGGCACTGAGAGGGTAGTTCTGGCAGACCTCTATCAAACAGCTCATTATGCAGTTCCCAGTTTGTGCTACGTACTCTCATAATGAAACCAACTCAATATAGCGATGGTCAGAGAACGATTGGTCATCAAGAACCCGCCAGCTCCTAATTAACTCATAAGCGATTTTGCTACAAATAGTAAAGTCAATGACCTCTCTTCGATTTTTTGTAATAAATTTTGGTTCATTACCTACGTTGTAAACTACGAGGTTAGTCGTTAAAAGAAAATCAAAAACTGACTCACCCCGAGCGTTTATATCAGAACTTCCCCACTGGACGTGGTGGGCGTTTGCGCCCGTTCCAATAAGCAAGTGGTCCCTGCTGCTGTCAGCCACCAGCATTTTCACCTTATCTTGAGGTGGAGGATCTTCCGTGTCGTAGGGCATGTAGACCGAGGCAATTATTAATTGTACATTGGCAACTGTGATATTGGCCCGCTGTGACTTCACCATTGCTGTAGTTAGGTAGAAGAAAAGTTAATATCTCAGACCTAACCATAATGCTGGTTCTTGGATGAGGACGACATCGACGTCGCCTTTAGAAAGGCGACTAATTAGAGCAGCCGAGGCTGCCTTCGATTTATGTAGGTTTATCTAAAGCACCCTCGACATGATTGTGCTCAGACTCAATTACCACCACCGTGACGTCGAGATCTTCCCCGTCGCTGTCCAGCAGGGCATCCTACATTGACAAGTTGTACAGAGCACCTGCGCAATTCGACGTGGCGGACAACATGCTGCCAACGTCAGATAGCTCCACTTCCTCTTCGGGCGCTTCGGACGCGGATTGCGACTTCGCCGATACCGTAATGCACACGTCCGTTAGCTCTCCTTAACGGTTCGAGAGCCTCCTTGTTTAAGGCAGAACGACCTCCTTTCTGTACCCTTCAGCGTCGACGGCTTGGATGATCTTCCAGTCCTGGGCGGGGAGAGCTGGATTTTATCCGGCTCTGCAGGGATAGCTGGAACCCATGCCCTCGTCCTATCTTCGTCCCGGGGTCCAGGATCCCTATAAGGATCCGGTCCTTTGCCACCTCGGCAAAGCTAGGCTTGCCCACCCCAGGGTAATTCTGGTGCCTTTTGGAGGGAGGTTTGGTCCGACCTCTGGCGTTTGAAGGGGGTTGCGCTTTCCCCAGTTACACTGAAGTGCTTTGGAACTCCTTTAGCAGATCTCGCGCCCTCGCCACAGCGTTCCTGGCATTTTGGGACAACGTATCCAGCGAAACCAACTCGTATTTCTTGAGGACCTTAGAGGTCTTCCTTTTCTCCCGGTGCATATGGCGATTGGGAGGGATATTTAAGGGGAGCTGACCGTAGTTGCCATCGCGGTCACTCCCCCGGTGAAGTTATAGCCGGCTACCCTCTTCTTTGGCTCATTGTGGCCAGGTCGTGAGACCCCTGCCACAGCTGTGGAAAGAACGGTTGCCGTAGCTGGCCTTGATAGATGTTCGGCATCAGCAGGTGCAGCGTCGTTCGCCGTTGCACTTGCCACCGTGCTGGTGCCGACCCCCATCAGGTCGGTCGAGTATTGTGGGTGTGGGGTTGCATAAAATAAAAATAATATGGTGCTATGCACCCGAATTTTCACATCCAAAAGACTTTTTTCTTTGAAAAAACATTTTCAATACTTTCATGAAGGGATACCTATTCTTTCTCAGACCGAAAAGTTTCCTTTATTTGCCCAAAAAAAGAAGCCTTTTTTCGGATGATGAAGTTCTTTCTTTTCTTCTCTTTCCTTTTCTTTTCTTTTCTTTTCTTCTCTTTTCTTTTCTTTTCTTTTCTTTTCTTTTTTTTCTTTTCTTTTCTTTTCTTTTCTTCTCTTCTCTTTTCTTTCCTTTTCTTTTCTTTTCTTTTCTTTTCTTTTCTTTTATTTTCTTTTCTTTTCTTTTATTTTCTTTTCTTTCTCTCTTTCCTTTTCCTTTCATTCTCATTCTTTTCTTACCTTTCCTTACATTTTATTTCTAAATGTATTTCATTTTCCTTTCCTTTGTTTTACTTTCCAAAGATGTTTACACATCAAAATAAAATGTCTAAAAATCAAAATAAAATTATGGTTTAACGCGAAATCAAATAAATAATAAAAATTGTCGTTTTGATTTTATAGTTTCACAGTCCGCATTTTCTTTGCAGCCACTGCAAAATTCGGTAGCATAGCACGCATTGCAACATATTATTTTTATTATATGTATGACTGTTGCTTGTTGATAGTCATGCGACATAGTTTTGCTTCATTGATAGTTGAACAGCGACTGACAAGTGAACAGCGACTGACAAGCGAAAGCTAAATTTCGTGCTCACACATCGTTCGCGTCGCACAGTGTTCCGTGTAGAACAAGCTAGCTGGACAAAATCAAAGTTCTTATTCCAAGAAACGTGTAATGAGAAATGAAAGAAAATAAACCAAATAACGGGATTTTTGCTTTTTTTTGATATTTTTGCTCATATATATTGAGTAATTGATGTAAAATTCGGTAGCATAGCACGCATTGCAACATATTATTTTTATTATATGACTGTTGCTTGTCATGCGACATAGTTTTGCTTCATTGATAGTTGAACAGCGACTGACAAGCGAAAGCTAAATTTCGTGCTCACACATCGTTCGCGTCGCACAGTGTTCCGAATACGGGATTTTTGCTTTTTTTTTGATATTTTAAGGCAGGAGTTGCCGTAAAATGCATTGATTAATTTGCAAAATTCTTGTTGGATATTAAGCTTCATATTTCTTTTAAATGAACACTTTTATATAATTTTTTTGATGGATTCTAAGCTCAATGGAAGGTACAATTTTTTAATAGTAATCTTTTCGCAATTAGAGTATTTTCAATGTATTTAACATTCCGTTATTAAGAAGAAAAGGTATTTTTTTCTATATTTTTAACTTTAGAGACAAAAAAGTTACACACATCCACCGATATCCGGGCAAAATTTTACATATGTTATAGTCACAAGTATTCTCTAATAATCAAAAGAAAAAACCATTGCGAATTGTTTGCACATCTATTTTCAATTATTTTTTTTGAGATTTAGTTATCTCTACATATAAAATAGAATATATGTACGTACCTGCTCCGACGAGATATTTGAACCTTTAAAGCTGATCTACAAACGGCAAAACCAATTCCCAGGTACAGGGAACAAACAAGTAGCCACAAAAAATGAACGCGCAACGTCAACAAAAGCACACCAACAGCAAAAAGCTAAGATCAACCTACCACAACCTACCGCACCAGTCACCAAGGCTTAAAAACAGGTACATACAAAGCAATCCTAACGAAGGTATTACCACACAGGTACGGTACACAAAACCACCCCATTTGGTAGCATCTACGCCAATACCTGAATGTAATATAAGTACTGCACAATTGATAACAAATCAGAACGATCAGCGACACTTGAGATGGCAGCACAACAATCATCAAATATTCACCCTGTCGGAAAATCAACAACACAAAGCAGTTCAATTATAACCATACCAAGAACGGAGTTTTTTTTTTTAAATTTGGGTTCAACATTCGAAGGAAACCAGATATAAAGAACTATTGAGTTTTGTTGAACTTAAGTACGATTTAAGCGAAGCAGCCCAGTATTCGATAAAAAGTTTAAGCTTACAAATATCGGCATATATTTTTTTTTTCTTTCTTCCCTTTCACTCTCTGAAACAAATAAAAATAATAATAATAATAATTCGTCGAAGCTGGATCAAAAGTGGAACACTTCTGGAAGACATAAGGAGCGATTTTTGAATCAAACTCGGAGTGGCTTTCGGGTCCAGACTTCACATTTACAATAACGGTAGATTCAAAGTTGCCATCAGACCAACCAACCAAATTCTTTAGGTAACGCCGGAAGACGAAAGGACTTTGTTAGCTGCAGTGAAAAAACCAAACGGCGTCGAGTGGATGGCCTCTTGCAAAGTAGAAGTCCTGGTGAGTTACTTTATGCGGCCGAATTATCAACGCGTATGTCCGGCAATAGAAATGTTGCTAACATTATAAAAAAATCATAGGAAACCACTCAAATATCCGGCAAAAAGATGACATGTGAGCCAGATGCAAGATGCTTGAGCAATGTAGAGACTTTAGCATACTACGTAGATAGCAAGTCGACGACTCATGGATACAAAACGACTCGGAAGTGGAGCATCAAGGCAGGCCACAAGGTTTATCCATAATTTTATAGTCTAAGGAGAGCTAATGAAGAATGTTATCCAAATGAAATTGATGTGGGTGAAACACCTGCGGAAATCAAAGTCCAGTCCGTATTAGCTAAAACTGTTGAGCGTTTAATTTAGCAAATCAAGACGTTTTTGCTGGTTTATTACCTACAAACTTCACGTATACTTTAATCAGCAAGTGGGGTTGCGATGGAAGCTCTCGCCATAGCACATATAAGCAAAAGTTTACATGCAGCTCTGACACTGATGAGTTCTTGTTTATATTTTCATTCGTTTCTCTTCAATTACAGGATGAAAAAGGTAACATTGTTTGGCAGAATCCTCCACCTTCTTCTACCATGTATTGTCGTCCAATTCAAATTATTTTATTAAAAATTATATTTAAAAAATGTTTGAAAAATTCGAAGAATTTTCATAAACAATTTTTTTTTTGGAATTTTCAGAATTTTTTAGCGTATTGAGATTTGAAGTCCAATCAATTTAAGTACAATAAAGTTATCCGTAAGACCTTTACATTTTTTGGATCAATGTCACTTATTCCCATGAGTTACTGTATATGAAATAAGCAAATATAGTAGTATAATTTTGGAAAAAATTAAAAAAAAGAACACATGACTGAAAAAATTGACGTAGTTGTAATAAATGACTGCATTTGAAACGGAAAATGTCGTAAAATAATGTTGTGCAGCTAGCTTGTTCTACACGAAACACTGTGCGTCGGTGTGAAAATACTAACTCAAAGTACACAATGTGCAGCTCTTGGCCGGTCCTGCTCTAGAGATTTCTGCACTGTTAACTGCAATGTACAGAAATCGACCTGTTAAAGTTTCAGATATATCCTCGAAACAATTAAAAAGGGGGTTTTTGCCCCCTATTTCCAGATGTTGACCATGTGTTTGAAATTCTCGCTGTGTAGTTTTCGTGTGCTTGACTAGAACTACAACGTAAGGTATGTCCCGTAAAAAGTTAATGCTCGCTGTCACACAGTCTGATGGGTCGCATACAAAAATTTTCATTACCTAACTATGAAACTTCAACGCGATTTCCGGGGGTTTCAAGCCAACTTTAGACCTAAAGTTTCTTAAAAATGACCCTAGAATAGTTTCCGCTATGGCGATTTTTCACTTTTTTTCCCTTCCCTACAAATCAACCCACTCTAATGTATATGTATTGGGGTGGTCCTTATTTTTGAATTTAAAAAAAAAATTTTGGGGCACCCTGTTATATGATTCTCCTCAGAAAAACTATTAATACGTATTTTTTTATTTTAGTTTTAGAAGCATTTTAGAGGTCGCTACCATGCATCAAAGTTTTGGAAAACGACTTTTGAAGAGAAAATACCTACATATGAATCCGTAATATTATCTAATGGCATGCTTTTATTAGTATGTATTAGAGTGATTCAAAAAAAATGTCGACCTGGTCTTACCCTCTAAAAAGTTAGGTATTGATGAGAAAATAAGCCTTGCAAAAAATTTGCGCTCTAACTTAACCCTTAGAGGTTGCTATTTTTTTCCGCCCTTCCCATACGTTTTGTATGGGAGAAAATGGCATCTTTTTCAAATTGATTTTTCCTTTAATTTTTTAAACTTTTTTCAAAATATTTTTACATACTCTTAAAGTTGAAGCCTTGCAGCTTCCATAATGCTAGGCCATGTGCCATTATCTTAACTATTAGAATAATTAAAATGTTTCAAAAATTAAGAGGAAATTTACTTTGAAAAAAATGCCATTTTCCCCCCTACAAAATGTATGGGAAAGGGCAAAAACATTGCCACCCCTTAGGGTTAAGTTATAGCACTCATTATGGAGGATATAAGTGGACATGAAAATGTAGATCGGTTAAAAATTTTGGTATCTGGGGTTGGTATTGATCAGCTTCCAAAGCTTGAACATGGAACAGGCGCAGCATATGCCACAGCTGTGCACGAAACAATAAAGTCATGGAGTTTAACAGATAAATGAATATACCACAGCAATTAATGACGCAAATTCATCACACATCATTAATAATTTTGCGGCAGACATGCTTTCTTTTGCCCAAAAACATCTACTAGCATATCAACCCCGAGATGATTATAAAGAGTTGCTGATTCTTACTATAATTTATTTGGGAGGAGTCCCTGAAAAAGGGGTTTCCTTTAGAAGACCTGCTGGGTTACACCGTGCTAGATGGATTGCAAAATCTATCTATTGTTTAAAAATTTTTCTATTTGAAGACCAGTTTAAGCTAACTAAACAGGAAGAAACAGCAGTGAAAGATGTATGCCTTTTTACAGTTATTATTTAAATTAAATACTGGTATTAGGCTCCTGTAGGATCCTCCTCACCAAGAAACGATCTACAGTTATTAAAAGACCTTGCATCGTATGAAGTTGTAAATGAAGCAGTAGCCAAAGTAGCCATGAAAAAAATACTTGGGCAGTTGTGGTATTTGTCGGAAGAGTTAGTGTCTTTTTTTTTTGACGATCAAATTTCAATAGAAGGAAAGAAAAAACTGGTGGAGGCACTGAGAGTCGGAGGCTTAGAGGACTGTCCAAAAAGAAAACAATTCAACATCAAATACATCTCTGACATGGGTATAGAAGATTTTGTAACCAGCAACTCTTTACGATTTGTCTCAGTTTTTGAGAAAAGATGTGCAAACTTGGGAGGATGATCCAGAATTTGAAACTGCGAAGAAAATCGTTCATTCCATGCGGGTAATAAATGATATAGCTGAACGTGGTGTCGCTTTAATGGAAGAATATAATAAGTTATTAACAAATGAGGAAGAGCAAAAGCAATGTCTACTTTTGTTGGTGAAAGATTACAGAAAGAAATAGCCAGATACAAAAAAATAAACTCTTCTCAATAATAGGTTACCTGCTTAATTATTAAAAGTATTTTTATTTTGAAATTGTTATTTTTGCGAATCCTTTATAACACAAAATAAAAGTTTATACTTAATAAGATTTTACTTTTTTATAAAAGTTCAAACGCTAGTAGCGACCCGTAAATAATTTTGAATTTTTTTTGTTTTACTGAAAAATTAGTTTCTCGGGATAGAGAATCGAATGAAAGGGTGCCCCGCAAGAAAAAAAAGTTTGTTTACCCATATGAGGACCACCGTAATATGTATGTGAATAAATTACTCACTCACCACAGCATCTGATCCGGAGAAAGCGCCTGCTTCAGTAGATGGGGTAGCTGAAAATAAATAAATAAGACAACAAACAGTTGTTTGGCCTCAGCTAAGACCAGCTTCGGCTTTTAGCATATCGTTTCTGTATGCAGTTTACACATACCATGCGGGCCGGTCAAAAGAATTAATTTATGTATTTCATAACAAAAATATCAGGTAAAATATATATGTAATTAAATAATATAAGAACATAAATATAATAAAAATGAAAGAAATTAACTTAAATTGTGCTTCAAACAAAACAAATATATCCTACTAATATTATAAATGTGAATGTAGCGATGTTTGGATGTTTGGATGTTTGGATGTCCAGACGTTTGCTTTTGTTCCCTAAAAACTTGAGAATGGCTGGACGGATTTTGTTGAAATTTGGCACGCCTACAGGTTATAGTCTGGAAGGAGCTATAGGCTATTTTTTTTTTAATTTTGGGGGTTCCGACCCTGCTAGGGACCGTTTCTCTTCGAAATTTTTTTTATTCCATATAACTCTAAGTATATTGAACCTATACTTATGATATTTCGCATATAGGTATAGAAATATCGTACAATATGGGTATCAAACGAAAGGGGGGGCCCCAGGTTTCATTTTGGCTTCGATATATTTCGATAAATTGATCGATAACTAAGTTATCGGTCAAAATTCGATTGCCCAAAAACCTTAATATTACCCTACAATATGGGTATCAAACGAAAGGGGATGGCCCCAGGTTTCATTTGCGCTTCGATATATTTCGATAAATTTATCGATAACTGAGTTATCGGTGAAAATGTTATTGCACAAAAACCTTAAAATTTCCCTACAATATGGGTATCAAACGAAAGGGGATGGCCCCAGGTTTCATTTGGGCTTCGATATATTTCGATAAATTTATTGATAACTGAGTTATCGGTGAAAATGTTATTGCACAAAAACCTTAAAATTTCCGTACAATATGGGTATCAAACGAAAGGGGATGGCCCCAGGTTTCATTTGAGCTTCGATATATTTCGATAAATTTATCGATAACTGAGTTATCGGTGAAAATGATATTGCACAAAAACCTTAAAATTGCCCTACAATATGGGTATCAAACGAAAGGGGATAGCTCCAGGTTACATTTGGACTTCGATATATGTATTTCGATAAATTTATCGATAACTGAGTTATCGGTGATTGCCCAAAAAACTTAACATTACCCTATAATATGGGTATCAAAAGAAAGGGGAGGGCCCCAGGTTTCATTTTGGCTTCGATATATTTCGATAAATTGATCGATAACTAAGTTATCGGTCAAAATTCGATTGCCCAAAAACCTTAATATTACCCTACAATATGGGTATCAAACTGAGTTATCGGTGAAAATCTTATTGCACAAAAACCTTAAAATTGCCCTACAATATGTGTATCAAACGAAAGGGGATAGCTCCAGGTTACATTTGGACTTCGATATATTTCGATAAATTTATCGATAACTGAGTTATCGGTGATTGCCCAAAAAACTTAACATTACCCTATAATATGGGTATCAAACGAAGGTGAGGGCCCCAGGTTTCATTTTGGCTTCGATATATTTCGATAAATTGATCGATAACTAAGTTATCGGTCAAAATTCGATTGCCCAGAAACCTTAATATTACCCTACAATATAGGTATCAAACGAAAGGGGATGGCGCCAGGTTTCATTTGGGCTTCGATATATTTCGATAAATTTATCGATAACTCAGTTATCGGTGAAAATTTTATTGCACAAAAACCTTAAAATTGCCCTACAATATGTGTATCAAACGAAAGGGGATAGCTCCAGGTTACATTTGGACTTCGATATATTTCGATAAATTTATCGATAACTGAGTTATCGGTGATTGCCCAAAAAACTTAACATTACCCTGCAATATGGGTATCAAACGAATGGGGAGGGTCCCGGGTTTCATTTTTACTTTGATATATTTCGATAAATGTATCGTTAATTTAGTTATCCGTGAGAATGTGATTGCCCTAAAACCCTAAAATTTACCTACAATATGGTATCAAATCAACTTTTGAATGTTCATACATCCTGACACAATTAGTCAAAAAGCATTTAGTGTCAAAATTAAATAAAAATGTCAAAAGTATTGGTGTCATTTCATTACACCATATACATTTTTGAGTGAATATATTTGAAATAAATAAACTACAAATTGTGTAAATTTCCAATAAATAAACTGTGTCAAGTGAATATAAATAAGTGAATATTTTTAACAAATAACCGACTAATTGTGTGAAGAAAATATAAAAATTTCATAATGTAAGTAAAAATTCAAAAAAGAAAAAAATGTGGTAGTCATGTAATAAGCTTTTTTATAAATTCTCAATAAAACTAAAGTGAAGGACACCGCAAAAGAAAATGTTTGAAAACCGTTTTTCAATACTCTTTTTTTCAAAATTTTAGCAATATTCGAATTAGGTAAATTCTTCAGTAGGACCCGGCAGACGTTGTTCTGCCCAAATTTAGGGAAAAAATCGCACGATAAATAAAAAAGTTTGGAATATTTCGGTCCCTGGTCCACTTCCCGGAAAAAAATTACCCCAAATTTTAGCAAAAGTGAAATACTACCTTTGTACCAAATTTGAAGAAAATCGCACCATAAATAAAAAAGTTTGGAATATTTCGACCCCTGGTCCACTTCCCCGAAAAAAGTTAATAGTACATACATACATCCTATTTTATATATGTAGATTATTGCCTACTGAAGAATTTACCTAATTCGAATATTGCTAAAATTTTGAAAAAAAGAGTATTGAAAAATGGTTTTCAAACATTTTCTTTTGCGGTGTTCGTTGGCATTTCAAAATTAGAGGTTAAATTAGCATAAAAAAGTGTTGAAAGGGTGTAAGTTTCTAATTTTTTACTTTACTTTTTTTCTTTTGTTTGCCAACTGCAGAATCGTTTACTCCTTCGACCGAACGGGATTTAGCAGGTATTTTATGCAAGCTTGGAGTATAGCAAAGGCGAAATTAAACCTGTGCTACTTCACGCGGGTCCACGCCCGATTTCATACGAAAGATTTTGAAAAGGATTATAGATATATTGAATATGCAATAAATTTGCTTAAACTAGCTGTATATCATTCCTATTTCACCTCTAAAGTTTTCATGGGCAAAGAAAGTCACATGCACAAAACTTTTGGAAAATGGGCGTGGTTTCGCACCTTTATTGTGGATTATTCCACAAAACTTTCCATGCCATAACTCCGGTAAAAATTTATTTATTGAAACGATATTTGGAGAAAGTGTTTAACATATAAAGCTTACTCTTTGCTGTAAAAATAAACAAAATTGGTAAACGGACACGCCCACTTTTTGAACACAGTTCTGAAAAATTTCTTTGTAAAATTAAAATTGCGATATTTCCATAATTGTATAAGTTATATAAATAAGATTTTACACACATAATAAGCTTTTTAAGCAAAACTAAACTGTAAACAATTTTTGTGGATTTTGGTGAAATAGGCGCGGCGCCGATCACTTTTCAGCAAAAAAGTTCAGCTATTTTCAAAAGCGATTGCTTGAAATTTCAAAAAGGTATTTCAATGAAAGTTGGTGAGATGCTTCCCAATAGTATTTAGTATACTCCTGCCAAAAATTACGAAATCGAATAACAAACAAGCAAGATTTACGGGCAAGTAGTTAACATCCTACTGCCTTTTTATACCTAGTAGTGCTTCGCACACAAGGTATATTAACTTCATTCGCCTAACGGTAGTATGTAATGAAAAAATAGGCCAAGGTAGGTTGCTATTGAAAATGGGCGAAATCGGATGATAAGCACGCCCCCTTTTTCGATATCGAAAATTTTGAAAAAGGTATAAAACGGGTTAATTCCATATCAGAAGCAGCTACAATGATAAAATTTGCAATATGTATTGATTTATATGTTCTAAGGCGGATTTTATCAAATTTTTTGGAAAGGGGCGTGGCACCGCCCACATATATTTAAAGAAATTTTAAAATTTTGACTCTTAATAACTTGAGAACAGTTTATGCTAGTATAACGAAATTTTGTAGAGGGCATACTATTGTTGTGTTAAATTCAGATATAGAAAATAAACGAAATCGCTTGGCGACCACGGCTACTTTTTTATAAAAGTTACATTGAAAGGAGGTGGAAATATTGAAAAGTCCATATCTAATTAACTGACACCGCTATAATAATATAATTTGGTACATACATCAATTTTCATATTCTTTACATTATTTTTGCAAAATTTTGTAAAGTGGGCGTGGCGCCGAACACTTTTGAGTGAAGCAATTTTCAAATTCGACTGCTAATAACTTCAGAACGGTGTGAGATAGGTTTACGAAACTAGGTACCAGGCATATTATGTTTATGTAGAGTACTACCACAGAAAATAAGCAAAGTCGGTGAACAACCACGCCCCTTTTTGGACTAAAGTTCTCTAAACGAGAGTTAGGAAACCGGAATATGCAATATCCGTTTAACTGATAAAGATATAATGCTAAAATTTAGTACACTCATTCACTTGATGATGTTTAAAGGTTTTTTGGTAATACTTTGGAAAATGGGCGTGGCACCGCCCACAAGTGAATAAACAAAATATCAACATTTCACTATTAACAAGCCACTGTGAAAGTATCATAAAGATCTGCAATGAAAACTGATCTTCAAATAGGGACAAACAACATGGGTGCCACCACCCACTTTTTTAAAATTAGGTAAATATTGATTAATGGACACATATATCCGTATATCAAAAAATTTCACAAAATACTTTAAAAGTTATGGGCATGGCACGCCTTCTTTTCCAAAGTTACATATATATAGGACATGGTATAACCCTTGTAAAGATCGATTCAGTACTTTTTGGCTCATGTAAGCGGTTAAAGCTTTATAAGCAAGGCGCGTGGCCGCGCCCACCAAATTCGCTATTGTTTAGGCTCGGAATAGATTGGTTTTTAAAATGCCCGAAATCGGATGAGAACCACGCCCCCTTTTTCTGAAAACGAACGCTGGGTATTTAATGTTCGGTTCACCCGAACTTAGAGTTCCTTACTTCTTTTAATTAATTTTCTTTTATTTTCATACCTTTCCTTGATATGGGGAACGCTAACAATTAGTTGCCTTTATAACAAATTTTCAGTTACTAAAATAGACCTGAGTAAATAAGGATACCAAAACAGATCACTACTAGGTATTTAATGTTCGGTTACACCCGAACTTAGACTTCCTTACTAGTTATACCTAAGAGTGCTTCGCACACAAGGTATATTAACTTCATTCGCCTAACGGTAGTATGTAACGGCATAAACGAATCGAGATAGATATTGACTTATATATTTCGAAATGTTCAGGAGCAAAAGAGAAATTGATTGAGCCATGTCCGTCCGTCCGTCCGTCCGTCCGTCTGTGAACACGATAACTTGAGTAAATCTTGAGATATCTCAATGAAATTTGGTATGCCGGTTCCTTTTTACTTATCTCGGAGCGCTATTGAAAATAGGCAAAATCGGTTAAAAGCCACGCCCACTTTCTATATATATATTTTCGAAAATACAAAAAGAGTGATTATTCAGTACATCATACACCTATAAGGATAAAATACGGTGTGTACTTTGGCGTTAAGGCAAAAAATTAATATTTGAAGAAATTTTTTAAACGGCCTTTTTTGATTAAGTAAAATTTGGATATATTATTAATCATAAATCAAAAACCGCTCAAGATAGAAAAATAAAATTCAGCACACATATTTATATTAACACAGGCAATATTCCGAAAAAAATTAGCGAAATCGGGTAAGGTCCACGCCCAATTTCATACGAAAGATTTTGAAAAGGATTATAGATATATTGAATATGCAATAACTTTGCTTAAACTAGCTGTATATCATTCCTATTTCACCTCTAAAGTGCTCATGGGCAAAGAAAGTCACATGCACAAAATTTTTGGAAAATGGGCGTGGTTTCGCCCCTTTATTGTGGATTATTCCACAAAACTTTCCATGCAATAACTCCGGTAAAAATTGATTTATTGAAACGATATTTGGAGAAAGTGTTTAACATATAAAGCTTACTCTTTGCTGTAAAAAAATTTTGTGGATTTTGGTGAAGTAGGCGTGGCGCCGCCCACTTTTCAGCAAAAAGGTTCAGCTATTTTCAAAACCGATTGCTTGAAATTTTAATAAGGTATTTCAGTGAAAGTTAGTGAGATGCTTCCCAATAGTATTTAGTATACTCCTGCCAAAAATTACGCAAATCGAATAACAAAAAAGCAAGATTTACGGGCAAGTAGTTAACATCTTACTGCCTTTTTATACCCAGCGTACTAGTACTATTTAGTACAAGGGTATATTAATTTTGTCCACATAACGGTACTGATAGGTGTGAGATAGGTTTACGAAACTAGGTACCAGGCATATTATGTTTATGTAGAGTACTACCACAGAAAATAAGAAAAATCGGTGAACAACCACGCCCCTTTCGGGACTAAAGTTTTCTAAACGAGAGTTAGGAAACCGGAATATGCAATATCTGTTTAACTGATAAAGATATAATGCTAAAATTTAGTACACTCATTCACTTGATGATGTTTAAAGGTTTTTTGGTAATACTTTGGAAAATGGGCGTGGCACCGCCCACAAGTGAATAAACAAAATATCAACATTTCACTATTAACAAGCCACTGTGAAAGTATCATAAAGATCTGCAATGAAAACTGATCTTCAAATAGGGACAAACAACATGGGTGCCACCACCCACTTTTTTAAAATTAGGTAAATATTGATTAATGGACACATATATCCGTATATCAAAAAATTTCACAAAATACTTTAAAAGTTATGGGCATGGCACGACTTCTTTTCCAAAGTTACATATATATAGGACATGGTATAACCCTTGTAAAGATCGATTCAGTACTTTTTGGCTCATGTAAGCGGTTAAAGCTTTATAAGCAAGGCGCGTGGCCGCGTCCACCAAATTCGCTATTGTTTAGGCTCGGAATAGATTGGTTTTTAAAATGGCCGAAATCGGATGAGAACAACGCCACCTTTTTCTGAAAACTAACGCTGGGTATTTAATGTTCGGTTTACCCGAACTTAGACTTCCTTACTTCTTTTAATTAATTTTCTTTTATTTTCATACCTTTCCTTGACATGGGGAACGCTAACAATTAGTTGCCACGCCCCCTTTTTCTGAAAACTAACGCTGGGTATTTAATGTTCGGTTTACCCGAACTTAGACTTCCTTACTTATTTTAATTAATTTTCTTTTATTTTCATACCTTTCCTTGACATGGGGAAAGCTAACAATTAGTTGCCTTTATAACAAATTTTCAGTTACTAAAATAGACCTGAGTAAATTAGGATACCAAAACAGATCACTACTAGGTATTTAATGTTCGGTTACACCCGAACTTAGACTTTCTTACTAGTTTTAATTAATTTTCTTTTATTTTCATACCTTTCCTTGATATGGGGAAAGCTAACAATTAGGTGCCTTTATAACAAATTTTCAGTTACTAAAATAGACCTGAGTAAATTAGGATACCAAAACAGATCACTACTAGGTATTTAATGTTCGGTTACACCCGAACTTAGACTTCCTTACTGATCCTTATAACGTTGACTTTCCTTTCCACCCACATTCATTAAAGCTTAATCACGACTTGTATCTATGCACATAAAAGATAAAGAGTTCTAGACAGCTCTGCAGAGGAGGTTGTGACGCGTTTGATGTTGCGTTTCACCCAGTAAGGGAAACGACTAGTTTTGGTGGTTAATGTTAGTACCCTTAGCATGATTTCTAAAGGTTGCTATTCGGTTGTGGATAAAGGGTTTTATTAGGCATAGGCTGTCGTTACACTAATGAAGAACCTAAACAGGATACCTGGGCTCCGCTATCTAACAAACCCAAAATTTTTTACTTTGGCGTATGGCCTTAAATCCGCTGTTCGAGACAGTAAAACTACCCCTGACCTCCGCCCTGGCAGTTCCAGCATATTTGTTTCGTCTTCGGTGACTGCTTCGAAATTTCGTCAACTTCCACTTCAGCGTCGATCTCATCATCCTTATATTGTAGTTCACTAACAAAGCGGGGCATTGGTTGTCGAGGATTCCCTACTGGCATTGGATTAGCACCCCTATTAATTTAACTAGCAATAATTTCTCCCTTAAGACAAAGTCTACGGAGATTCGCTAGTGACGTTATATCCACTTAGAGAACCTGCTGTCGAATCCGAGGTCGCAAGATGTGTTGGAGGATTTCCACCTGTTCAACTTCGCGTAGGGGGGATAGCAGAGGTTCTGCTATCTTCAGGAATGCATTGCGAAATTCGTTGAATGTTTCTGCAGGGCCTTGCTTCCTGTTACGGATCAACTCTGTAATTTCAAAATCGGTATGGTGCTGTTGGAAGATCGTACGGAAAGATTCACAAAGCGATGGCCATATAACCCGTTCCACGGTTCGACGGTATCGCCAATACCAATTCTTGGCTTCATTTAAGAATAAGAATTGTATTTGCTCGCAGGTTAAGTTAAAGTTACCTCGTAACGTATCTGGAACTTGACATTCGAGCCGGTAAAGAAAACTATCCACAGACAATTTTGATTAGCCATTGAATTTTGTATCCTAATTGGATATCAGTTGGGCAACTCTACCTACATTTGGAACACTTGAAATGTCACTAAAACGAAACTGGTGGAGCAGCTAATAAAAGTTGGGATTTGAATTTTGCGCTAGATTACTGGGTTGCAGGGCGTTTCTTTCTGGGCTAGGGATATTTGGTTGTGGGGCGGGTCGAACATTGAGGTTCAACCTATCGATAAGAGTCGACATAACACCTTCAAGTTTTGGTTCTATCAACTGTGCTACGTGATCTTCGAGATTATTAGAAATTGCGGCTTGCCTCGCCGATACGATATTGCGAATGCGGTGGTCGTCTTCATTTTCCTCACTGTTTTCCCCTGCAGAGTCTGACACAGGCAGACAGGCGGCGCCTTCCTACTGCGGTTTCTCCTTCATTCCGCGGTGTTTTGGTTAAAGTCCCGGCTGTGGCATTTGCTGCGGCATTGTGGACAGGTCGAGTTGCTTTTCAACCAGTTCAAAAGCCAATCCCGGTGGAACCGGGAAGAGAATGCGTCCCGACATATTGTATATACATATATTGACCGGCTGTAGCGCATGCTCATTATTGTTGCGTTGAGCCATTTTCGCACTTTAACTAAAACGCGACCAAAATCTAACCAAGGAAAAATAAAAAAAAAAAACAAAAAATTCGTATCCCAGTGCCCGAAAAGGGGTCTGATGATAAGTAAGGACACTTTGAAACATATCATCCCGTTCATCGCTGTACATATCTTTGTAATTTTTATAATAAGCTTTTATTATTGTTTAACGGTTTTGGAGTTATCGCCCAATATGCGGACCAGGGGTGACCAAAAATGTTTTAGTACAATATGGATGTCAAACGAAAGGTGTCATTGGGTGCTGTAATATGCGATATGATCAATTGAAATGTCCCAAATAGTTTCGGATATATCTTGAAGTTATCGACGAATATTTGCAAAAAAATGTGTTAGTACAATATGGGTATCAAACGAATCGTGCCAATGGGTACTGTTATATGCGATGCGCTTAATTAAAATGTCTGAAATGGTTTCAATTACATATCTTCAAAAATTTCGGACGGAAAAAGAGAAGGGTGGCCAGATGCATTTAAATACGGACAAAATATAAAATGGTTACCTCGTCACGATCGCCACTCCGCAAACCAAATGTCGCCTGATCGCTCCCCTTATTCACATACTTGCAGATATACTTTATGGACTCCACGCTAGCACAACACGCTACAATAAATGGGTTTCAAATTCACGTGAAAGTACGTGACAGTACTGTTGAATACGGCACCACCCATCGATTGTGAACTGTAATACATTGTCCGCGCAGGTTAACATCAGCAGTGAATCCACCATCTTCAGGTGATCGACGCCGATACGATGGATATCCATTTTCAGCAGTAGAAGTTTCGTTAACGAACCTTTGTCGGAAATCTCTTTGCGCAGTTGACTTCTTTCATGCAGGGTGAGCTGGCATTGAATGATCCACATGGGCCGTGAATCATGTTCCCTTTGACAGAAACAAATTATAGTTCCTCTGATATGGCCGAAACTGTAAACAATAACATTGAAAAGCTTACAGATGAGCAAAAGTCAGTATACGACAAGGTACTGCGAAGTGTAAGTCAACAGGATGGAGAAACGTTTTTTTTGGACACACCTGGTGGAACAGGCAAAACCTTTTTGACTCGCCTCCTACTGGCTGAAGTAAGAAGGCAACGTAAAATAGCAATAGCAGTCCCTTCTTCGTGTATTGCTGCGACTTTTCTTCCTGGAGGAAAAACCGCTCATACAATGTTAAAATACCATTGAACCTCGAAACAAATGGACCTCAGTTTGTGCCATAACGACATAATAGTGAAAAGGCAAGGATTCTAGCAGAGTGCAGCCTAATAGTTTGGGATGAGTGCACGATGGCACATAAGAAGGCCGTGGAAGCAGTATATCGCATTCTTCAAGACATTTGACGTAACGATCACATTATAAGAAAAGTGACGGTTTTATTTTGTGGTGACCTCCGTTCAACTCTTCCCATCGTAACTCGCGGACGAATCAAATGGATTTGTAACATTGCCAGAGAATCTCTGTACTATTGTTCCATCAATGGAGGAGATTATTACTTCAGTTTATGGAGAAGTATCTCAGATAACGCGTCAGAACAATACTTGGCTTTGTGAGCAAGCAATACTTACACCAAAAAATTATCAAGCACCGGCCATAAATCAAAGTGTCTTACAAAAAATTGATGGAGAAGAATTCTCATACACGTCAATCAACATTGTTTTAGACAGAACCGATACTACCAGTTATCCAGTAGAGTTTCTTAACTCTCTTTCAGCACCCGGACTACCAGCGCATAACATCGTTTTAAAAGTTGGTATTCCGATTAAGTTGCTTCGAAATCTAACCCCACCAAAGTTATGTAATGGAACCCGACTTAAAGTTAAATCGCTTCGAAATAATGTGATAGAAGCGGAAATTCGGGGTTGTGGAGCAGGTGAAGTAGTTTTCATACCACGAATACCCATAATACCAAACAATTATCCCTCTCAGTTCAAACGTGTTCAGTTTCCCATCAGCGTATGTTTCGCAATGACAGTAAATAAGTCACAGGGTCAGACACTCCGAGCAGCTGGTATCGGCCTTAGGACTTCTTGCCTTTCACACGGGCAGCTTTATGTAGCTTGCTCGCGAGTAACTTGCTGGCAAAATTTGTTTATAATTTGTAATTTTGGTAGAAAGTTTTGTTTGGTTTTTTTCTTTGCTAACCCAGCTGAAAATAAAATAATAAATTATACGCATACGAAGTTGCGGGCAACTAGCTTGTGCCCTTAATACAATTAACTAAAAAGTAAAAAATAAATTCACTGTAAAGAAATATAACACTTTATAAGTTCATTGTAACCTTTAACGATAATTAGACTTCTTCGTCTGCGATAAAAATAATTCCATACTGTACATGAATATATATTTTTAACATTAAAACTTTACACTTAAATTATTAAATCTTCCAGTCTACATCACAGTCCCAATATTACTTTTAACTAGTATATCCCGTGGTCGAAATTCGACCACCTTAAATTAGTTTAACTTATTAAATCCTCTGTACGCATTTTTCTCCAGTACCTTATGCCTAGAGGCTTAAATATTGGAGACATTTTTATTGCTGAAAATAATTATTTATAGTTGAGTTATTGAGAGTCGCTTTCATAAAAGCTGGTTTACTCTAAAGACGGGTAATTTGACAACTAACCAAAAAAAATCCGTCCATTAAAGACCAGTAATCATTAATAGGAGATGGCAAAAACGGTACTTAGTAATGTTTGAAAGTCCACTATCAGACCCACCACTCCTTTCATATTCCGTCAATATTTCATTAAACAAAATTAAATTTCATTGACATATACAGGGTGGCGCAAAAGTAATCTACCGATGTTTTTTGGCTGTAATTAAAAAAAAAAATGAAAAACTTTGATTCTTCTTGTGGATTATTTTTATTTGGTCTTTTAATTTTTTTTACATCAAGTCGAGAATATGATGTCATGTAAATGGCCGCCGCCACAGTTGATTGTCATTTGAGCCCTTTTTATGGCATTTTCCATCACTTTGGCCGCGATAGGTCCTCACATTCTTGACGGATATTGTCTTTAAGAGCTGCAAGAGTCTGAGGCTTGTTGACATAGACCCGCGACTTCAAAAAGCCCCACAAAAAGAAGTCTGGAGCGATCAAATCAGGCGATCTTGCTGGCCAATGCAAATCGCCAAAACGGGAGATTAGGCGCCCGGGAAATGCATCCTTCAGCATATCGGTTGTGGCACGTGCAGTGTGTGCTGTTGCACCGTCTTGTTGGAACCACATGTTTTCCAATCCCAATTCATCAATTTGCGGCAAAAAGAACTCGTTGATCATTGCTCTGCAGCGCTCACCATTCACAGTAACCGTTTGGTCCGCGACCGAAGGTCCGATGACTCCTCCAGCGAAAACAGCACACCATACAGTGACTTTGAGCGGGTGTAATGGCTCTTCGTGGGTTACACGCGGATTTTCAGTGCCCCAGAAGCGAGAATTTTGCTTATTTACGTACCCGCTAAGATGGAAATGGGCCTCATCACTCATGATTATTCTTAATGAAAAATCATCTTCCTCTTCAAGTCAGCAATATTCCGCGTTCTGGAGCAGTGTAGAGTAACATTGTTTATTAAGGTGTATTTTGCATGTGTTTACTACACAAATGTCAAAACAGAATTGATTTTAGGGGCCAATCGCAAAATTTATAGCATTTTCTGATAGGAAGATTACTTTTGCGCCACCTTGTACCAACAACATAGTTAGACTTATAATATATATAATGGTCACATAGAATGATGCCATATCGAACAAAATTGGCCATATCGATTGAAACGAATGAAAGTTCATTTTGAGATTCCGTTAACTCAGGCCCGTGCGCACGGGGGGGGGGTTTTGGGGGTTAAACCCCCCCCCATGGCCAAATCTAAGTTGCAATGATTTTACAAAAATTTTCAAAATACAGTTTATAAATCTTGTATTGAATCTTGACTAATAATTTTTGACTAAATTAGTTAAAATAATTTTACGGAAGAAGAAATTGGTGAAAGTTGCAAAGAATAAGGTTGGCCAATACATAAGTCCGGCACTTTGAATTGCACTTGGAGCTTTCCGAAATTACAAAGTTGTGTAGCGTATGGGCATTTTTTGTTCTTAAATTTTACCGATGAAAACAGTGAGCAGTTTCAATTAACAGAGCGAATGAACTGCAAGGCTCAATTATATGAAAGATTTCGAGTGTTTTCTAACCCTTTTTGTTGTAGGCGTAAAGAGAATTGTGAGAAAATGAACGTTGGAGAGCAGATGAGCGACAACGTTCAAATATTTGAATGTTTTCAAACATTTTCTGAGGTTTATTTTATTTTACCTAACAGAAGATAAAGATCGCATTTTTCATGGACGTTTATCAATAGTCTGTGGAAAATAAACATAGCATATTTCATATTTTCCGAATAGTGTCAATAATCCGTCTTTCAAAGGCTTTGGTTTGTTAATCGTCGAGATCTGAAACTGCTCAGCTACAGAGAAAACCTCATCAGCCAAGTAAGGTAGATACAAAATAGATGACACAAGTAATAAATAATTAGTTATTGTAAAGAATAAAGATAAGAATCAAAGGATATGAAAGCAAATTGTTGCTATGTATTTAGGATAGAAAGAATTGACATTTTTATTCTGCATAGTGAGTCTGAAATATCAAACGTACCAGAATGAGAGTTATAATCTTGACACAAACAACGAAAAGGCTGATTTAATTCCAAATTAGTTCGGCACTGTTTCAAGATAAGTGGTTTAAAATGTCCTGATGGACGAGAAGGTACATTGAAGTTCACTTCGCTCAAAAGAAACGGGCTTACGATTGAACCATTTAGGGCCACTTTCATAAAAGCCGGTTAAGCCTGATCGGCGATTAATTTGACAGCTAACCATACAAAATACGTCAATTAAACTCTGGTTAGCGGTTACCGGCTTTTATGAAAGCGGCCCTTAGTAATTTAGTCATGAAAACAATTCCAAGCATTTCCCTCCGACTAAAAAGGCTGTGAAGATTAATTAGTTTTAAGCGATTCGTATACGATGGCAAATTATACAAGGGATCCCAGTGAAGATCTCTTAAGGCAAATAGTAAAAATTGTTTTTGAACTGGACCTGGTACCGCGGGTTCTAAATTATAGAACCGTATTCAAGTATCAGTCTGACTAATGTAGTAAAGAGTTTTAGTTACATAAGGGTCGCTAAATTCTTTAGACCATCGTTTAACAAATGCTAGAACGCCTCCAGCTTTATTGACTGTTACGTTAATATGGCAGTTAAAACTGAGTTTTTAGTCCATAGTAACCCCAAGGTCAACAAAATCATACATTTGCTCAAGACTATAACTGTTAATTGTATAGGAAGCTGGCTGTGATTTTCCTCTCGAAAAACGCATGTATTTACATTTCTTTAGATTAAGCGGCATATAATAACAAGTGTATTTAGATCTGATTGAAGCTTCTTCGAATGACATAAAAAGCTTTACATCGTCGGCATACATACAAATTTTCGAAAATTATATTACTGTAGAAATATCATTTATAAACAACAAGAACAGAATCGGGCCAAGATGGCTTCCTTGAGGAACTTCTGAGGAGACATAAATAACATCGGATTCACAATTTTTAAACACTACTTTTTGTGCTCGGTCGCTAAGTTAAGAAGAGATCTACCGATTGAGACCCGGCTGGAAGCCCAACTGATCCAGTTTATGAATAAGTAAAGAGTGGCACACTTTATCGAAAGCTTTGCTGAAATCAAAGTAAATTCAAGTAGGTTTGTAACGGTGGACTTTCCCTTACAGAACCCGTGTTGACAGTCGGAAATCAAGGTAGAGATAGGATTCGTAAGCTGATTGGTAACAATAGCTTCACACACTTTTGGGATGGCAGAAAGCTTTGCTATGCCACGATAGTTCTCTATAGAAGCCTTGCTTCCGCTTTTATGAAGCGGTAGAAGAAACGACTCTTTCCATGCTTTTGGAAAAACACCACACTTTAGTGACAGATTGAACAAATTGGTAAGGGGTTGGTAAATATTGTTAGCACACTTCTTCAAGAAGCATGTAGGAATCCTATCAGGTCCGCATTTAAAAGGTTCCTTCAAGGTTTTCAGATAAATAAGATCATCATTGGCGCATATAGTTGGACAATTAATTAAATTGTTGAGAAAGTCAGAGTTGGTGACGGCAGAATAGTTAGGAGTGAAAAATTGCGCAAAGAAATTATGACCCAAAAGAAATAAAAAACGACCCCAAATAAGCTTCAGAAAAACACCAATAAAAGGCTCCGAAAAGTGTCCAAAAACCCTCTGAATGGATGAATGAAAGAAAAGCACCAATTAAAGGGCTCCGAAAGGCGTCTGAGAAGGCTCCAGAAACCCTCAGAATGGAGGAATAAAAGGCTCCGAAAAAGGTTCAGAAAAGCACCAATAAAAGGCTCCGCAGTTCATTTAAAAAAAGTCAAAAAACGCTTCAAATTCATCGAAATCGGACTCATTTCGGACTCTTTTTTATGACTTCGTTGGAGTGCCCGCGTAGAGCTCCATTTGGGCTCCGAAAGAAGCTCATTTTGGAGAGTAAAGTTCTGAGAAATGAGTGTTTTATGGCTCCGAAAGGAGTCTTTTTTTTGCACTTTTAGTTAGCTGGGATATGCCATCATATCACCTCTCTATCAAATACAGAAAAATGTGTACAACCAAAAAAATAGTAGTTTTAGGCATCAGAGTATGCAGTTTCAGGAAAGTTGAAGAACATTTAAATTTGTGATATATGGGTCTAGGTATCTGTTTCAGCAAATATGTTTAACATAGTGAAAAATGTATGCGAATGCAAATCTAAATTAAAACCCCCCCCCAAGGCCAATTCCTGCGCACGGCCCTGCGTTAACTTCTTAATATTAGCCGGTTTCCAAATTGTGTTTTTTTTTTGGTGATACAGACTGTTTTCTCAATTTTTCCTTTAGTTGTGGATTTTTTTAAGTCCGTTTAGCGGGAGAATATTACAACTTACACATACGATATGATGGTTTTCTAGTTTCTTTCGTCAAATTCAACTCGGAAATATTGAAAACACATATCTTAACTGGCCCAATTAGCCTAACTATGTAAGGATTCCGGTTATATGTCGACTCTTTTACAAATTAAAATTTTTAGGAAGAAAATAGTTGATGTCTTTAGGAAAATTAACGCGATTTCAAACTATTACATGAATATAAAATTGAAGAAGCTACAAACTGTGTTTTTACTTTTTGTATATTAAATATGATATATTTCTTAAAAAATATATATTGATAAATTGAAATAAGTTTTCTAGCTTTTTTTTTTAAAAATTTGGTTTTTTCACTCCAAAATAGATGTCATAAACAGAAAAATATTGAAATATTGGGTTATATGTCGACTCTTTTGTAAACAAAAATTTTTAGGAACAAAATAGTTGATGTCTTTAGGAAAATTAACGCGATTTCTAATTATTTCGTAAGTATAAAATTGAAGAAGCTACAAACTGTGTTTTTACTTTTTGTATATTAAATATGATATATTTCTTAAAAAATATATATTGATATATTGAAATAACTTTTTAGCTTTTTTTAAAAAAATTTGGTTTTTTCACTCGAAAATAGATGTCATAAACAGAAAAATATTGAAATATTTTGTTATATGTCGACTCTTTTACAAATAAAAATTTTTAGGAAGAAAATAGTTGATGTCTTTAGGAAAATTAACGCGATTTCTAATTATTTCGTCAATATAAAATTGAAGAAGCAACAAACTGTGTTTTTACTTTTTGTATATTAAATATGATATATTTCTTAAAAAATATATATTGATAAATTGAAATAATTGTTTAGCTTTTTTTTTCTAAAAAATTGGTTTTTTCACTCGAAGATAGATGTCATAAACAGAAAAATATTGAAATATTGGGTTATATGTCGGCTTTTACAAATAAAAATTTTTAGGAAGAAAATAGTTGATGTCTTTAGGAAAATTAACGCGATTTCTAATTATTTCGTAAATATAAAATTGAAGAAGCTACAAACTGTGTTTTCACTTTTTCCATATTAAATATGATATATTTCTTAAAAAATATAAATTCATAAATTGGAATAATTTATTATATTTTTTCAAAAAATTTGGGTTTTTCACTCCAAGATAGATGTCATAAACATAATAAACAGAAAAATATTGGATTACAAATATAATAAATTTAAAAAAAAAAATATAATAAAAAGTTTTCGTATATTTTAAGGCAAATTCAATTTAGTAAAAAAAAAAAAAAAACTTAACCTGCCCTGAACACGTCCTTGAACCTACGAACGCACGCATCATAGCCGGTACGCTCACCACCTGCGCCACTGCTGTATGTACAACAAAACAATCAGATACTGTACTTAACAGCTATGGGTTTTGGTGAAAACTTTGATGAATTATTACAAATTAATGAAGCATTTTTTGTTAAATATAATATGCCTATGCAAAGCAAAAATATATAATAATTGGAGTTATGCATTTTTTTATGAGATACACTCTGGCAATTGATTGTATGGAAAAAATGTTAGCCTATTAATATATAGATAATAAAAGCGTGTTACATTGTGATAGCAAGAATAGTCCTAAATGTCCTTAATTATACCATCAAATATACAAAAAGGTCCTAAACGTTTCTAATTATACCATTAAAATTTAACACGCTTTTATAAATAATAAAATTGGGACTGTGATGTAGACTGGAAGATTTTATAATTTGAATGTAAAGCTTTAATGAACGAAAACTTACACAGAAGATGGCGGATCGCCGAAACCGGTTTGTAAACAAACAAAAATTGACAAGGGACCCTGTCGGAAAAACAGAAAGTCGAAATAACTCAATAATAAAAGCTAATTTTTAAAAAAGTTTTTAAGCTATTGCATATATTTTATCGCGGGCTAGGCACCTACATCAAAAAAAAAAACGGAACGGATAAAAGGTTCGAAAAGGTGTTAGCAACAGGCCGAATACTTATGTAAAATTGAATCTATTTAAGCGAATATTGGTTGTTGTCTTTGTTTATCTTCACTACTCCGCTGTAGATGGCACTGGAAACGCCAGATGACCTGCACGCTAGATAGTGCACACAAACGCTGTACATAATTGCCCTTGTTGCTGTTGAGATTAGTAAAGTAATTATGTACATAGTTGATCCCTTTGATTTTTGTTGTTGCAATTGTCAACTCCAATTGTGCGTAACATAAAATAATAAAAATATGTATGTGCGCAAGGGAGGGAAAATAATCGAGTTAGATATAGAGTTCCAGGTATGAAAGTTGTTAGGTTGAAAAGCGGAATTGATTAAGGCATGCCCGTCCGCCCGTGTACACGATAACTTGAGTAAAAATTAAGATATTTGGTTACTTTCAGGGATGCTCAAATATCGAAACGATTCTATTTCGTTTTGCTATTTCACAAAAAAAAACCGCGTGTAGCCAGTACACGTGAAAGAAGTTAACTTCTTAAATTCAGAAATAACGAAATATGAATTAGGTGTATTCGAGAATTGTGTAGATTCACAATTTCTTACTTCCGGGAAGTGGACCAGGGAACCGATCCATTCAAAAATATCTTATGCATTGTGCGTTTTGCTTCAAATTTGGTAAGTGGGTAGAATTATGCCTAAATTAACAGGGGCCAATACGAATGGGATATAGAGGAAGAGGGGCGGGGTAAAAGGAAAGCGGGTAATGAAGAGAAAAAGGGGGGAGATAGAGTGAAGGCAAAGAAAGATTGGAAGGAGAGTTGTAAAAGGGGGGACAGTGAGCTCGCATTTAGACAGGACGTCTGCCTCTACTACATATCGACAGCCACACTGAAAAACCCCGTAAGTCACTATTTTTCCAAAAATAAGGTTCTGAGCCTTTCCCATAGATCGTGATATTTCGCACATTAAAATTCAGTCAAAATCGGGTTACAACTTCCCGTTTCTTTCCAGTGGTGAAATGTAATAGCCGTCGCTCATATATATACGTTATAATTATTACAGTTTTTCCCTCTCCTGAAAACTTTTTGGTTTTGAACATACAGGGTTTTGCAGTGTGGCTGTCGATACATAATGTATAAGATTGAAATATTGTATGTGTGTATATATGCATAACTTAAGTTGCGTTCTAAACGGATTGACCGATCATAACCAACTTTAGAACAGAAACCCATCGATGAATTAAGAGGGATAGGGGAAAAGGTGCGGGCACCTGACATACAAATGGGATTTTTCATGTTGCATATCTCTGGAAGTATTCATGCTAGGCCGCTAAAATTCAACAGAGTTATATGAGGATTATGAAACCACTCGTATAAGGATTTGAAGAACGGGCATAATTGGTATCAGTTCTATCGACTTTATCAAACTTACCTACCTAATTTCGATTTATTCCATGGAATGGAACCAATTTCATCCATTCACGGAATATGTAATTCGACCTAAGGCATGTCTCAATCTCAAGGGGGCGAATAGAAATTTTTGTCAAATAGCATCCGCGCACGCATTTTTTCTGCGTGCCTGGTAGAACGAATTTATGCGCCGGTATAAAATCAAGCCGTCCGAGTCTGAGGATTGAATTTTATTGATTTGGGGGGACATTCCAGTTCTAATGTACTTGAATTAAATTCTTACAAAATCCGAAGAATTATTTAAAACTATAAAAGATGGTGATGAACACCCTAGGCCAAACTAATTGATTTTTAGATGTTACTAGCAGACCCGGCAGACGTTGTTCTGCCTGACCAGTGACTTCCCTAGAAATACATTTTCAAATATTTTTCTTTAACTTTTAAACTTCCATTTATTGCAGTGCTTTAGGATATACAATGTTTCCGGTTTTAAAGTCTTTGGTATAAACAAATAAATTTTTTGAATGTCCAACTCAAAAAACAGATCATTTGAACTCAATGGGTATGACAAAACCCATTATGCGCTGCTGAGCAGATGTATAGTTAGTACTTATTTAATTATATCCTATATCTACCTATAATACTCTGGATATGTATGAACGGCAATAACAAACAAAAAAAATTAAGTGCTTTGATTAAGATTTAAGAACGTTAAAATGTCACTAAAGCAAATACATTCAGGGATATAACGAATTGAAATATTACTTAGCTTGTGGTCCTGGAACTGCCCACTTTTCCAAAGAATTTACAAATGTAGCCTATGTATGTCGTACCCAACGAAGATTTTAACGTATTGGAAAAGTTTAAAACAGATCAACCATAAACTTTGGACATTATTGAAGTACAAACAAAGCACTGAATACAAAAAATGTGGGCGTGGCACGGCCCACATTTCCCAAATTATATAATTCTTGACCAAGGGACACACATATCCAAAAACCATTAGTTTAGACCAAAAATATTCAAATTTATGATGATTTAAATTTTATATAGCCTGGGGGCGTGGCACAACAATCTTCTGAACCAATCTGGAAATTTAGAGAAGATCGACCATAAACTTTGATTTTATTGAAGTACAAACAAAACACAAAAAATGTGGGCGTGGGACCGCCCACTTTTCCCAAATTATATCTATCTTGACTAAAGAACACACATATCCAAAAATCTTTAATTTAGACATAATATGTTCAGAGTTATGAAGAATTTAAATTTTATATAGCCTGGGGGCGTGGCACTGGCTACTTTTCCAAAAATTCATATAGCCTGAATAGTACACAACAATTTTCTTAACCAATCTTGAAAGTTTAAAAGAGATCGACCATAAACATTGGACATTATTGAAGTACAAACAAAACACAAAAAATGTGGGCCTGGCACCGCCCACTTTTCCAAAATTACATAAATCGTGACTAAAGGACACACATATCCAGAAATCATTAATTTAGACCAAATATGTTCAGAGCTATGAAGAATTTAATTTTTATATAGCCTGGGGGCGTGGCACCGCCTACTTTTCCAAAAATTGATATAGCCTAAATCGTACACAACAATCTTCTGAACCAATCTTGAAAGTTTAAAAGAGATCGACCATAAACTTTGGACATTATTGAAGTACAAACAAAACACAAAAAATGTGGGCCTGGCACCGCCCACTTTTCCAAAATTACATAAATCTTGACCAAAGGACACACATATCCAGAAATCATTAATTTAGACCAAATATGTTCAGAGCTATGAAGAATTTAAATTTTATATAGCCTTGGGGCGTGGCACCGCCTACTTTTCCAAAAATTGATATAGCCTAAATCGTACACAACAATCTTCTGAACCAATCTTGAAAGTTTAAAAGAGATCGACCATAAACTTTGGACATTATTGAAGTACAAACAAAACACAAAAAATGTGGGCGTGGCACCGCCCACTTTTCCAAAATTACATAAATCTTGACCAAAGGACACACATATCCAAAAATCATTAATTTAGACCAAATATGTTCAGAGTTATGAAGAATTGTAGTTGTATATAGCCTGGGGGCGTGGCACCGCCCACTTTTCCAAAAATTAGTATAGCCTATGCTTTAACCCATGATCTCAAGAATATACTGTGAAAATTTCATAAAAATCGGTTGAGTACTTTGGACGCCCATAAAGGACACACAGGCACACAGCCACACAGACACACAGACACACAGACACACATTCATTTTTATTTATAAGATATGCAGTTGTGGTTTGGACACATACATAAAGCCACCTTAGGTCCATTTAATATAGCTATTTACTCAACATATTATACTCAACAAGCATGACAATAACAAATGAGTTGACAATTGCAGCAACAAAAATCAACTATGTATGTGTGTGTTGGTGTGCACCATCTAGCGTCATATGGCGTTTTCAGTCCCATCTACGCAGCAGTAGTGAGGATTGATTTCAAAGACAACAACCAATATTCGATTTCCGTTGCATAGTTCCCGTTATATCATCTATTACAATACAATTTTCTCAATTTTACTCTCAATAAAAACTTCATATCGCCGCCTAAGAAGTTAACTTCAAAAAAAAAACTTAACGAAATAATTTCGTTCCGTTGATTCACAAAACAAAATTATCAAAATGATTTCGTTTCGGTAATTCACATAACTAAATTATCAAAACAGTTTCGTTTCGATAATTCACAAAACTAAATTATCGAAATGGAAATGATAACGTTGCAACGAAATAAATCAACAAAAATACCTCAATTAAACTGAACTGGCAATGCCTCCACGAGCACATACATACATACTTACATTTGCGAAACAACATGGCACGGCAAATCTATTTCATTTGACTCAATTCGTTTGTGGAGTCGGGTTCGCACCCCAAATTTTTTCAAAATTTTTTTTTCCTTTTTTATATTATGTTTTATATTTTTTCCATTTTATATTATTGTTTTCTTTTTTAATTCTGTAATATTACCATTTTCTGGTCGGCTACGTTATATTCATATCTCAAATTTGTATGTTTTTGTGTCGGGGACAAAACAAAAAAGTGAAAATATATAAAAAAAATAATACTTGCAATTGAAAAACAAAGAAAAGTTAATAAAAAGTTAAAAAACATTTAACAAAAGTTGGGGTGGGAACTCGCTACCCTACAATTGATAGTGGAGTAGCTTGTCAAACAACTGACTGGGCAATTGTAGTTGTTGGTGACGGCATTGCCAGCAGCATAAAAACAAAAAGTGTAGAGTTTAAACGTTATCATCAACGTTTCGTTTACGTTAATTACCGAAATGAAATTATTTCGATAATTTCTTTTCGTTAATCAACGAAATATTTTTATTTTGATAATTCCATTATCGTTGTCAGCGAAAATAAATTATTGTGATAATTGCTTAAACGTTAAAAAACTGGATCGTTGCAACAGAAACGATTGTTTTTTTTCGGTAAGCGATAATATCGTCCCCTCAATATAACAATAGCGTATAATTTTTTTTGGGTTTTGAGAAAATCGAGTTTAAAGTTTTTGTCAAATCAGATGTCTACTAAAACCTCAATATCACGGTAAATAAAAATTGTTCATAGTGGATTTTTCGATGAATACATTATACCGTTTCTTGCCTTTAAATTTACCAAGTTTTTTTATTCTACGCATCCTTTAAGACCATAGTTATGTTATTCAAAGCGCAAGTCCTCCATATAGGCCATTTTATTTTTTAAGGAATTCGTATGATGTATCTGATACACTATTTTATTTTGTATGGTATACGCTGTTTCATTCAATAATTTTACGGTATTTTTATTAAAATATCAATTTGTAACATTATAAAACAGTAATTAATTCCTGTTTATATTTACCTTACTTTCTTCACTTACATTATATAATGGACGATACTCACTCATGTGTTTAAAATCCATATTTTTAATGAACAAACTTTCTCTGCGAAATGAATTTGCAAGCTGAAATTTCAAATGACTACAATATTTCCTTGGCATTCATGTAGTCAAAACAACGTAAAAATCGCATAGACTATTACTCTTGTAAATTTCTGATAAAATTTTCGAATTTGTATTGAAAATAAAACAGCTTATGTGGGGTATAGAAATGGTCGGAATAAAACTATTTCTCAAACAATAGTGTATAAGCTATTTTATGAGTTAAAGTTTTGATAAATACAATACAATTTTCTCAATTTTACTCTCAATAAAAACTTCATATCGCCGCCTAAGAAGTTAACTTCAAAAAAAAAACTTAACGAAATAATTTCGTTCCGTTGATTCACAAAACAAAATTATCAAAATGATTTCGTTTCGGTAATTCACATAACTAAATTATCAAAACAGTTTCGTTTCGATAATTCACAAAACTAAATTATCGAAATGGAAATGATAACGTTGCAACGAAATAAATCAACAAAAATACCTCAATTAAACTGAACTGGCAATGCCTCCACGAGCACATACATACATACTTACATTTGCGAAACAACATGGCACGGCAAATCTATTTCATTTGACTCAATTCGTTTGTGGAGTCGGGTTCGCACCCCAAATTTTTTCAAAATTTTTTTTTCCTTTTTTATATTATGTTTTATATTTTTTCCATTTTATATTATTGTTTTCTTTTTTAATTCTGTAATATTACCATTTTCTGGTCGGCTACGTTATATTCATATCTCAAATTTGTATGTTTTTGTGTCGGGGACAAAACAAAAAAGTGAAAATATATAAAAAAAATAATACTTGCAATTGAAAAACAAAGAAAAGTTAAAAAACATTTAACAAAAGTTGGGGTGGGAGCTCGCTACCCTACAATTGATAGTGGAGTAGCTTGTCAAACAACTGACTGGGCAATTGTAGTTGTTGGTGACGGCATTGCCAGCAGCATAAAAACAAAAAGTGTAGAGTTTAAACGTTATCATCAACGTTTCGTTTACGTTAATTACCGAAATGAAATTATTTCGATAATTTCTTTTCGTTAATCAACGAAATATTTTTATTTTGATAATTCCATTATCGTTGTCAGCGAAAATAAATTATTGTGATAATTGCTTAAACGTTAAAAAACTGGATCGTTGCAACAGAAACGATTGTTTTTTTTCGGTAAGCGATAATATCGTCCCCTCAATATAACAATAGCGTATAATTTTTTTTGGGTTTTGAGAAAATCGAGTTTAAAGTTTTTGTCAAATCAGATGTCTACTAAAACCTCAATATCACGGTAAATAAAAATTGTTCATAGTGGATTTTTCGATGAATACATTATACCGTTTCTTGCCTTTAAATTTACCAAGTTTTTTTATTCTACGCATCCTTTAAGACCATAGTTATGTTATTCAAAGCGCAAGTCCTCCATATAGGCCATTTTATTTTTTAAGGAATTCGTATGATGTATCTGATACACTATTTTATTTTGTATGGTATACGCTGTTTCATTCAATAATTTTACGGTATTTTTATTAAAATATCAATTTGTAACATTATAAAACAGTAATTAATTCCTGTTTATATTTACCTTACTTTCTTCACTTACATTATATAATGGACGATACTCACTCATGTGTTTAAAATCCATATTTTTAATGAACAAACTTTCTCTGCGAAATGAATTTGCAAGCTGAAATTTCAAATGACTACAATATTTCCTTGGCATTCATGTAGTCAAAACAACGTAAAAATCGCATAGACTATTACTCTTGTAAATTTCTGATAAAATTTTCGAATTTGTATTGAAAATAAAACAGCTTATGTGGGGTATAGAAATGGTCGGAATAAAACTATTTCTCAAACAATAGTGTATATCATTATAAGCTATTTTATGAGTTAAAGTTTTGATAAATTGTATTTATTTCTACAGGGTAAAATGGAGTATAATGCGAATTGGAGAAAACCGGAAATATGTAATCCTATCCATCGCTGTGATTTAACAATGTAATTTTTCTCCAATTATCAATTTTTCCCAAAAACTGACAATTAAAATTCATTACGAATTTTTGTTTCTCTGTGTCTCGAGCTTGCAAAACTTACAAATATGTTTAACTTTTTAATTAATTTCATTAAACAATAATAAAAGCTTATTTTTAAAAAAGTTTTTTTTTCTCTCTAATTTTATTTTCTACATTTACACGCTTTGTGCATACTTTTTCCTGCAATTATTCACATTTTCCTGAATTCTGGGTTTGGTTGTTATTACCCCTTGTCTTGAAGGTGATGCACGAAATTCCACTAATATACATTCGCGAAGTCATGAGTAATAGGCTAAACAGAATCAGTTCGTCAATACGTTGGATACTTTAGATACGTTGAAATTTAGAGTAAATTCTATTTTGCTATATCCGTTCACTCTGTTGGTACGCATACAATCACCCGCAGTCTATTTAGCTTTATAGCGGCGTCACAATCCATAAATGTATGAAAACGTGAAACGGTTTGCACCGGTTCACTAGTGAAAATCATTTAGAATTGGTATGGTATTTGATTGTGCCGCTGTTCCTGTGACGCATAAGTTTGCGTTAAATGCATGTATGTAAATGCAACTCTTGGTTGTGCCACGGTCATTACGCATTGGGTAATTTTCTACATTTACACGTTTTAAGCGGGGTTTTTACGGTTATCATGCCAATTTTAAATCTGGCCGATTCTAAATCATTTTCACTAGTGAACCGGTGCAAACCGTTTCACGATTTTCATAAATTTATGCTCAAAACTCTAAACGACTAAACTCAAGAAAGATCGATAAATGGGATTTTTGTAAATAAAAACAATATTTTAGATTTTTGTCCGCATTGCTGGCGAAACCTGAACGATGGTGAAAATTTTAAAACCCCAGCTCAACGGGAAGTTGGTACAATATCGAAAACAAAATTTCTGGTAATGCAATTTTTCAAATATCGCTACCCGTGCGCCACCTATGGGAATTATTTTTTTGTTATATTACGTTGGGGTAAAAAACTAAACGTAGATGAAATTTTTATGATCCTACCTTAACGGGAAGTGCCACCTACCGGGTCGAATTTTTGTTTAAACATATGGAAATTAGTTAAGTACCACACGTAAAATATCAGCCAAATTGGTCCATAATTAGAATTTTAAGTATTTATAACCGCTATCTCAGCTCCACATAGCGGAATTTTTTTTAGGGAAATATTTGTTTTCATGGTAGTTATACATGTTCCGAATTTCAGCCAAATCGGACCATAAATGCGATTTTTTAAAATATAGCTACCTACGCGCCACCTGTCGAAATTTTGTTTTCCATAATATTGCATTGTCATTGGGGTTATACATCGGCGCAAACTTTCAGCTCAATTGTACATAAGTACTTCCAAAGAAATGCAGTTAGGAAAATCTAGTTTGTATGGAAAGGTGCCAGGCCCGCATCATCCAGTGGTCCGGATTGTGAATCTAAACCATCCTCGAGCCCACATGTTTATACAAAAAAGTTTTATCAACATCGGCCCATGCGTCTAGAGGAAGTTTATTGACAACGCATTTGTTCACACAAGAATCGGTGGAAAATTGTAAATTTTGACAGAGCGAAAGGAAATTCTGACAGTATCGCTTTGAATATGAACGTCACGATGTACCTTAAAATTATAACAACTGCGAATGTGTCCACGTTATGCATGCGGTGTTGTCAATAATATTATTTTACAAACCGGATTCGGCAAACCGCTATCTTCGGTGTAAGTTTACGTACTGATCGGTGTCTATCCGTTGTCATGTATTTTTAGTTCCAATGCTGTACCAGTTAATGTTAGTATGCGTGTATATAGTTTGTGTGTTACAAATGTTCCCGAGGGGCAACCTGTAATAGGGGTGCTTTGACACTAGTTAATTAGTTTGTGGGACAGGTGATGCTAATCGTGTGTTTGAATAAAAGTAGGTAATTTTTGTCTTTTGGTTTGTTTTGTGTGTTGTGTTCCGCCCAGCGGCCGCCGTGGTGTGGAGGTAGTGTTGCCCCCCTCTACCACACCGAAGGGTTCGAGCCGTGGTACAGGTTACATCAAAAAAGTGGTTTGAAAATTTTTGCAAAACGGGTTCACCCCTCGGCATGTATATATGTATGCATGTATATTTAACCAGGTATACTGGTATAAAATAAGCTGCTTTGTTAAAAGTCCATTGAAATATTATAAGAGATTTACATTTTTTGGAATTTATAATTTATAAATTATATTATAATATTATATCAAGTACAAAGCGCGCGAAGCGTAAAATTAGAGCAAAGTTAGGTACATTTGAACAAGATTCTGAGTTCCCTTACTGTGCTAGCAAAACTTATAGAAATTCAATTTCTCAAAAAATTTAATGGAATGTTATGTACCTAACTTTGCTCTAAGAAACAAAATTAAATAAATTTTAAATCGACTAGGATTTCGACTTAAAACTTATTTAATTTGGTTTCTTCTTTTCCCGGTACACTTTTTTATAAATTTTGGATTTTTGTATTTGCAATGCCATCCTTAACATATCCTCCGGTGTTTTTCCTTTGTAGGGAGTTTGGAAAGGGCTCCTGAAACCTTTGTTAAAGGAAATGTTGAATATTTTAAATGAGTCATATGTACCTGTAAAAAATTCAAAAATATTTGGAAAAAATTTTAGTCCCACCTTGCCATTATTTCCATCAACGTTTATGTCATTTATCAGCTGCGCACTCATCACCAATGCAATATTTTTGAAAATATTTGCAAATTTTATTAGAAATTACTGAAAATTTAAGTTAATCAAATTAGTAATTCGGAAGAATGTATGCAGAAACAAAGCTTGAGTTAATTTATGCCTTAAAAAAATATCTCGGTTGGCAGCACATATTTTACTTTCCAACTCTCTTAATTCATAGGTATTGTTCAGAGGAAAGTACTTCGAAATTGGTGCACTCTCTGACTCCTGTCGGACTAATGTCTCCGTAGCTACTTTTTGCCCAGCAATCGCATCTAAAATAACCTTGTTTTGGTCCTCTATAAGCTGCATAAGGTCTTTCACCCAGGCCTCAATATTATTTAGTTTAGTTTCGAGTTCGGTGCAGTGCTTGCAGTACACCACTTCGTAAACGTTTTGTGTGTCTAGATAAATAAATAAATAAATATTTGATATAATATGCATTTTTTTTGTTATATTGTTACCGGTTAAGGGAATAAAAGATATAGTTTATAATAAGTGTACATTGGCACGTGTTAAAACACAAATATATCAATACTTACCGATGGTTAACTCGATTTCAATCTTCCTTGCTTTTGTGCTAGTCGATGGCATCAATTCAAACTAAAAGAATAAAATGGGTTATGTAAATTTTTTGGCATTATATTAGACGATCTTATGTCAGCTTTTTTGAGTATAAAAAAATCTCTCAAAAAATCATAAGTAAATTTCCAATTATTTTTACAAAAATTATTAAAAAATTAAATGCAAGTATGCAAAACCGGAATAAGAATAAGTTTTCCATCCAAAGGAACGCACATTAGTTTGAATTCGACGTCATCCAATGAAAATTTTTCTTCCTCGCAAGAAGGATTACCGTCTGCAGTGCATACCCCTGTGCATGAATCAATTGGTCCTACAAAAACACTGTTTATATTCAACAGTTTTCTTCCAATTAAAATTTTACTTGCTGTGTTTTTAAACCGTTGCATTTCTATATACTGAAAAGGTTTTATAGAACAATAGTTATTTGGATTTTTATTTGATAGCATAAAATTATCAAAGTGAAAACTTTTTATTGACCCGTTTTTAACATTAAACCCAGTAAATTTGGGTAAACATACAATTTTTTCATTCTTTATTTTTTTTTAAATTTGCTGTAATATTTGGGTTGTATTTTTAACATACGATTTTAAGATTTGGAGGTAGATTTTAAAAGCATAAGCGGAGTAATTTGAAGTATACCTATTTCTTCAATATCATCTGAAATATGGAGTAAACCGTGAACATTGTAGGAAACACTATTACGTTCCAATATATATGAAAAATTTTCTACAAATAATTGTAACAAATGTCTTCCATTATCAATGTTAGAACTATAATTTTTTGGACAAAATAATAATCTACATGCGGAATGTAAAAGAAGAAATTCGTAGTAAATATCCTCAGGAACTTCATCTTTCAAACACACAAATTCCATAGTAAAAAAGGAAGTTTCTGAACTCGGTAGCTTTCCAGTTAGATAACTCGTCTAAACTCCTGGGGTTTCTTACAAACTCTTTAGGGACATGTGCGGACAAAGCCGTAATTTTTTCTGAAATTTTATCTCTTGAGTCTTTTTCTAGTTTAAACTTTTTATTATTGTCAATTCGCAAGTTAGTTTTGTCGTTGATAAGTCGCAAATAAATTTGCGCATGATACCTAAGTCAATAAGGTGCATAACATCAAGTGGTATTGGAGTTATCATATTAGTATAAATTTCTTCTAAGGGGGACCTTGTATTTAGGAAGCGGGAAGAATGTTTTTGAGGAAATTTCCGTTCCGAAAAATCTGAATCAGAGAGAAGTGTACCAACTTCAGAACTATAGGTTAGAACGCCATTAATTTTTTTCCCCACTTGAAGGCATTTGGAGCAACCGTGACAAGAACTATGACCAGCAGCAGGATTCCGCAAATCGCTAACGCTTAATCTCGATCGCCAAAAATCTCTAACTGCATTTTGGCGACTTTTCCGATTCCCGTGAATGACTATCTCCTAAAATCTCCATTTTCTGGTTCATTCTGATTAATTTTTTTGGCACATTTAAGCGATGAACACGAATGAACCAGATAACGTCATCAGCTGCTTTTGGTGACTAATTTAGCTAAGTTAGCGATTCTGGAATTTCAGCCATCTCGTAAAATCTCAATTTTTCTCCTAAAGCATGATTATTTTGGCAACCAAAACAATCTGTTGCTAAAATACAAAATATATG
The DNA here is from genome assembly GCA_951509765.1 of Sphenella marginata. Classification (NCBI taxonomy): domain Eukaryota; kingdom Metazoa; phylum Arthropoda; class Insecta; order Diptera; family Tephritidae; genus Sphenella; species Sphenella marginata. The sequence continues at coordinate 104,899,036 of OX608078.1, forward strand.
ATAAAATGTTAGAATTAAGTTTTTTAAAAAAAACACTCATTGACATAAAATATATGCCATTTAAAAGAAAAATAGAAATTGGTAGTTGTGGAAAAAATGTGGAAAGAGGTATCAAAGAAGCGTTTTCACCTCGGTATTAATAGTCCGATCCCAAATGAGAGGCGTGATCCAAGGAAATTATTTATAGGCAGAACATCGGCTTGAGAAGGTGTCCTTCGTTCGCGCTTCAAAAAAATAACCCTTCACGGATCCAATACGGAGTCGCAGAAAACACTTTTGCACTTCTAGGAGGACTTTTTATCTGTGTCTGCCAAGGCCGTATACCTGTGTCTACAATTCAGCCACTCAAAAAATCTCTTCTACTCTACTAGCATTGAGAATATGTTTAAAAAATAACTGGGATAAAAACTCACCTAGGATGCATCTTATATATATAACTTTTAGGACACTCGTGACTTTGAGATGCTAAGAAACATTTCTGAAATTGTCTGTAATTAAAAAATTTCAAAGTATGGGGTTTACTTCTAGTAGCCTTTGTCTATTTCGGGCTATTTTTGGTGATTTATGGCATGTAAGGAATCACAACTAAATTGACAGATTGCGGTGCTATCCCAGTGCCATCAAAGGAAAAGATAACCGTACTACATTTTAGCTAGGCGACTTGCGTTTCAGAATCGCAAATAAGCGAAATCTCCTAATATTCTGAGAGTTCATTTTGCTTTGGCATTTTGGCGAATTTTAGCATTTAGGCGATGGCGATGACTGGAATCCGGCTGCAGGTATGCCACAGAGAAAAGACTTTGCCGGTGCGTCGGAAATAAAAGCCCTTATTTCAAATTTAATGCTTCTGCCATTTAGTTCCATGCCATTCATTTGAAGCTCTTTGGCATCTGCTCTATATTGCTCTATACATTCTGGTTTACTTTTTCCGACATAAACCTCAACTGCAAACACAGACATGTTTGGCACATTTACTATCTTAACTAATATTGGCCATAATTGCATCCTGGAGCTTCGGAATAAAGGCAGCCCATCAATGTTGATAACAACAACAACACTTTCATATTTTTTAAGTTCGTCGGAGATTTTGCTAAATTGTGTTTTAAGTCCTACATGGCAATAAAAACCCGGGTTAATATTCTGAACTATACCACGATTATTTTTATCACCCAAAAGAGTTTCCGCACTTAAAGGCACATCCATATTTTCAATTGCCAGAAGGTTCAAAAGTTCCGTCCAGTATTTATGTGTTTGGCGACTGCGAATGGCCCACGATTTTAGTTTTCACGGAAGGATGTGTTAGAAGAACACTCCGGAAGATCAACACACAACTCCTCAGAATTTTCTTCACTTCTAGTAAGTGGCGCAACCGCCGATACTGCACTGGTGCAGGCCAACAATCGCTTTGCATTTGCTTATTTTTTATATTTTATTAACGCAAATCTTCACTTATTTGTTAAACTTTTGTTCCGCCCAAAAATTTTTGAAGCTTTTGCAGGATTTGTCCGTTCTTTACGATTCGAGACAGCCCAAAAATTTCGCCGGAATGCTACAATTTATGTTCATTCACTGTCTGGTAATAGTTTCCGACGCACGTCCAGTGTTAATACACGCCCAAAATTCTCGGGCGAGGTATCAAAAGACGCGTTTTGAACACCGTAACAATAATCCGGAGGGGGAAATTCGATATTATATATCGGTTAAGATATATTCGCAGTTAAAGTTCACAATTTTCTGTCATTTTCCTGTGGTTGTTGTAATGGCATATTAGGCTGAGCCGAAAAAGTGTGCGTACCAACCGGAGTTGGCATCCACCCGGAGTTGGCATGGCATAGCCCAGGGCTATTTTTTTTAAGCGCGGCCGAAGACCGCCAATGCGGAAAGGTGATCTGCACATAAATACCATGGATTACGCCCCGAATTGGGGATCTGTAGCGCGATTCGCTAACTTTTTTAACGTAATTTGTCAACGATAAATTAACTTAACAATTATTTCAACAATTTTGCGATTCACTAACTGTTTTAACACAATTTGTCAACGATAAATTAACGTAACAATAATTTTTACAATCTATGCTATTCACTAACTTTTTGTCAACTCTAAATTCGATAACTTATCGTTTACAATCTTAAAATTTACATTTTATCAGAGATTCTTTTTACGCTGTTAAAATTTTGTTTACTTTTTGTAATTTGTGTTGATATATTCATATTTAAGTGAAAAACACACATAAATATAATGACTTTTGAATTCGTAGCCTATAATATGACACGGAGTGCAGCTGTTAGGAGCGTAAGAGTGGATCGAAGGTTACTTAGGGACATAGATGATCCCTTTGACCTAGATCCATCGGAATTCAGGAAGTTATATAGGGTGGGTCCTGAAATTGCGGCAGGCGTTGCGGAGAGGCTGCAAGACCGGTTGCAAGGACGGAGGATCACAGCAATATCAGCAGAGAAGCAGGTAACTTATATTAACTATAATTAAAATTATGAATTTTATTGAACACACTCCTTTGCAGGTGTTATGTGCATTACGTTTTTATGCTACAGGATGCTACCAACGGCCTGTTGGGGAACAGTGGGGCATCTCTATGAGTCAAACCTCAATAAGCCGGTGCATTCACCGTGTTACCGATGCCATAAACACCGTAATGCTGGTATGCTTGGTAATATTATTTAACTTTACAATGCACATAAATTTAATGTTTGAACTTGCAGGTGATTCTGGATATCCCTTGGAACCGTGGCTTATGACGCCACTACCAAACCAACCAGAGGGTAGAACGGCTATTTGGGGTTCTTAAAGGTACTTGGCGACCTTTGTCGAGACAACGGGTTCTTTTGTATGAGCCCGGGTTCGGGGGAAGGGTGGTAAACGCGTGCTCCACCTTACATAATGTACGTTTAGTCGAGCGATCAGACGAACTTGTTAATATCGCTATAGTCTTGGACACGCAGAGCAATGATATTAACGACGATTCAAGCTCAGTATCTTCCGCAGGAAAACGTGTCCAAGAGAGATTAATTTCAAATTTTTTTACTTGAATTTTTGTAAAAAAATTTTGCTATTTATTTTATTTATTACTTTATTTTATACAAGTACCATTCCAGTTAGAATTAGCAATTGCAGTTATTAGTTTATATTCTCTTATTCATTAAACAATGAGAAAATGTTCAACTAATTGCCATTAGATAATTGAAATTTTTATTCCAATGGTAGATAAATCTAATTGCAATTAGTTGCCATTAGCAAAAAAAATTTGTGTACCTTTACAATTAGAAATGCTTGTGCAATTAGATATTCAATTAGCTCGAATTAGAATAAAAAATTTCATTTAAACACGACTTAATGGCCGCCATTGTATATATTTGAGCCATACTAATTAAGTTAAGCCAGTTTGTTGTCCTACGATTAACAAACAAAATTTAATTGACTGAAAACTTCTAATTTTTTATTTTATTGTGGAATTTGGTTTAAAGATAATAAGGCACATATTCAGACCATTAAAACATTTTTATTAAAAACTACAAGTACAAGAAAAATAATAAAAAATACATCTCTTCATCCTAATAATGATAAGAGAAAACATTACATCACCACTTTACTTATACTAATTACAAAAAAGAAAATATTACAACTTCATGTTTACATATTAAATTTAACATTAAGAGCTTTCGTTCTCTTATTATTATTAGCTTGAAAAGGTGTAGAAACTTAAAAAATCTTAAAAAACTATCAAAACGATAACATGGAAAACAAAACTTAAAACAATTCAATATTTTATAAAGAAAAATATAAAATGACTAATAAACTGACTGGAAAACAAAACTTAAAACAATTCAACATTTTATAAAGAAAAATATAAAATGACTAGAAAACTTAAACTAACATTTTGAATAGGTACAAAAGGAAAAAAATTAATTCAATTCATCAAAATGGTTCAAAAGACTGAACATATTAATACTAAGATACATTCAAGCTATTATGACTTAAATTAATTATTTTCTAGTATTGCATTAGAAAGCCTGCTGAAAATCTCAGTGCAGATTCTCACTGCTTTCCAAAAAAACGTTGTGGCTTTTGACTGGTTTTCGGTCGACCTCGCAATATTGTCGTTTGACCGGGCAATGTTGTTGATTGCCTCGGCCATCGCAAAGGTCGCCTCAATCCTCCTCTCGTCGTTTTCCGCAAGCTTTTTCTTCGTTTCTGCCATCATCTAGAGGATAAGAAATAAATAAGAAAAGTGAAATTTTATAATTATAATCAATTTTATATATTTTTGTCAATTTTAGAATAGTAAGTACATAGTTTCTTACCCTCATTGTATCGGCCAAATCGCCAAAAATCGCTTCTCAGCAGCGCTCTCTGCCACATCTTCATTCTTTCTTTTCGAGCCCCTGCGAGGTGTTGCTGCAGGAGTTCGAGGTGTGGTTGCAGGCGTATATTCGCCTATCGGCAGCAAATGGTGTAGCTGGTGGGTCTCGAACCTCGGAGTGCGGCTGCAGCTCGCTACTGGCACCATCTTCCAGGTACTCGTCTTCCACGATCAAATTCAGATGCTATAAGTTTATAAGAGAATGAAGGGATGAGTAAAAACAATAATCAATATACATAGGTGCAAAACTACAAACTTACCTCTTCCAACGCCAAGCTATCCAAGCAGTCTGGTGCGCCTTCAATATAGCTGTCTCCGATCAGCTCCACAATGCGCATCTCTGTCTCTGTAAACGGTGCTACAGAAATGCTCCTATTCCCGTCTGGGACTGCTGGTTATTGAGGTCACGCACACGGTTACATGTACGGCTTTTTAAATCTCGCCAGACCTGCAAAAAAAATAAAAATTAACAACAAAGTTACACACGATGCACCATTTCATAGAATTGGTGGTAATTGTTTCGTTTAGGAGACGACTGCTAAAAGGTTTCAAACAATGTGTAAGCAGCCGTCTCCTAAAGGAAACGGTAATTCTTTACGACCGTGGTTTTTTGTTAATAACTTTTCACTGAAATGAAATATTTGCTTTCCGAGGTTCGGATTCTCGTTACAGAGATCAAAACGCGTCTTTTGATACCTTTCTCGATATTTTTGGAGGTGTATTAGCAGTTACGTACGGTCGTAAACAATTACCAAGCAAACAATTACCGAATTGGTTAGCAACATTTTGTTCACTTTTGTACTTACCGTAACCCATTGCTCCACACTTTTCACAGCTCCTCCAATGGCGTTCAGCTTCTCCGCCATTTCCTTCCACTTCTTCTGGTTTTCCGTTTTTCCGCTTGCCGTGAAATCTTCCTGACGCCAAACCAGGAGTTTCTCAAAGCAGATCCACCATTCCCCTTATTTGCTCTGCTGTTGCCCGACTCCTTTTGGTTGCTGCAGCACTTGTTGACGCCATTCTGAAAAAACAAAGAAAAATAAAGGGCAGTAAGTGAATAAAAATATAAAAAAATATCAAAAATACTTCCCTTTGCTGAAATATCTGCTAAAAAATTGCGCGAACAATTGTTTTTCTTCTATTCCTCTTTGAACTTTTCGTAAATTTTGACATTTCAGTACCAGTGATGTCCCATTTTCTCAAATTTAAAACATAGATAACAAGTGTTGTTAAATCCGAGTTAGTGAATCACACAATTGTTAAAGTAAGCAATATACGACAATGTTAAATATCTCTATTGCGGGATTATTAAAAGTTAGTGAATCGCGCTACTGATCTGGGTAAATTTTCGGTTTTTCACTAATAACTTTTCACTGAAACAAAATATTGCTTTTCCCCCTTCGGATTATTGTTACGGAGGTCAAGACGCATCTTTTGATACCTCTCTCGAGATTTTTGGACGTGTATTAACACTTGACGTGCATCGGTAAGTATTACCAACAAAGCATAACCTTTAATCAAGTCCATATGTATGTCGTATTTGAGGATTACCCAAATCACTCTTCTATTCTGCAATTTGCTTGCGACAGCCCAAGACCTAACGAAATGAACAACACAAATCAGTTTTTGGGCGCCCGTGGTATAAAACTGCTTCCAAACAGAACGTAGCAAATTTTTGTAAACAAAGCGCCGAAATTGAAATTGTTTAGAATAATTTTGTTAATTGAAAGCAAAAAGTTATGTTTTGAGCAAAACAACGTAGCATAAAGCTACTTTTCAATTTTTTTAAGTGGCTGCTGTGTTATAATAATCGTACATAATCGTTCTTTGAATTTCGTGTAGATATTCTACAGTATCCAACATCTGCTTCTGGTACTGATGCCTCATACCTGGTTGAGTACGTGCCACGTTTAATTGATTGATAATTCTATTCGACAGCACCTTACGGTCCAAAAATATCGGGAAAGTTATCAAAATACGCGTTTTAACCTTGCTAACAATAGTCTGAAAGAGGAATGTAATTTTTCGTTTCATGTTATTGACAAAAAACAAAAATGGTAATTTTTTTCGCACGTCCTAATCTGTGATTATAACAACCACATAAAAATAAAAGAAAAGTGGCCAACTACTAAAATAATTATTCTTCGCATCCGGAATATGATTCCTGGATACCAAAACGTGTCCTGACGCCACTCCCGACATTTCTGAACTTGTTTTTGTACTCCGTGGCTGTCGTGAACAGGTAGGTACCTTCATGGTATTCGGTCACGCTTTAAAGAATAACCACTTGATTTAAAAAATTTACTTATATGTTATACATCATTTAAAAAATTAAAAGGCTGATTTTTCGATAGCGAGGATGGGTTGGAATGGATCAAGTGCAGAATGCAGAGCCGCAGGAAAAACTATGTATTTTTGAAAAGGTTAAAGGTATTGTACCGTATTGCTGGTTTGTTAATAAACCAGAAAACGAAAACAAAATCTTAGTAGAATTCTTATTAATTTATTATGAAGGTGTAAATGCTAAAATGTCTGCATCCGCGTACGCTCATATTTGTAACGAGGGCTTGCATGCGAAGCCATGGTTGACACCATGGTGTCTTTAAGATGATATGAAATCCCTAGGAGGCATAATTGTAAACCAATTTGTTCCAAACGACACAATTGGGAATTTTTTTCTGACTAATCTCCAACTGTACCCCTAAGGCATGTGTTTGGCTCAATTGTAGACCAGTTGTACCCGAAAGGGATTAATCGAGGACAACTCTCTTTAGAGATTAATCGCACAATTTTTTGCAGGGTAATTGCCTTTGTTGCTGTTTAGATTAGTATAGTAATTATGTTCGTAGTTGTTCCCTATGATTTTAAGCTAAGGCATAGATTTTATCGTGGGCTTGGCACCTAAATCAAAAGAAAAACGGAACGGATAAAAGTTTCGAAAAGGTCTGAAAAGGTTTGAAAAGGTGTTAGCAGCAGGCCGAATACATAAAACTGAATCTTTTTATGCGAATATTGGTGGTTGTCTTTGTTTATCTTCACTACTTCGCCGTAGATGGCACTGGATAACACACACACGCTGTACATAATTGCCTTTGTTGCTGTTTAGATTAGTACAGTTATTATTAGACTGCGGATGTTTATGCAATTGCATATTTTTAAGGAAAAGAGATAGAGCTATGGTTATAAAGAGAAAAGTGCATGATTTTAGTCAAATATTCTTAATAGGTATATTTATTTTTGCATATTTGACATATTGCATATAAATTGCATAATTGCATATAAATTGCATATTGCATATAACTTGCATATATTGCATATTACTTGCATATTTTTTTTATTTTTCGCATAAATGAATACGACGGTGCACATAATGAAAAAAAAATGCTGTGTGCAATACATACTTTGAATTTTTAATCTAAGAATGCTGTCTAAAAACTTTTTATTATTCGCAATTACTCAAAAATTAATAGATTAGTAATTTTTGATTCAGCAATTCATAAAGTTCTAGAGATTTATTTTTCGTCATTAGCTATGGGAAAAGCAAAAAAAAAAATGTGTGTGAAGATTAGAAATTGGGTTGAGATTATTAAAGATCCAATTTTAGTTCTGGACGGTGAAACCGTATCTTGTAAAGCTTGCAATAAGAAGGTATACATATTAAACTGTTCAAATATTGTATCCTCAGGCACGGGCTTATAATTTTATCTGTTTAGTTAATATCTACTCGAAAGTCTCAGCTAGTACAGCATCTAAACACCGCCGCCCACAAAATGAATCTAGAATTTAAAGTTGCTCAAAATGATTCAACTATAGAACACACGAAGAAAGATCAATTTTATTTAGATATGTGTCAAGCGATGATAGCAATTAGAATGCCATGGCGGAGCTTGGACAATGAAACATGGAGAGGTTTTCTTCAGAAATATGTTAACCATAGCATACCAAACGAGTCTACGCTTCGAAAAAATTATTTGGATGACTGCTACAGATCGGCCATAAAAACAATTAGAGATGATATCGCTGACAGCTACGTATGGATTTCTGTTGATGAAACAACGGATACAACTGGACGCTATGTTGCAAATCTAATAGTTGGTAAGTTATGTGAAGCGGAAGAACCACCAACTCCACATTTGTTGGCCTGCAAGCAGCTACCAAAAACCAACGCTGACACTATCGCTAGATTCGTTAACAACGCTCTAAGGATCTTATGGTCAAACGGTGACAATGACGAGAAAGTGTTGTTGCTGGTAACAGATGCCGCCGCATACATGTTAAAGGCTGGTGAAAATTTGAAATGTTTTTATCCAAACCTTATTCACTTAACGTGCTTTGCACATGGCATAAACCGCGTCGCTGAAAAAGTCCGGGAGTATTTTCCAAATGTTAACAAGTTGATTTCTTCAGTAAAAAAAGTGTTCTTAAAGGCCCCGCTGCGTATTGAAATGTATAGGGAAATACTGCCAAATACTCCGCTACCACCAGAACCAATACTAACACGATGGGGTACATGGTTGGAAGCAGCTATTTTTTATGCCAACAACTTCAATAAAATTAAGGAGGTTTGTTAGGGAGTTTAAGTTATAATTTCTTTTATTAAAAATTCACATGTACCTAGGTTATTATGCTTTTAAACGCGGATGACAGCACTTATATTGCTGTAGCTCAAAACATATTGCAAAGCAACACTCTGTTGGGTGATTTGGCTTACATAAAAGCCCACTTTGGTAGTTTACCAAATTGCATCAGCAAACTAGAATCAGGGGGAGTTCCTCTGACAGAATCAATAGCCTTAACATCATCAATGCTTCAAGGACTTCACGCTGCACTGTGGTCAAGTAGTAGCCACCAAAATTGATGCGGTGTTGAAAAGGAACCCTGCTTTCGAGGACATGGTAAAAGTGGCGAAAATACTTGCAGGGGAAAAAACGCTTGCAACTGAGATACAAATTCCCGGCCACTTTTGGAGCAAATTTAAATTTGCTCCGGTCACATCTTGTGATGTTGAGCGTTCCTTTTCGGCATACAAGCTAATTTTAACGGATAAGCGTCACAACTTATCCATTGAAAATCTGGAGAAAACAATTGTAGTATATTTTTGTCTTAACTACAAGTAAATTTCCTTATTTTGTGTACCATTTAATTTTTGCATATAACTTGCATACAACTTGCATATAACTTGCATATATGTTGCATATCGTTAAGGGTAGCTTAAAATTAATTTTTATATGTGAACTTATTGTCGTAAACCATTGAAACACTGAATAAAATATTTTAATTTTTTTGCATAAACATCCGCAGTCTAGTTATTATGTACAAAGATGTTCCCTTTGATTTTTATACCTAGTAGTAGAGGTGGAAAACTATCGATATTCCGATCCATCGATAGTCGAAGATAGTATCAAGGGGTACTATCGATATATCGATACTATCGGATTTTTTTTAATCTCAAAAGTACCAGCACCCAGCACTTCAACTACAAAAAAAGATGGTTAAACCAGAACTGAGCTAATCACAAAGTACTACCAATGTTCAGTTACTACACAAATATGAAATGCATGAATAATTGGAAGGTTTTTCAACTAATATACTTCAATAAAACATTGTATGTATACTTTTTTGAGATCCAATAGAAGGAACTAATGATCAACAATCACGAAGATGAAACTTATGCTATGATATGTTTTTTGTGTCATTTACAAAATCCAACTGCATTAAATAAATTCACATACATATTAATTTGAAAGAATTTTTATACCCAGCGTACTAGTACTAGTACAAGGGTATATTAATTTTGTCCACATAACGGTACTATGTAACGGCACAAAATAATCGAGTTAGATATAGAGTTCCATATATGAAAGTTCTTAGGTTGAAAAGAGGAATTGATTAAGGCATGTCCGTCCGTCTGTCCGTCTGTCCGTCCGTGTACACGATAACTTGAGTAAAAATTGAGATATTTGCATGAAATTTTGCATACAGGTTACTTTCTGGCCAAGGTAGGTTGCTATTGAAAATGGGCGAAATCGGATGATAACCACGCCCCCTTTTTCGATATCGAAAATTTCGAAAAACGTATAAAACGGGTTAATTCAATATCAGAAGCAGCTACAATGATAAAATTTGCAATATGTATTGATTTATATGTTCTTAGGCGGATTTTACCAAATTTTTTGAAAAGGGGCGTGGCACCGCCCCCATATATTTGAAGAAATTTTAAAATTTTGACTCCTAATAACTTGAGAACAGTTTATGCTAGTATAACGAAATTTTGTAGAGGGCATACTATTGTTGTGTTAAATTCAGATATAGAAAATAAACGAAATCGCTTGGCGACCACGCCTACTTTTTTATAAAAGTTATATTGAAAGGAGGTGGAAATATTGAAAAGTCCATATCTAATTAACTGATACCGCTATAATAATATAATTTTGTACATACATCAATTTTCATATTCTTTACATTATTTTTGCAAAATTTTGGAAAGTGGGCGTGGCACCGCCCACTTATGAGTCAAGCAATTTTCAAATTCGACTGCTAATAACTTCAGAACGATCTGAGATAGGTTTACGAAACTAGGTTCCAGGTATGTTATGTTTATGTAGAGTACTACCACAGAAAATAAGAAAAATCGGTGAACGACCACGCCCCTTTTTGGACTAAAGTTCTCTAAACGAGAGTTAGGAAACCGGAATATGCAATATCTGTTTAACTGATACAGATATAATGCTAAAATTTAGTACACTCATTCACCTGATGATGTTATTTGTGATGTTTAAAGGTTTTTTGGTAATATTTTGGAAAATGGGCGTGGCACCGCCCACAAGTGAATAAACAAAATATCAACATTTCACTATTAACAAGCCACTGTGAAAGTATCATAAAGATCTGCAATGAAAACTGATCTTCAATAGGGACAAACAACATAATAAAATCCGTGGGCGTGCCACCACCCACTTTTTTAAAATTATGTAAATATTGATTAATGGACACATATATCCGTACATCGAAAAATTTCACAAAATACGTTAAAAGTTATGGGCATGGCACGCCTTCTTTTCCAAAGTTATATATAGGACATGGTATAACCCTTGAAAAGATCGATTCAGTACTTTTGGCTCATGTAAGCGGTTAAAGCTTTATAAGCAAGGAGCGTGGCCGCTCCCACCAAATTCGCTATTGTTTAGGCTCGGCATAGATTGGTTTTTAAAATGGGCGAAATCGGATGAAAACCACGCCCCCTTTTTCTAAAAACTAACGCTGGGTATTTAATGTTCGGTTCACCCGAACTTAGACTTCCTTACTTGTTAATTATTTATACTTGTTTCCGTATTTGTAAGTTTTTGCAAGCTCGAGACCAAATAAACAATAATTCGTAATGAATTTAATTGTCAGTTTTTTGGGAAAAATTGATAATTGGAGAAAAATTACAAAGGAAAAATCAACAGCGATGGAAAGGATTACATGTTTCAGAGTTTCCAGGCTCATCATCAGATCCCTTTTCGGACACTGGGATGCGAACCCGTGTCTGCACCAAAGCCGCTGTTAGAAAACTCTAACACTAAGCTATGATGCCCTGTGACGTCACAATGCATTCGTCTCCACTTCAATTAATTCCCTTTTGTTTTTGTTTGTTCTTGCCAACTGTAAACACAAAATTTCTTAAGACATGCAGTCTATATGTTATGATGTGTGTTGGTCTTGTTGTTTGTACATATGTATATACATATGTACGTAAACCCGTGCTATGGTTTCCTTAAAAACTAAATCATTTTAAAATTTTTATTTGGTTTTATGTTTGTTGTACATATGTATGCAATTTTTAAAAAGTTAAGGAATAGTTTACATTTGTTCTTGTAAAAAGAAATTGATTAGTTTTTTGTTATTACATATTATCTTATATAATTTAGATCAGAAAAATTTGATTGAATCAATTTTAAATATTTACATTTGGTTTTATGTATGATGTACATATGTTGCATACATTTATAAAAAGTTAAAGAATAGAAATACATTTGTTCTTGTAAAAAGCAATTGATTGGTTTTTTGTTATTACATATTATCTACAAATATAAACTGAAATTGAAGATGTGCAATGGGATGTCAGCGTTAAATTTACAATCTTAAGTTTTACCCACCCAGCCTTTGTTATCCTTGACCAATTATTGCTCACAAAATATACCCGAATCTTTGAGGAATGGCAAATTAGTGAGAAACTAATGCTGCTTCCATGACAAAATGCGTGAGATTTTAGATAAACCACATTTATCATGTGTATGCCACTCAATAAATCTTGCAGTTCAAGACTGATTAAAAATAGAAATTACATAATTTAATATATGGAAAACATTTGAAGTCATTAAAAGTACCGAAGTGCTGGAATAGTTGGTACGCTTTGAAACTGAGTATAAAAGATGGCGTAAGAGCTGAAAACCGCTGGCAGTTGAAAAAATTGAAGTTGTAATAGAATTGGAAACGATTTTAAAAAGTGGGACTTCCTCTTATATGTGGTTAAAACATTGAACTGCAGAAAATTGGAAAAAATTTAAAAACTAGATAAGGAAAAGATTTTCTTGACACGAACTACTGCTCCTTACAAACAAGGCTTGTTATCCATAAAGACAAAACTGTGCTTCAGTAATATAATATAAGATCAAACAATGCTAAACAAAGGGATAATGCAGAAAATGTTTCCAAAGAAAACAAAAAGGACACCGAATTTAAAAAAAGGACATTGGGGTTTAAAATGCCTAAATCAACTTAGTTACATGTCAAAATCATTCCAAATTTGTTTGTAAAAAAAGAAGTTTATCTACCGTGCTTGCCTTCAGTTTAGTTCTGCGATCGCTTACAATTACCTGCCTTGCTGAAAACCCTCTCTGATTCTTACATTTACATTTATTTATTTATTCAAGTCTATGAAATACAGGTTTCTTACAGACTAGTTAAAAGCTATATGTATGTAACAGCGTAAAAGCTTAACAATATATTACAAAACTGTATTCAATATTTTAATAAGTTCGTACTTAGATATTGAGAAATCAAACGAAACAGAGTTCGAGATCCTATTAAATTCATTGGTAGCTCGAGCGATGGGAGCATTTCGAGCATAATCAGTTCTAAGAATTTGTTCATAGAAGGGAACAACAACACGCAGAGACCTTCGCGGGATGTTAAATTGATCCGAGCGAGAAGAGATGTAACTACAATCTATGTCACCACTAATAATATTAAAAAAGAAAGATAGTGAAAGAACGACTCGCCTTGTCTCTAGCGTTTTCAAATTGATTAGAAGTAAGCGCGAATTATAAGTAGGCATCGGCTCAGAGAAATTTAATAAGCGTAGCGCAAATCTAAGAAATATTTTTTGGACCCTTTCAATTCTATTTATTGCGGATAAATGGTATGGTCTCCATATTATAGCACCGTATTCCAAGTTTGACAGAACAAAGGCTGTATAAAGTAATTTAAGGGTATAGGGATCCGAAAATTTCGCACAATTACGTTTTATAAAGCCCAAAAGTGAGTAAGCTTTAGCAGTAATAAAGCTTATGTGACTATTAAAAGAAAAGTTCGAGGTAAAAATTATACCAAGATCCTTGGTTTCTTCTAAAGAATCTAAAAAAGAGTCACCAATCATATAAGTTGAAGGCAAAACATTTTGTATCTTCGCGTACGTTATTTTGAAGCACTTTTTAATGTTTAAGGAGAGGTGAGAGTTTAAACACCAGACTTGCAGTTTATCAATATCTGCCTGAACCTTATTTATGTCGTCACGATTTTTAATATTAGAATATATTTTTAGATCGTCAGCATATAATAAGTATTTAGCGAAAGAGAAGCAACTGCTTATGTCATTTATGAATATCACAAAAAGCAGTGGGCCTAAAATGCTTCCTTGAGGAACACCTGAGCACGCTATAAAAGGTCGTGATTCGGTGTTATCAACAGTGACCACACATTGCCTATCAGATAGGTACGATTTTATCCACTTTAAAGACAGAATGAAATCCCAGGAGTTCAAGCTTACTAATTAGCACCACGTGTGATACTTTATCGAAAGCCTTGAAAAAGTCAGTGTATACGCAATCAACTTGAAGACCAAGTTGGAAAGACTCGAAGCAGTATTCACTAAATTCAGTCAAATTAGTAATTGTAGACCGATTTGGAATAAAGCCATGCTGAAATGGTGTTATCAGACTTTTGGTTGCAAAAAATATTTTCTCTTTTACAATGATCTCAAGAAGCTTCTAGATTGTGGACAGCTTTGACTTTCTTTGCCCATGAACACTTTAGAGGTGAAATAGGAATGATATACAGCTATTTTAAGCAAAGTTATTGCATATTCAATATATCTATAATCCTTTTCAAAATCTTTTGTATAAAATTGGGCGTGGCCTTACCCGATTTCGGTAATTTTTTTTCGAAATATTGCCTGTATTGATATAAATATGCGTGCTCAATTTTGTTTTGCTATCTTGAGCGGTTTTTGATTTATGATTAATAATATTTCCAAAATTGACTTAATCAGAAGGGGCGGTGGCACGCCCCTTTTTAAAAATTTCTTCAAAAATTTACTTCTTGCCTTAACGCTAAAGTGCACACCAAATTTTATCCTTATTGGTGTATTATTTACTGAATAATCACTCTTTTTGTATTTTCGAAAACATTATATATAGAAAGTGGGCGTGGCTTTTAACCGATTTTGCCTATTTTCAATAGCGCTCCGAGATAAGTAAAAAGGAACCGGCATACCGAATTTCATTGAGATATCTCAAGATTTACTCAAGTTATCGTGTTCACAGACGGACGGATGGACAGACGGACAGACGGACGGACGGGCGGACGGACGGACGGACGGACATGGCTCAATCAATTTCTCTTTTCCTCCTGAGCATTTTGATATACATAAGTCAATATCTATCTCGATTCGTTTATGCCGTTACATACTACCGTTAGGCGAATGAAGTTAATATACCTTGTGTGCGAAGCACTACTAGGTATAAAAAGGCAGTAGGGTGTTAACTACTTGCCCGTAAATCTTGCTTGTTTGTTATTCAATTTGCGTAATTTTTGGCAGGAGTATACCACATACTATTGGGAAGTATCTCACAAAATTTCATTGAAATACATTCTTGAAATTCCAAGCAATCGCTTTTGAAAATAGCAGAGCTTTTATGCTAAAAAGTGGGCGGCGCCACGCCTACTTCACCAAAATCCACAAAATTTTTATACAGTTTGGTTTTGCTTAAAAAGCTTATTATGTGTGTAAAATCTTATTTATATAACTTATACAATTATGGAAATATCGTGATTTTAATTTTACGAAGAAATTGTTTAGAACTGTGTTCAAATAGTGGGAGTGTCCGTTCACCGATTTTGTTTATTTTTACAGCAAAGAGTAAGCTTTATAAGTTGAACACTTTCTCTAAATATCGTTTCAATAAGTCAATTTTTACCGGAGTTATGGCATGGAAAGTTTTGTGGAATAATCCCCCATAAAGGGGCGGGGCCACGCCCATTTTCCAAAAATTTTGTACTTTCGACTTTCTTTGCCCACGAACACTTCAGAGGTGAAATAGAAATCATATACAGCTAGTTTAAGCAAAGTTATAGCATATTCAATATATCTATGATCCTTTTCAAAATCTTTCGTATGAAATTGGGCGTGAACCTAACCCGATTTCGCGAATTGTTTTTCGAAATATTGCCTGTATTAATATATATATGTGTGCTGAATTTTATTTTTCTATCTTGAGCGGTTTTTGATTTATGATTAATAGTATTTCCAAACTTGACTATATCAAAAGTGGGCGGTACCACGTCCCTTTTTAAAAATTTCTTCAAAAATGTATTTGTTGCCTTAACGCTAAAGTGCATACCAAATATTATCCTTATGGGTGTATTATGTACTTAATAATCACTCCTTTTGTATTTTCGAAAATATTATATATATAGAAAGAGGGCGTGGCTTTTAACCGATTTTGCCTATTTTCAATAGCGCTCGGAGATAAGTGAAAAGGAACCTACATACCAAATTTCATTGAGATATCTCAAGATTTACTCAAGTTATCGTGTTCACAGACGGACGGACGGACGGACGGACGGACATGGCTCAATCAATTTCTCTTTTCCTCATGAACATTTTGATATATATAAGTCAATATCTATCTCGATTCGTTTATGCCGTTACATACTACCGTTAGGCGAATGAAGTTAATATACCTTGTGTGCGAAGCACTACTAGGTATAAAAAGGCAGTAGGATGTTAACTACTTGCCCGTATATTTTGCGTAATTGCTATCCGATTTGCGTAATTTTTGGTAGGAGTATACTACATACTATTGGGAAGCATCTCACTTACTTTCATTGAAATACATTCTTTGAATTTTAAGCAATCGCTTTTGAAAATAACAGACCTTTTTTGCTGAAAAGTGGGCGGCGCCACGCCTACTTCAACAAAATCCGCAAAATTTTTTTACAGCTTAGTTTTCCCTAAAAATCCTATGATGTGTGTAAAATCTTATTTATATAACTTATACAATTATGGAAATATCGCGATTGTAATTTTACAAAGAAATTTTTCAGAACTGTATTCGAAAAGTGGGCGTGTCCTTTAACCAATTTTGTTAATTTTTACAGCAAAGAGTAAGCTTTATATGTTGAACAATTTCTCCAAATATCGTTTCAATAAATTAATTTTTACAGGAGTTATGGCATGGAAAGTTTTGTGGAATAATCCACCATAAAGGGGCGGGGCCATGCCCATTTTCCAAAAGTTTTGTGCTTTCGACTTTCTTTGCCCACGAACACTTTAGAGGTGAAATAGAAATGATATACAGGTAGTTTAAGCAAAGTTATTGCATATTCAATATATCTATGATCCTTTTCAAAATCTTTTGTATAAAATTGGGCGTGGCCTTACCCGATTTCGGTAATTTTTTTTCGAAATATTGCCTGTATTGATATAAATATGTGTGCTCAATTTCGTTTTGCTATCTTGAGCGGTTTTTGATTTATGATTAATAATATTTCCAAAATTGACTTAATCAGAAGTGGGCGGTGCCACGCCCCTTTTTAAAAATTTCTTCAAAAATTTACTTTTTGCCTTAACGCTAAAGTGCACACCAAATTTTATCCTTATTGGTGTATTATTTACTGAATAATCACTCTTTTTGTATTTTCGAAAACATTATATATAGAAAGTGGGCGTGGCTTTTAACCGATTTTGCCTATTTTCAATAGCGCTCCGAGATAAGTGAAAAGGAACCTGCATACCAAATTTCATTGAGATATCTCAAGATTTTCTCAAGTTATCGTGTTCACAGACGGACGGATGGACAGACGGACAGACGGACAGACGGACGGACGGACGGACATGGCTCAATCAATTTCTCTTTTCCTCCTGAGCATTTTGATATACATAAGTCAATATCTATCTCGATTCGTTTATGCCGTTACATACTACCGTTAGGCGAATGAAGTTAATATACCCTGTGTGCGAAGCACTACTAGGTATAAAAAGGCAGTAGGGTGTTAACTACTTGCCCGTAAATCTTGCTTGTTTGTTATTCAATTTGCGTAATTTTTTGGCAGGAGTATACCACATACTATTGGGAAGTATCTCACAAAATTTCATTGAAATACATTCTTGAAATTCCAAGCAATCGCTTTTGAAAATAGCAGAGCTTTTATGCTAAAAAGTGGGCGGCGCCACGCCTACTTCACCAAAATCCACAAAATTTTTATACAGTTTGGTTTTGCTTAAAAAGCTTATTATGTGTGTAAAATCTTATTTATATAACTTATACAATTATGGAAATATCGTGATTTTAATTTTACGAAGAAATTGTTTAGAACTGTGTTCAAATAGTGGGAGTGTCCGTTCACCGATTTTGTTTGTTTTTACAGCAAAGAGTTAGCTTTATATGTTGAACACTTTCTCTAAATATCGTTTCAATAAGTCAATTTTTACCGGAGTTATGGTATGGAAAGTTTTGTGGAATAATCCCCCATATAGGGCGGGGTCACGCCCATTTTCCAAAAATTTTGTACTTTCGACTTTCTTTGCCCACGAACACTTCAGAGGTGAAATAGAAATCATATACAGCTAGTTTAAGCAAAGTTATAGCATATTCAATATATCTATGATCCTTTTCAAAATCTTTCGTATAAAATTGGGCGTGAACCTAACCCGATTTCGCGAATTTTTTTTCGAAATATTGCCTGTATTAATATATATATGTGTGCTGAATTTTATTTTTCTATCTTGAGCGGTTTTTGATTTATGATTAATATTATTTCCAAACTTGACTATATCAAAAGTGGGCGGTACCACGCCCCTTTTTAAAAATTTCTTCAAAAATGTATTTGTTGCCTTAACGCTAAAGTGCACACCAAATATTATCCTTATGGGTGTATTATGTACTGAATAATCACTCCTTTTGTATTTTCGAAAATATTATATATATAGAAAGAGGGCGTGGCTTTTAACCGATTTTGCCTATTTTCAATAGCGCTCGGAGATAAGTGAAAAGGAACCTACATACCAAATTTCATTGAGATATCTCAAGATTTACTCAAGTTATCGTGTTCACAGACGGACGGACGGACAGACGGACGGACATGGCTCAATCAATTTCTCTTTTCCTCATGAACATTTTGTGTGCGAAGCACTACTTGGTATAAAAAAATATGAAATATAATGGCAGAAGAAATACGTCAATTTCAAATTTATTCACAGCGTTTTTGTTTTCATATGTCAAAATTAGTAGTTGAAGTTTGTACAAAGTTGACTTTAAATTCTCAAATAAACTAAAACTGTAAAATTGATATTTTCTACCAACAATTTGCTGGTGTTTACGGCCTTTATATTTTCAAGTATCCCTGAAACATGAGTTAGTCAACCAGGCAATCATGAAAAATAGAAACGCCCATATTAAACCACCAAATGCGACAACAAAAGACGTCAAAAATACTGCAGTGTCACATATATACCTAAGCTAAATGCAATAGAGCACGATACATTAAAACAACAAAATATCTCCTTAGCTTATATTTCTAACAACACAATATCCAGAATCTACACAAGAACAAAATATCCAATAGAAAAGTTACAACAAAACAACGTGATATACAAAATATAATGTAAAGGAAAAGACAACGAAAACTGTGATAAGGCGATTGGTGTACGAATAGCCGAGCAGGAAGGAGATATTAAAAAACAAAAGCCCAGTACTGCTCTCTCCCAACACATTGTAGACAGTGGCCATACAGCTGACTTCAACAACACTAAAATTAAAAAAAGGAAAAACAAGAATTGGCGAGATATACACTGGAAAGCCTACATATTTGAAGAAACAGAGACAAAACGGTAAACAAAAAAGAGGACTACGATTCAATAGCTGCTGCATACATGCTATGTTTAAGCAATAACTTTAGTTATGACAAAGCTAACACGAAAGGTGGTAATGATTTTTAGATGCTAAGTTTGTTTACTTTTCATTGTTATTATAAGTGTAATTGAAATGTTAATGTTATTTACATATGTGCATTGTCATGTTTGTTTTCTTTCGTTTTTGAAAAATAAATAGTGTAGCTCCTGAAGATGCTGGAATATTCAGCGAAACGTTGTGCATGAAGATGAAATAAAGAACTGCGTTTGTTTGGTTGTTGTGTTTTCCGACAGGGTGGATATTAGATTCATATTGGAACCAATTTCCGTCGTCCCTTGTCAATTTTGGTTTTGTAGCAAACCGGTTTCGTCGATGCGACATCTTCAATGCTTTATTTCGTTCTCGAACGAACGAACGAGAACGAAATAAAGCATTGAAGATGTCGCATCTACGAAACCGGTTTGCTACAAAACCAAAATTGACAAGGGACGACGGAAATTCGTTCCAATATGAATCAAATAAAGAACTTTTATTTGCACCTCAAGCTATTAGTTCAAATAAGCCCACACTTCCCGATTAAATAAAATTGAAACTGACCGCAATAACAACAAAAAAAAAGGAAAAAAAAGACAACAAAATAAGTTTGGGTGTGTGGTTATATACCTGCTTTTTCGGGAATGTATCCGATCGTGAGGACAGGTGTACCACTAGCGTATCGAGTAGCACTACTTATTTGCAAATGGTATAGCTTACTGCAATACTCTGTAGCAGTTTTCTCCTTTTTATCTTTCAGAACGATTTAAGGTAAAATTGACTTACCCCACCCAATCAAGTATTCAGTTTAAAAGGAACTCATTTGTAAGGCTGTTTTTAGTCGTTAATATAATTATTCAATCATGATCGATCCAAGCTCAAGTGAAGAAGATTGTGAAGAAGACCCTGTGATCTTTGCGCAGCCAAAAGGGCGTGCTGTTGCTGCAGTCTCCACTACTTCAGCTTCCCAGTCTAATGCTAATCATGAAGCCACCAATTCCGAAAATGCCCTCTTCGCTTCTAAGCCCAATGCAGATTATTTGTACAATACTTCTCATAAGTCAATTGCTCATGCAGGAGGTAATCCTGGAAATTGCTTAGAAGGGGCCACGTGCAACGTACGTACCAGCGGCACCGACAAGTTAGAGTACAACTGTCATACAATGACTGGAAGTGATTCTCCATCAAATTTAGAGGTGCCAGGCAGTACCCTACCAAGGTAAGATATGAACTAAAATTTGAAAGTTATTACCAGACCATATGACGTTGTCCTGACTAAACTCTGACTTATCTGCGTTTGAGAAATTGTACTCTCTTCCCTACCCATTTGGCACTTCCTTTTAATTCCTTATTTAATCATCTCTATGTAATCCTCTTTCTTTCTCCTTTTGCTTTTTCTGCACCTCCATATCCTGTTCCTATTCTATACCCTATTAATTTTCCTCTAACACAACCTCTACATTTCAAATTGATTCTTCCGCTATTTCTGCCGTCCTACTGAAGAATGTGGGTATCTAGATATATTTTCGAAAATTAGTTAATTATATAGGTGTACTCGTATTGAAAATCCAAATTGATTCATGCAAGCAAAATTTGGAAGCTGCAAGAAATATTTATGAAGTTATTGCTAATTTAAATTCCTTCTTTGGCAGTATCTACATACATTTTTCAGAAATCCTAATAAAAAATGTGGGTATCTACAAAACTTCTGCCGTATCTACACTTTTAGTAGGAAACAGATGGAAATAAAAGCCGGTTTCCTACTTAAAGGCGACGTATCTGCTCTATCATGTATAGATAGTGCGTTATTAAAAAGTATTCTAAGCTTTTTCATGATGGGGCTCCTATTATAAATTGCTGTATGTACATACCCACGTTCTTTGGAAGGCTCGTATAAATTTTTGGTGTTCAACGTAACGTATCTGCATGCTCTGCTTAAAAATTAATTATTATTATTATAGTTTTTGTGAATTATTCCCTAACGGCGTGTTAAGGCAACTTGTTTTAAGGCTTTTAGCTTCTGTATACCTGCTATTCTCGATACCTGCTATTATTGCAAACCCTATTGCTGCCAAAAACACCAGTACAGCTTTTTATAGGAGTCGACAAGTGCAATTGATCTATATACATGCATGTCCACCGACAGCTTCCACCATCAATGAAAAAGGCTAAGGCGACGCAAACGCCCGAGTTATTGTAAAATCTATGATTTATTAAAATTTTTCCGAATGGCAAAATTACATTCCTAAGGCAAAGTTAAAAAGCGACTCAAGACATCCCCATCTTAATGACATGAAGCAGTTAGCATGCAGAGGAGACATGACCGTTGAATATAAACTTAGCTATAAAGTTGCAGAACATTTTCCAGGGATTCCAGCGCCTGTAAAAAAGGAATGTAACAGAGGAGTTAAAAAAAAAAAATAAGGATACTATAAAAAAGTTGGTGCCGTTGATGCCAGAAACTCGAAGGAAATATTGGCTTTCCTTTGGCAATGCAGTGTTATTTTTCGAGCATTGTTCTAAATAAATGTAATGCTGGAAGCGAAAGCTAACAAACAACAAAAATTTGTTTTATTAAAAACGTACTAGTTCATCAGCAGGAAACTTTTTATTCAACGGTCCTGTCTCCTCTGCACGCTAACTGCTTTATGTCATTAAGATGGGAATGTCTTGAGTCGCTTTTTAACTTTGCCTTAGAAATGTAATTTTGCCATTCGGAAAAGTCCAAATAAATCATAGATTTTATAATGACTCGGGAGTTTGCGTCGCGTACCGCATTTTCAAAGTCCATAAAACATACGTGTTTTTAGCCTTTTTCATTGAGGATTTCACCTGGTGGTGGAAGCTGTCAGTGGACATGAATGTACATACATACATATGTCTTGGTTCAAAGTAATATATCGACAGCCACACTGCAAAACCCCGTAAGTCACTATTTTTCCAAAAATAAGGTTCTGAGTCTTTTCAATAGATCCTGATATTGCGCACATTAAAATTCAGTCAAAATCGGGTTACAACTTCCCGTTTCTTTCCAGTGGTGAAATGAAATAACCGTCGTTCATATACATACGTTATAATTATTACAGTTTTTTCCCTCTCCTGAAAACTTTTTGGTTTTGAACATACAGGGTTTTGCAGTGTGGCTGTCGATATATCAATTGCACTTGTTGATTCCTATAAAAAGCTGTACTGGTATTGCAGGTATACAGAAGCTAAAAGCCTTAAAACAAGTTGCCTTAACACGCCGTTAGGGAATTACGGTTTTTTAACAATAAAAAAAAATTTTAGGGGATACCGGATTTATTAAATACCGTTTCGTGTTACACTTGAATAGATAAACAATCTTAGCTAGGTAGCTTGATGAGTGTATTTACTTTTTTTTTTATCACTGTGTAATTAATTATTAAGCATAGCATACAGATACGTTACTTTTGAACACCAAAAATTTATACGAGCCTTCCAAAGAACGTGGGTATGTACATACTGCAATTTATAATAGGAGCCCCATCATCAAAAAGCTTAGAATATTTTTTAATAACGCAGTATCTACACGCGATAGAGCAGATAAGTCGCCTTTGAGTAGGAAACCGGCTTTTATTTCCATCTAATTCCTCCTAAAAGTGTAGATACGGCAGAAGTTTTGTAGACACCCACATTTTTTATTAGAATTTCTGAAAAATGTATGTAGATACTGCAAAAGAAGGAATTTAAATTAGAAATAACTTCATAATCCCTTGCAACTTGCAAACTTTTTTTGCATGAGCAAATTTTGATTTTCAATACCAGTACACCTATATATGTAATAAACTAATTTTCGAAAAAATATGTAGATACCCACATTCTTCAGTAGGATGGCAGAATAAATGATAAGATAATTATCTTGTTGGCTGTCAAGAGCATTTTGTTTCCCATTTTCAATAGTACTTATTTTATATATAGTTTTTATTTTATCTATTCAAAAACAGGAGGAATTCGCCCCGATCCACGCGCCCTTAATTATAATTACTAGTATATCCCGAGGTCGAAATTCGACCACCTTAAATTAGTTTAACTTATTAAATCCTCTGTTCGCATTTTTCTCCAGTACCTAATGCCTAGAGGCATAAATATTGGAGACATTTTTATTGCTGAAAATAATTATTTATAGTTGAGTTATTGAGAGTCGCCTTCATAAAAGCTGGTTTACTCTAAAGACGGGTAATTTGACAACTAACCAAAAACAAATCCGTCCATTAAAGACTAGTAATCATTAATAGGAGATGGCAAAAACAGTACTTAGTAATGTTTGAAAGTCCACCATCGACCCACCACTCCTTTCATATTCCCTCAATATTTCAATAAACAAAATTAAATTAGTAAAAATTATAATAAAAATTATAATATATATAATGGTCACATAGAATGATGCCATATCGAACAAAATTGGAAGCAAATAAAATTTTCAGTGCGTTTTCCACAAAACAATTTACATATCATTGTAAACACTTCAGTTTTTCGGGATTTTAGGATGCATCTAAATTACCGACCGTATATAGTGAAATTTAACAAATAAGTACCAATTTCATAAAATTAAAAAAAAGATTAAGTTTTAGAGTTCTATAAAAACACAACTTTTGTCCTATTTTCCAGAAAAATTTTAATTTTGAACTATTTTTTTCAATAGAACATGCAAGATATGTTAAAAACAAATGTTTTAGGATGCATCTCAAGAGCTACCCGAAAATAGTGACCATAAATACTTTTGAATCTCACTTTTATTATAGAATTTTGCAAAAATATAGAAGTTTGACTGCGTTTTTGAAAGAGAATAATAATTAAAAATTTTTTTTTTAAATGAATTTGGAGTTTATTTCGAAGTTCTCATTATGAGCATTAGGCCGGTTTCCATTTTGGATTTTTTAGGGTTTTTCCTCATCAATTTAGATATATGTATATATATACATAAGTACATTACATATTGACTTTTATATCATTTCAATAATATTCCGTGATATTTATATCGTATGACCTCAACTTAGATATATAGCTATATTTATTATGGAAAATCTATTAGAAAAAAGCAAATTCCCTTAAAAAAAATTCATAAAACGACATATGTATATAAGTACATATTGTGTTAAGGTAGATTTTAGTAATTTCCCTGCAAAAAAAATAGTCAATATGAAAAAAAAGGGGAAAAAAATTGTATATTCGAAGTTGGGATCGAACCATGAAACGCACGCGTCCCACCGGAAACCATTACACATATTGAAAACACATATCTTAACTGGCCCAATTAGCCTAAATATGTAAGGATTCCGGTAATATGTCGACTCTTTTACAAATTAAAATTTTTAGGAAGAAAATAGTTGATGTCTTTAGGAAAATTAACGCGATTTCAAACTATTTCGTGAATATAAAATTAAAGAAGCTACAAACTGTGTTTTTACTTTTTGTATATTAAATATGATATATATCTTAAAAAATATATTTTGATAAATTGAAATAATTTTTTAGCTTTTTTTCGAAAAATTTGATTTTTTCACTCCAAGATAGATGTCACAAACAGAAACATATTGAAATATTGGGTTATATGTCGACTCTTTTGCAAATAAAAATTTTTAGGAACAAAATAGTTGATGTCTTTAGGAAAATTAACACGATTTCTAATTATTTCGTAAGTATAAAATTGAAGAAGCTACGAACTGTGGTTTTACTTTTTGTATATTAAATATGATATATTTCTTAAAAAATATATATTGATAAATTGAAATAATTTTTTAGCTTTTTTTCAAAAAATTTGATTTTTTCACTCCAAGATAGATGTCATAAATAGAAAAATATTGAAATATTGGGTTATATGTCGACTCTTTTGCAAATAAAAATTTTTATGAACAAAATAGTTGATGTCTTTAGGAAAATTAACGTGATTTCTAATTATTTCGTAAGTATAAAATTGAAGAAGCTACAAACTGTACTTTTTCTTTTTGCATATTACTTATGATATATTTCTTAATAAATATAAATTGATATATAGTGATAAATTGGATAGATGTCATAAACAGAAAAATATTGAAATATTGGGTTACAAATATAATAAATTAAAAAAAAAATATGATAAAAACTTTTCGTATGTTTTAAGGCAAATTCAATTTAGTAAAAAAAAAACAAATTGGCCTGCCCTAAACACGTGCTTGAACCTACGAACTCACGCATCATAGCCGGCAAGCTAACCACCTGCGCCACTGCTGTATGTACAATAAAACAATCAGATACTGTAGTTAACAGTTTTGGGTTTTGGTGAAAACTTTTATGAATTATTACAAATTAATGAAGCATTTTTTGTTAAATATAATATGCCTATGCAAAGCTCCTGGCCCATGAAAACATCTCAAAATATATAATAATTGGAATAATGCATTTTTTTATGAGATACACTCTGGCAATTGATTGTATGGAAAAAATGTTAGCCTATTAATATATAGATAATTGATAACACTGGACCACGAATTTCAACTTTTTCTCTTTACCAGAGACGCCGTAATGAAATTCGTATGTAAAACCACCCCCTGAAAATCGAGTTCATATTTGATTCGATGGTACGATTTTCAAGATACTTTCAATTTACCGTTACTCGAAAAAACCAAAAAACGGCTCCTTTTAATTACGTATATCTCACGAACAGATCAAGCAATTTCAAAAAAGTTTACAGAATCAAAATCACAATAAAATTTGGTATAAATACGTAGTACATTGTTTTTTGCTCAACCAGATAGTTTTCGACATATTAGCTTATCATTTCAGATTTTTGTTTTTTTTTTATGCACGGAGAAAACTGTTGTGCATTATTTATGCACGAGCTGTTTATAACTGTAAAATGTTTAGGTTCATTTTTGAATATGCAACTTTGCGCATAAATTTAGCCCAATAATCATGAATTCTGCACAATCTATTGAAATCGTGCATTGGTTATACACAATAAATGTACACAGTTTGTGAAAATTTGAAAATCAAACACAATTGACCATAAGTTGTGCCCATTTTTAAGACTGTGGCAAGAAAATCCATTCAGAAACAATCATGAAAGGTTAGTAAAATAAACATGTAAAAACTGAAGTATCAATATATTAATAGGCTAACATTTTTTCCATACAATCAATTGCCAGAGTGTATCTCATAAAAAAATTCATAACTCCAATTATTATATATTTTGATATGTTTTCATGGGCCAGGAGCTTTGCATAGGCATATTATATTTAACAAAAAATGCTTCATTAATTTGTAATAATTTATCAAAGTTTTCACCAAAACCCAAAGCTGTTAAGTACAGTATCTGACTGTTTTGTTGTACATACAGCAGTGGCGCAGTTGGGGAGCGTGCCCGCTATGATGCATGCGTTCGTAGGTTCAAGGACGTGTTCAGGGCAGGTTAAGTTTTTTTTTTTTTTACTAAATTGAATTTGCCTTAAAATATACGAAAACTTTTTATTATATATTTTTTTTTAATTTCATACTTACGAAATAATTAGAAACCGCGTTAATTTTCCTAAAGACATCAACTATTTTCTTCCTAAAAATTTTTATTTACAAAAGAGTCGACATATAACCCAATATTTCAATATTTTTCTGTTTATGACATCTATTTTGGAGTGAAAAAACCAAATTTTAAAAAAAAAAAGCTAAAAACTTATTTCAATTTATCAATATATATTTTTTAAGAAATATATCATATTTAATATACAAAAAGTAAAAACACAGTTTGTAGTTTCTTCAATTTTATTTTCATGTAATAGTTTGAAATCGCGTTAATTTTCCTGAAGACATCAACTATTTTCTTCCTAAAAATTTTAATTTGTAAAGGAGTCGACATATAACCGGAATCCTTACATATTTAGGCTAATTGGGCCAGTTAAGATATGTGTTTTCAATATTTCCGAGTTGAATATGACGAAAGAAACCAGAAAACCATCATATGTGTAAGTTGTAATATTCTCCCGCTAAACGGACTTCAAAAAATCCACAACTAAAGGAAAAATTGAGAAAACAGTCTGTATCACCAAAAAAAAAAAAACACAATTTGGAAACCGGCTAATATTAAGAAGTTAACGGAATCTCAAAATGAACTTTCATTCGTTTCAATCCATATGGCCAATTTTGTTCGATATGGCATCATTCTATGTGACCATTATATATATTATAAGTCTAACTATGTTGTTGGTATATGTCAATGAAATTTAATTTTATTATATGGTTGGGCCAATTTGTTAAATTTATGTTGGCTGGGTTGTCCTGTGATTACTGTTTGTAACAAATGTATTAATTTAGTATACATATCTAATTAAACAGATTCCCCAGATGAAGGCGCGGAGAGCGTCGAAACGCGTAGGGAAAACAACAACAACTAACTTGTTTTATTTAACCGGCCGTAAATGCTCAACCCAGCAAACACAAATTTAATTTTGTTTATTGAAATATTGCCGGAATATGAAAGGAGTGGTGGGTCTGATGGTGGACTTTCAAACATTACTAAGTACCCTTTTTGCCATCTCCTATTAATGATTACTGGTCTTTAATGGACGGCAGCATTCCTACAACTACAACTACAACTTTTTTTCCAAATATGTTTTCTTTACGTAAAGCTCTGTTCAATTAGAAAAAAATCTATGCAAAACTACGTAAGTTATAAGCGATCAAATAAAAATACACAGGTTGCGCAATTTGAACGTATACCTCAAAACGTATGTATGGTATAAAGGAGAGTGGAATATCTAGCTATGCTCTGTTTCTATTGAGTTTAAAGTTCAATTTATGAATGAAATTACCTATATTTTTGACTTTTTTTTTTAATTTATTCATATTTATACTATATTCTAACAATCTTTATATTAATTTGATTTTACCATGTGAAATAATTATGTGTTCTACTTTGACGCTTATTCTTTTTAGGATCGGTTTCTATTATGAGAAACCAGCAGCAATCGCCCATCACTGCGACGTCCCAGAATCCTTGATAGCGATTCTCAATTAATTTCATTTCATTTGCTGGTGAAACCTTTCGCCATGCTCGTCACTTTCGTCGCCAAGAATTGCCCGAAAAAAGCTCAAATCTGAGTGCAGAAAGTCAACTTTTAAAGACATATTTACGCCTGGAAAGAAAATATTAGTTAGTTAGACATGTTAAACATGTTATAAAATTTTGGGAAATTAATTTTAATAACACATTGTTTAATTTTAAAATACCTTCCTTTATCTTGGCTTGAGAAATATCTGGAAAATTGTTTTCAAATAGTCGAATGCTTCGCCTTCTTTTTCCAAAGCCTTGACAAAGTTTTTAAGCTATTGCATAGTTTTTATCGCGGGCTTGGCACCTAAATGAAAAAAAAAACCGGAACGGATAAAAGGCTCGAAAAGGTTAGAAAAGGCCGAATACATAACATTGGATCTATTTATGCGAATATTGGTTATTGTCTTTGTTATCTTCACTTCTGCGTTGTAGATGGCACTGGAAACGCCAGATTTGAAAAGGTGTTACCAACAGGCCGAATACATAAAATTGGATCTATTTACGCGAATATTGGTTGTTGTCTTTGTTATCTTCACCTCTGCGCTGTAGATGGCACTGGACACGCCAGATTTGAAAAGTGTTAGCAACAGGCCGAATACATAAAATTGGATCTATTTATGCGAATATTGGTTGTTGTCTTTGTTATCTTCACCTCTGCGCTGTAGATTGGCACTGGAAACGCCAGATTTGAAAAGGTGTTAGCAACAGGCCGAATACATAAAATTTTATCAATTAATGCGAATATAGGTTGTTGACTTTATTATCTTCACTACTGCGCTGTAGATTGGCACTGGAAACGCCAGATTTGAAAAGGTGTTAGCAACAGGCCGAATACATAAAATTGGATCTATTTATGCGAATATTGTTGTCTTTGTTTATCTTCACTACTGCGCTGTAGCTGGCAGTGAAGAGGCCAGATGACGCTAGATAGTGCACACCAGCACACACACACGCTGTACATAATTGCCTTTGTTGCTGTTTAGATTAGTACAGTAATTATGTACATAGTTGTTCTCTTTGATTTTTGTTGTTGCAATTGTCAACTCAAATTGTGCGTGCTTGATGTGTAAGGATGGAAGTATGATTTTCTCTTTCTTGACAACGGTAAACTCGACTCTTTCCGGCCAATCCTTTCTGACGTAGTGGTCCTTACGAGCTCGGCTATCCCACTTGCAGAGGAAGCAGCAGTGCTTGGTGTAGCCACTTTGTAGACCGCATAGCATTGTAACGTCTTTGAGATCAGAACATATTTTCCAATCATTCTCTTCATATTTAATAAATTTGAGTATTTTTTGCATTTCCTCGTAGGTTTCCTTTGTATTTCTGCATGCGCGATCGGGATAGAAGGCTTTTTGTTACCAATATGCAATAATAATACAACCTTTAAACTCAGTTTATTGCTGTCTATGAACAATCGCCACTCTTTTGAATCAAATGTTTGACCAAACTCTTTGAATAAACCAGGAATGTCATTGCAGTAGCATATACTGTCTTTCTTAGTATAATGTTTGGAAAATGGTTCGTGACGAGTTCTACAATATATCACCTTAACATCGGATGACACAATTGAAATTGTTGCATACGAGAATTGTGGATCTCGGCCTTTTCCTTTTATAGTTCCAAATCTCTTATCCAATCATTCAGTTGTGCTTGTGACAGAACGTTTCTCTCGTTTCCCATGCGAAATTCAGTACAAATTGATTCCCCGCACTCAGATATTACTGTTGACAATGGAACTGGATCCGCAACTGCCGTTGAATGTAGTACTGGCAATGTCACTGTTTTTTGCTCAACCAGATAGTTTTCGAGATATTAGCTTATTATTTCAGATTTTTGTTTTTTTTTTATGCACGGAGAAAACTGTTGTGCATTATTTATGCACGAGCTGTTTATAACTGTAAAATGTTTAGGTTCATTTTTGAATATGCAACTTTGCGCATAAATTTAGCCCAATAATCATGAATTCTGCACAATCTATTGAAATCGTGCATTGGTTATACACAATAAATGTACACAGTTTGTGAAAATTTGAAAATCAAACACAATTGACCATAAGTTGTGCCCATTTTTAAGACTGTGGCAAGAAAATCCATTCAGAAACAATCATGAAAGGTTAGTAAAATAAACATGTAAATACTGAAGTATATGATTTATTGTATTTTAATAAAGACATTTGAACATAAAATTAATTTTGTTCAGAATATATGAAAATGGTGTTCATAACCTATGCTCAGTTGTTCATAGTCTATCCGAGTTGTGCATAAAACATGCTCATAGTGCTAAACTTAAGTTATGGACAAGTGTGGATGGATTATGAACAAATGTTCTTGGTAATTTTTCGTGAACGATTTGTGCATAAGTTGTGCCCATACCGCATAACTTCTGCACACAATTCTCTCCGTGTGAAAAAATATGGAAAAATTTACTCTTTGCGAGGGCAGCATTCCTACAACTGCAACTACAACTTTTTTTCCAAATATTTTTTCTTTACGTAAAGCTCTGTTCAATTAGAAAAAAATCTATGCAAAACTACGTAAGTTATAAGCGATCAAATAAAAATACACAGGTTGCGCAATTTGAACGTATACCTCAAAACGTATGTATTGTATAAAGGAGAGTGGAATATCTAGCTATGCTCTGTTTCTATTGAGTTTAAAGTTCAATTTATGAATGAAATTACCTATATTTTTGACTTTTTTTTAAATTTATTCATATTTATACTATATTCAATCAATCTTTATATTAATTTGATTTTACCATGTGAAATAATTATGTGTTCTACTTTGACGCTTATTCTTTTTAGGATCGGTTTCTCTTATGAGAAACCATCAGCAATCTCCCATCACTGCGACGTCCCAGAATCCTTGATATCGATTCTCAATTAATTTCATTTTATTTGCTGGTGAAACCTTTCGCCATTTTATTTGTTGTCCTGATTCCGACTGAATCAATTCTACTCGACACGATGTACACAAAGTGTTCGGTGTCGATGCTTTTTCAGCATTTTTAGGCTCAAAGCCAAAATACTTGGAGCATAAAGTTTTGAAATGATCTGAGAACACTCGTCGTCGCTTTATGATAGTATATTGGCCACACATGAAACAGAACATATCTGGATCGTTATTACACTCAAATTCTCGCGTCCTTTTGCTCATTTTGTTTTTTTTAATAAATCACGGTTTTGAAATTTAACTTATGAACTGAACTTTCTCCGGCGAGCGCCTAGACAGAAAGGTTCCTTTTTTACGAAGCCGGGAAAAGAAAATACTACCTGCTTTAGATGTAGGCTTTAAAAATTTTCTGTGTGTTATAATTTTGAAAATCTACCTGCACACTTACCAATAAGTGCCGGATATACATGTTTATAACTACATGCCTACATCAGGTTTCGAACCCAAACACTCTTCCTTTCGATGCAACCACTCTACCTACTATAAAACCATTGGAGTATTAGAAGTACTATTTGATATATCTAAAGAAAAAGTATTATCATTGCTATGGTGTTATTCGTTTATCCGGATAATATCCCATTTGCACTTTATACCTTTAATATATGTATGTATACATACATTGAAGTTGCGCAACCTTGGTATTTTTATACCCAGGATATTATAATTTTGTCCACATAACGGTACTATGTAACGGCGCAAAATAATCGAGTTAGATATAGAGTTCCACACTCTAAATCTTTTGCTGAAATTTATGATCTTTTTAAGTGTAATTTTTTGTTGAAAATATGCACCTTGTCTAAAACTATAATCATTTTCGCTCTAATCGAAATAAATAAACTCTTCTAAAAATACAAATTTACCACATAAAGTTTTTTTATTAGGCTTGGAATGCTGAATTTTAAACATAATTTGCGAAATGTTCCGTAATTGTTCAAATTTGAACCAATAGTATTTGTATTTGGGTAAATCATGCTGAATTTTTAACATCCCTGCCTAAAAACGTCCAAAACAGCTGACGAAGCCGCCATATTTACCTTCGCAGAATTTCTTTGCACAAGTGCGCGTCAAATTGAAACAAATATATCTTCTATCGAAAGTGAATTTTTGCAGTATATATCATCATCATTTATCAAGCAGATTCATGCAGTGCTGGTTGCGGTATTATATGTATTATAATATACATATATGTATATAAATATATAAGTTCATAGTTAGTAGTGTTTGATAAAAATGTTTTGTTGTGAAATTTGCGATCAAAAATTTATAAAGTTAAGAAATTATCATTTACATTTGTACGGCCACCGAGGTGAAAAAAGCAATTTGTTCAAGTGTTTGTATTTAAAATGTGGGAAAATGTTTTCAAATTATAATTCCTATTAGGTGCATTTCACGCGAAGTTACCGCATTAAAAAGGGAGTCCCAAAAAAAAAAGTGTTTTCTAATGTGATATTTTTTAGATTTTACCCCGCACAAATGAGAGGCAAAAAACAACACATAAATAATTTAAGAAAAATCAATACACTTATAAGAAAACTAGACCAAGCTATGTAAAAAATTCTTGTAAACTAAAGGTCATAGTTCGTAAATTATTTGCCAAAGGCGATATAAATTTAATTTCTGTTTTGTTATTTAGCGCAAAATATCTTGCTCCATATGTGAATATATTTATAAATCTTATAAATAAAAATGAATGTGTGTCTGTGTGTCTGTGTGTCCTTTATGGGCGTCCAAAGTACTCAACCGATTTTTATGAAATTTTCACAGTATATTCTTGGGATCATGGGTTAAAGCATAGGCTATATTAATTTTTGGAAAAGTGGGCGGTGCCACGCCCCCAGGCTATTTAAAACTACAACTCTTCATAACTCTGAACATATTTGGTCTAAATTAATGATTTTTGGATATGTGTGTCCTTTGGTCAAGATTTATGTAATTTTGGAAAAGTGGGCGGTGCCACGCCCACATTTTTTGTGTTTTGTTTGTACTTCAATAATGTCCAAAGTTTATGGTCGATCTCTTTTAAACTTTCAAGATTGGTTCAGAAGATTGTTGTGTACGATTTAGGCTATATCAATTTTTGGAAAAGTAGGCGGTGCCACGCCCCCCGGCTATATAAAATTTAAATTCTTCATAGCTCTGAACATATTTGGTCTAAATTAATGATTTCTGGATATGTGTGTCCTTTAGTCAAGATTTATGTAATTTTGGAAAAGTGGGCGGTGCCACGCCCACATTTTTTGTGTTTTGTTTGTACTTCAATAATGTCCAAAGTTTATGGTCGATCTCTTTTAAAATTTCAAGATTGGTTAAGAAAATTGTTGTGTACGATTTAGGCTATATCAATTTTTGGAAAAGTAGGCGGTGCCACGCCCCCAGGCTATATAAAATTTAAATTCTTCATAGCTCTGAACATATTTGGTCTAAATTAAAGATTTTTGGATATGTGTGTCCTTTAGTTAAGATGTATATAGTTTTGGAAAAGTGGGCGGTGCCACGCTCACATTTTTTGTGTTTTGTTTGTACTTCAATAATGTCCAAAGTTTATGGTCGATCTCTTTTAAACTTTCAAGATTGGTTCAGAAGATTGTTGTGTACGATTCAGGCTATATCAATTTTTGGAAAAGTAGGCGGTGCTCCCAGGCTATATAAAATTTAAATTCTTCATAACTCTGAACATATTGGGTCTAAATTAAAGATTTTTGGGTATGTGTATCCTTTAGTCAAGATGTATATAATTTTGGAAAAGTGGGCGGTGCCACGCCCACATGTTTTGTGTTTTGTTTGTACTTCAATAAGTTCAAAGTTTATGGTCGATCTTCTCTAAATTTCCAGATTGGTTCAGAAGATTGTTGTGCCACGCCCCCAGGCTATATAAAATTTAAATCATTATAACTTTGAATATTTTTGGTCTAAACTAATGATTTTTGGATATGTGTGTCCCTTGGTCAAGAATTATATAATTTGGGAAATGTGGGCGTGGCACCTGTTGATCTGTTTTAAACTTTTCCAATACGTTAAAATCTTCGTTGGGTACGACATATGTACATAGGCTACATTTGTAAATTCTTTGGGCAGTTCCAAGACCACAAGCTAAGTAATATTTCAATTCGTTATATCCCTGAATGTATTTGCTTTAGTGACATTTTAACGTTCTTAAATCTTAATCAAAGCACTTAATTTTTTTTGTTTGTTATTGCCGTTCATACATATCCAGAGTATTATAGGTAGATATTGGATATAATTAAATAAGTACTAACTATACATCTGCTCAGCAGCGCATAATGGTTTTTGTCATACCCATTGAGTTCAAAAGATCCGTTTTTTGAGTTGGACATCCAAAAAATTTATTTGTTTATACCAAAGACTTTAAAGCCACAAACATTGTATATCCTAAAGCACTGCAATAAATGGAATGTTAAAAGTTAAAGAAAAATATTTGAAAATGTATTTCTAGGGAAGTCACTGGTCAGGCAGAACAACGTCTGCCGGGTCTGCTAGTATAATATATATGTATAAACAAATATCACAATTTCTTTTCATTGAACATATTCTGTTCAAAAGGCAACTTAAAATTGAACATATTCTGTTCAAAAGGTAAGTTAAAGTAAAGCATATTATGTTCCAAATTAAACATATTCTGTTCAAAAGATAGGCGGGTATTAGACATAATTTGTGTAAAAGTTTACACTTAATTTGGTTGAAAACCAACAAAAATGTCTAGAAAATTTATTGTCTAATTTTAGGTCGATAATATTTGGTAATCTGTTGCCGACTATTTTCGACCTAATTTTCAGCAAAAGTGATTTAGAGTGCATATATGAAAGTTCTTAGGTTGAAAAGAGGAATTGATTAAGGCATGTCCGTCCGTCTGTCCATCTGTCCAGCCGTGTACACGATAACTTGAGTAAAAATTGATATATTTGCATGAAATTTTGCATACAGGTTACTTTCTGGCCAAGGTAGGTTTCTATTGAACATGCACGAAATCGGATGATAACCACGCCCGCTTTTTCGATATCGAAAATTTTGAAAATTTCATAAATTAACATAACTTGACTAAAAATGTAGATCTTTGCATGAAATTTGTTATGCAGGCTACTTTCTGACCAAGGTAGGTTGCTATTGCAAATGGACGAAATCGGATGATAACCACGCCTCCTTTTTCGATATCGAAAACTTCAAAAATCACATAAATTGACATAACTTGCGTGAAAACTGAGATATTTGCATGTAATTTGTTATGCAGGCTACTTTCTGGCCAAGGAGAGCTGCTGTGAAAATTTTCGAAATCGGATAACCACGCCCACTTTTTCGATATCGAAAATCACATAAATTAACATAAGTTGAGTAAAACTTGAGATATTCGCATGAAATTTGGTACACAATTTACTTTCTGGCCAAGGCTGGTTGGTGTTTAAAATGGGCGAAATCGGATGATAACAACGCCCCCCTTTTTATACCCAGCGTACTAGTACTAGTACAAGGGTATATTAATTTTGTCCACATAACGGTACTATGTAACGGCACAAAATAATCGAGTTAGATATAGAGTTCCATATATGAAAGTTCTTAGGTTGAAAAGAGGAATTGATTAAGGCATGTCCGTCCGTCTGTCCGTCTGTCCGTCCGTGTACACGATAACTTGAGTAAAAATTGAGATATTTGCATGAAATTTTGCATACAGGTTACTTTTTGGCCAAGGTAGGTTGCTATTGAAAATGGGCGAAATCGGATGATAACCACGCCCCCTTTTTCGATATCGAAAATTTCGAAAAACGTATAAAACGGGTTAATTCAATATCAGAAGCAGCTACAATGATAAAATTTGCAATATGTATTGATTTATATGTTCTTAGGCGGATTTTACCAAATTTTTTGAAAAGGGGCGTGGCACCGCCCCCATATATTTGAAGAAATTTTAAAATTTTGACTCCTAATAACTTGAGAACAGTTTATGCTAGTATAACGAGGGCATACTATTGTTGTGTTAAATTCAGATATAGAAAATAAACGAAATCGCTTGGCGACCACGCCTACTTTTTTATAAAAGTTATATTGAAAGGAGGTGGAAATATTGAAAAGTCCATATCTAATTAACTGATACCGCTATAATAATATAATTTTGTACATACATCAATTTTCATATTCTTTACATTATTTTTGCAAAATTTTGGAAAGTGGGCGTGGCACCGCCCACTTATGAGTCAAGCAATTTTCAAATTCGACTGCTAATAACTTCAGAACGATCTGAGATAGGTTTACGAAACTAGGTTCCAGGTATGTTATGTTTATGTAGAGTACTACCACAGAAAATAAGAAAAATCGGTGAACGACCACGCCCCTTTTTGGACTAAAGTTCTCTAAACGAGAGTTAGGAAACCGGAATATGCAATATCTGTTTAACTGATACAGATATAATGCTAAAATTTAGTACACTCATTCACCTGATGATGTTATTTGTGATGTTTAAAGGTTTTTTGGTAATATTTTGGAAAATGGGCGTGGCACCGCCCACAAGTGAATAAACAAAATATCAACATTTCACTATTAGCAAGCCTCTGTGAAAGTATAATAAAGATCTGCAATGAAAACTGATCTTCAATAGGGACAAACAACATAATAAAATCCGTGGGCGTGCCACCACCCACTTTTTTAAAATTATGTAAATATTGATTAATGGACACATATATCCGTACATCGAAAAATTTCACAAAATACGTTAAAAGTTATGGGCATGGCACGCCTTCTTTTCCAAAGTTATATATAGGACATGGTATAACCCTTGAAAAGATCGATTCAGTACTTTTGGCTCATGTAAGCGGTTAAAGCTTTATAAGCAAGGAGCGTGGCCGCTCCCACCAAATTCGCTATTGTTTAGGCTCGGCATAGATTGGTTTTTAAAATGGGCGAAATCGGATGAAAACCACGCCCCCTTTTTCTAAAAACTAACGCTGGGTATTTAATGTTCGGTTCACCCGAACTTAGACTTCCTTACTTGTTTGATATAGAAAATTTCAAATTAGATTCTAGGGCCTA
Organism: Sphenella marginata; assembly: GCA_951509765.1. Classification (NCBI taxonomy): domain Eukaryota; kingdom Metazoa; phylum Arthropoda; class Insecta; order Diptera; family Tephritidae; genus Sphenella; species Sphenella marginata. The sequence goes on from OX608078.1 coordinate 104,936,873, forward strand.
TATCATTGCCAAGTCATGGTATTTGTATCTCGTTCTGAAAACTAACGCTGGGTATTTAATGTTCGGTTCACCCGAACTTAGACTTCCTTACTTGTTATTCGATCGTTTAAAACTTACGTAGGTTTGCATTGTTTTTCTTCGATGATAGCTTATCTGTTTTCTAATTGAACAGAGCTTTACGTAAAAAAAAAATATCTGAAAAAAAGGTTGTGGTTTTCGAATGCTGCCCTCGCAAAGAGTAATTTTTTTAATATTTTTTCATAAAAAAAAAAAACAAAATTCTGAAATGTTAAACTAATATCTCGAAAACTATCTGGTTGAGCAAAAAACAATGTAGGATGCATTTATACCAAATTTTATTGTGATTTTGATTCTTTTGCAATTGCTTAATTCGTTTATGAGATATACGTAATTAAAGGGAGCCGTTTTTTGGTTTTTTCCAATAACGGTAAATTGAAAATATCTCGAAAACGGTACCATAGAATCAATATACATAAGAATTTCAAAACGGCCTCCTTGGTAAATTTTGGCCTTCGACCAGTGTAATTGAAACCGATCGCTTGTAAAGCCCATTGATTGGGGATATTCGATCATATTCAATCAAGACGAGCTCTCCTATTCGCTCTTGAGTTCTCAATTTAGAGCGCGCTTGAAGATGAGAGAGCTAATCTCCAAAATTGCTGCACCAATCGCTGAAGCTCAAAATATTGGGTCGATAAAGACTTGGCTTCCGCAGAAGCTACCGGTATGGACAATTAGGCATCTCTATTTAAAAATGTTTTGGGTTAAGCACCAACAGATCGCTGGGATCGGCGGTGATTGGGCATAACTGCCGCGAGTTGAGGCATACGCCAATACGTATCAAAACTGTATGTCAATCGGGTTTCGCCCATAGCACTCTTCAAGTGGTATTTGACAGATTATACATTGGCTTCCCAAAGCTCACCAAAGTTAGGGGAAAGGGGTGGATTAAAATGCCACTGAATATTTTGTTCAGCTAGTTTAGGAATGACGTCGCGTTCCAAGTCAGCTCGAAACTTATGGCTATTGGTTTTGAGTATGGCATATAAAGATGGCTATGTACCCCTTATATACTGGCTGTCCTCGATATTTTGAATATTTCAATTCGATGGCACCTGTGCAGTCGATTTAGGTTGCAAGAAAGGCGGATTTTGGTGGATTTACTCGTTTTGGGGTTAAGTCTCCCATTAACTGTGTCAGTGACTGAGGTTTTTTACGAAAGCAGGTGACGAAATGCCGTGGTTTTCTGACAATGGGTTATCCAAAAAGTTGACGGATGTATGTTAGTTTCAATTCCGTGACTCCATGCGGCGTGATTTAGTGAGCGAAGTTAATCAGAAGTCTCGTGAAGTGATGACCTTTTGGTAGAATTTTAGGAATTCGCAGAGCTCTTCTTGCTCGTCTATGAATTGTGTTAGACTAAAGTTGATTTCCGATTTCATACATCGAATTTCCACCGCAAAAACTTCCCGCTGTGCCAAGTACACAATTCGAAAGAGACTGCGCTGCCGTTCGTCAACGGTGCCTTGTGCGATTTGCGAAGGTTATGAAGAAATCGTAGCAGCCATGGTGCAGCAACATGGTGATCGTAGAAGATGAGTGTAGGAGGAATATCGACCCATAAACGGGATTTCGGTGGTTGCCGTATGTACTAATACTGGTGCTGGTTTTTCTTCCGCGGTGGTACTGTCGAAATAGTCGGGGTGGATTAAAGAAACAGGCCAAGTTGACTTATCTTGCCGTAACCACGCAGGCCTACTCCACCAGAGATTAAATTGTTGTAGCTGCGGTTAAACCCCTGGTTGCGCAGTCAGCCGGATTATCTTATAAATGTGACGCAATTGAGTTGGCGTGCTAACTGGCATAATTTTGACAACGTGTTTCGCCACATAGATTTTCCATCGATTGATCTCACCGCCGATCCAATATAGAACGATCTTCGAATCGGTCCAATAATGGATGGAGGTTTCACCACAGCGATGGTGTAAGTGTGTCTGTGCCCATTTGGCAATAGTTGTGGCCAATACCGCACCACACAACTCTACTCCAGGAATGGTTAGAGAATTATTGGGAGTAACCTTTAGTTACATAAATGTCCCAACTCCACCCAATTCATACATATTTACATACATACTATATAAGCTACATATAAATATACATATTACGATATTTATGTATTCACATACATACATTCTTATTTACCTTACATATAATGGAAGCTACCCAGCAAAAAATGCCTAACGGGTGGCGCGAACTAAAGTCAGTGGAATTAACGTCAGTGACGTTAATTCGCAACCCAAAAGCGAATTAATGTCAGTGACAATATTTTTAGCGAACTAACGTCATTGACATTAATTCGCATTAAGAAAGCGAACTAAAGTCAGTACATTTTTTTATATTCCAAATTTTCATTTTTCATTATCACCTTCGACTTATGATCATTAAAGCGTCTTACCGTATGACCCAAAACGAATTAAAGTCAGTGCCGTTAATTCGTATAATTTGTATACCTAGCAGTGCTTCGCACACAAGGTATATTAACTTCATTCGCCTAACGGTAGTATGTAACGGCATAAACGAATCGAGATAGATATTGACTTATGTATATCAAAATGCTCAGGAGGAAAAGAGAAATTGATTGAGCCATGTCCGTCCGTCCGTCTGTGAACACGATAACTTGAGTAAATCTTGAGATATCTCAATGAAATTTGGTATGCAGGTTCCTTTTCACTTATCGGTTAAAAGCCACGCCCACTTTCTATATATATAATATTTTCGAAAATACAAAAAGAGTGATTATTCAGTAAATAATACACCAATAAGGATACAATTTGGTGTGCACTTTAGCGTTAAGGCACAAAAAGCTGGCAACTCTGGCTACATACTTCAAAAGTTTTGTGTTCGTGGATTTAAATAAAGTTTTTATTGTTTTAAAGTCCATGTTAATTGTGGAAAACGTTTAAGACTCAATTTTCAGTGCTCAATTGACTCAATTTCATTGAAGTTCTCGTGATCTGCCTCTTTGATGAGTTACATTGGTAAATCTGTAGTGGAGGTGCTCCAAAATTTCTTATTGTTTTGCAACAACACCAATTAGGTGCAAAGAAACAACAACATTTGCGCCAGTAAAAGCTTGTGTCAAATACTATACTTGAGCTCTCAGCGCCATCTGTGTGTCTACTGTGTCAACTACGTTTGAAGTAAGCTGCTTATTTTAAGGTGACCAGATGTTCATCTATTGACTCAATAAATAGTCATTGCATTTTCCGTCACCGTTTGAGTTGTGCAGAGTGCAGTCAGCTTTGTGCTTTTGCGGATTTAATCTTCTTTTTTCTTTTCTTGAAATGGATGACTTCTGTGCTAAGTGTAACGTAGCATTTGCAAGAAATGACTGGAAAATTGTGCCTTGTTCTGGTTTCTGCCAAAAACGGTTCCACAGAACCTGTTGTGATGGCTTGGTCTCTGAATATGATGTCAAGTTGTTTAAGGCCAATCGGAATATAGTTTACCTGTGTAAAGTCTGTGTTAACCTACCTGAACGATTTATTGCCTCTTTGGACTTCATTGCTGTGACTAACAAGAAAAACACTGATTCTTTGATCGACCTATTCAATACTAAATTCAATGATTTGTTTAGTGAATTGGGTGAAATGAAAGCGCTGTTTACGTCAGAGGAGCGAATCGCAATGTGCATTAGCAATAACAGTGCCTCTGCTGGTGAAATTACTCCAATTTCCTCTGCGCCTTTCTCACCGCCGTCTGCACTGTTGTTGCCAACTGCAATAAATCACATAACTGCCTCGAATTCACTTTCTGCTATCCCCGTCATTGGAATGGATTCCAGAAATTCTTTTGGCTACAAAACAAACAAAATCAAAAAAGATTGTCGGGCGCTCGAAGCCTGCTGCTACGGTTGATGTTAATGCTAGTGAAGCGAACTCTAACCCTGCTTATACGCTAACTAATCTTACTTCTAATGTTTACTGTAATACGTCTGTAGTACATACTGCTAATGTTAACTGTAATACGTCTGTTGAACAATCTGCGGTATCTGCTAATCTGCCTGTGCTTTCTTTGCACGAGTCACCCATCGTAATTGAGGAGGACACGGTTGTGTCTCCTGCTGCTGTGAATCTCAATCGTCGTTTACATGACGTGAACAAAGTTAGAAGTAAACGCACTAGTGGGAGCTCACTGCCTCATGTTTCTGGCTGTGCTAACTCAAATGAACTAAATGTAGCTGCGCGCTTTAGATGGTTTCATGTTTCTTCCTTCCTGCCGTCGGTCTCACCAGATAATATTATCGACTATGTGATGAAACATACTAATCTGGAGAAACATCAACTGCAATGCTATAGACTTAATAAGGAATCGGATTTGGCATCTCTTCGGTTTGTTAACTTTAAGTTGGGTGTTGATGAGCTTATTTCTGATGCGGTTTTGAAGCCTGAGCTTTGGCCTGTTAATGTGTCTATTCGTCCGTTCCGGTTTTTTCCGAAGGGCGGAGTGCTTCCATCCCGGACCTAGTAGCTTGCGTGACTCCACAATTGCCTAAGTTTAAATTATATATGTATGTATTATGAAAATGCTTCTGGCCTCAGAACCAAGGCTGAAAACCTGCGTATTTTTAGTTCTCTTTTAGAATATGATGTTTTTGTTATCACTGAGACGTGGTTAAATTGTAATTTTTTTGATGCTGAATTTTTTGATCCTAAGTTGTATACTGTTTTCCGTAAGGATAGGGATGCAATTAAAACTGGGTTAAACAGAGGGGGTGGTGTGCTGATAGCCGTTCGGGTTGGCCTCCAGGCCTCACTCACAACTTTGAGCAATAGTGATACCCTTTTGGATCAACTGTGTGTTAGAATTCGTGGTTCTCGTGGGAATCTGTTGGTCTGTGCATCTTACATCCCTCCGTCTAGCCCGGAAAGCATCTATAAGTCACATGTAAAAAACGTGTTAGCCCTGGTCCAAAGCATTGGTGATAATCAATTATGCGTTCTAGGAGATTTCAATTTGACAAACGTTAATTGGCTGTCTCTTGACGATGATGTCTATTTGACTCCTACCAATATCTTTTCCCCTGCCGAATCCTGTTTGGTTGATAACTTACTTGGTTCGGGCTTAAAGCAAATTAACGGATTCCCCAATGCTTTGGGCCGCTTTCTCGATTTAATCTTTATCTCTTATGATATTAGCTTTATTTTATCTGAACCTGTGTCTTCGATTTCGCCTATAAATTCGCATCACCGACCTCTAAAGCTGGAGTTTGAGTTCACTGAGTACTTTGATATTCCCTCAAAAAACTCGCAATTATCTTTTAATTTTAAACGCTGTGATTTCCATCTTGTGAATTCAGCTTTATCTGAGACTGATTGGGATGTAGTTTTTGGCGAAACTGATACAGCTTGCTGTTTTAATGTTTTTAAGTCTATTATATTTAATGTGTGTGATATATTTGTGCCTGTATATAAGAAGAAACCCTATAAATCTCCCTGGCACAATAGAGAACTTAAACACTTAAAAAATTTGAGAAACAAGTTCTTTAAAAAATACAAAGCTACCAATCATAGGCGCTTTTATAATTTGTTTGCTTTCTATAGCAATAGGTTCAGTAAGCTAAATAAATCTTTATATATGGGTTACACTAGAAATTTTGAGCGAAACATTAAATCCAATCCAAAGATCTTCTGGAAGTATATCAACTCTTTGAAAAATGACTCTAGTATACCCAAATCCGTTTTTTATAATGATGCCACTGCCAGCTCAGTTAGTGAGGCTGCGAACTTGTTTGCTGATTTTTTCTCAGCAAATTTCACGGTTGATAGCGACGTCTTAGATAATAATAATATGGGAGTTGAATTTCCATCTGCCAACAACTTTGGCTCACTTTCCCTTACTAATGAGGACATTGTAGAGGGTATACGTAAACTCAAAAATTCCTCTATGACCGATGCGGATAATCTTTCTGCTGTGCTTTTTAAAAACTGTAACTCACTTGTTCGCCCACTTAAACTTATCTTTAACAAGTCATTGGCCTCTGGCATATTCATCGATGAATGGAAGCGGGCTACAGTCACTCCTGTTTTTAAATCAGGTAATAAAAGTAATGTTGCTAACTATAGGCCTATATCTAAACTTTCCACTACTTCTAAGCTTTTTGAATGTATTGTTAAAGACAAGATTTACTTCAATATCAAACATATGATTTGTGCCAATCAGCATGGCTTTATCCCAGCTAGATCTACGTTAACCAACCTATCAGTTTTCTCTGAGGACTGCTACTTGGCGTTTCGAAAAGGTCTTCAAGTCGATACAATTTACCTAGATTTTTCTAAGGCTTTTGATACAATCTCTCATAAAATATTAACTGAAAAACTTTCACATATCGCTGGCTTCGTGAGCAAATGTCCTAAGTCCATTTTTTGTAATTGTTCAGGAGAGGAAAAAAACCGCCTAACTTTTTTTGTTGTCAATATTTTTAGAATCTAAAAATGCAGTTTTTTCCTTCAGCTCAGCTTGCTTAGATATCAGTTGTCAGAATATTTCTAAATAAAGTAAATGCAAAGTTATGAGCACTTTTGTGACTTAAAACATTTTCTTTCTATGATTTTGTTATATTTACATGGACTTAGAACATTTTCTTACAATTAAATTGTGTTTGTTTTGTTTCAGATTTCGATGAAATTTTGCATATAGACAGTATGATTAATTCTAAGAATATATACCTACATATGTGTTGCCACTTGGGACGGTTTACAGGGTTGCCACCTATCTCGTTTGTATAAATATTGAGCAAGATATGACAATACGGGTATCAAATGAAAAGTGTTTTCGGCGTAATTTTAAATATGACAAGTTCAAGCAGGATTGTCACCGGGGGTTGCCACCTAACCGCATTTTATTTATTTTTTTTTTATATCGCGGGAACTCCTTAACCGAATTGGATAACATTTGATATATAAATAGAATGAATTATTCTAAGATTATGGGTTTTTGCCAATTTGGGTGGTTCACAGGGTTTTACAGGGTATTATTTACATGGACTAGAACATTTTAAGTTAAAAAAATTTTGTGATTGTTGAGTGTTTCATGCAATATATTTTATTAAAATAATAAATAATTACAGTCTTTTTTCATGGCTGCTAACAAAAACTACTACATATTATACTTTTTAAGATATATCAGTGGTGAGGTAAATCATCATAAAATTTGTGATGGTCCTTGGGTAAAGTTTGTTTTATAAATTGCAAATCTTCATATTTTCTAGAAGGTATTTTTCTTCCTTCAAGGTAAAGTTCAATCAAATAAATTAATAGCTATTAATATTTGCACAACTCTGCTCAACGACTATAATCGCGTATTTACTACAGCGGAACTAAAACCAAAAAATTTTATTTTTCAATGAAAGAGAAAGCATGGCCTTCTTGGTACTTGTCTAAAATTTTATTAGCCACAAGTAGTTATTAGCTGAAGTAAAACTATAGCTAATTTTTAAGAACTTCAAACGAGTTTGCACAGCAAGCGGAGACCTTGCCATCAATTCGGTTAAAGTCAGGCTTAAAATACATCATACGTAATAGTTGGATATGATTCCAGGAATAAAATTGAATGAAACAAATAAAAACTTATTTTCAACTGGACTTACGACGTACGTTTTTCCTTTTTTTTTTTTTGGTGGACTTAGAACATTTGCATACCACTACATAACAATAAATAAAATCGACTTTTTGGTAATTTTTTTGATGGTAAACGATGTATTTATAACTGTACTATCGTTCTGCATTAAAATCTCATTTTTCAAAAAAAATGGACTTAGGACATTTGCTCACGAAGCCATCGATATTGGCTTTCACTCATTTTTTCTACAGTGGATTAAATCCTATTTATTTAACAGAATTGACATTGTAAATATCGATGGAGTGTACTCCAACACGTTTGTGGCTACTTCAGGGGTTCCTCAGGGAAGTATCCTTAGGCCTTTATTGTTTATTCTTTTTATTAACGATATTAGTTCCTGTTTTTCAACAGCCAAATTTTTGCTTTATGCTGATGATCTGAAAATCTATTCTGAGATCGGTTGTCAGCATGATGCTTCTGCTCTTCAGTTAGAGATTAATAAACTGTATACCTGGTGCGTCAAGAACCGCCTTTTCCTTAATGTTAATAAATGTCACACTGTGACTTATGGTAAACTACTTAGACCTTTGAATACTTCTTATCACATTTCTGGCACTTATCTGCAGTTGTTACCGGAGGTTAAAGATTTGGGTGTATATTTTGATTCGAAGATTAACTTTTTGACTCATCTTAGCTTCGTTATTTCTAAGGCTCTGGCTATGCTTGCATATGTGAGGCGTAATTCGTCACACTTTTCGGACCCCTACACGTTAAAAATACTATACACCTCGTTGGTTCGGTCCAGACTTGAGTATGCTGCGTTCATTTGGCGTCCCTATCACGCTGTTCATATTAATCGATTGGAGCGTGTACAAAAAATATTTTTGCGCTTTGCACTTGCCTCGTTACGGTTCTCGGACCCAATCCCGTCTTATGAGTCTCGCTGTCAACTTCTGTCTTTATTAACGCTTCGCAATCGTCAAGCATTGCTGGCATCTTCATTTATTTTTGATATTATCTCTGGGAAAATTGACTGCCCAGCACTTCTTGAAAGACTTAATTTAATCACTCCATGCAGAAATCTTCGTCGCTTCGAAATTTTCTTCATCGAATTTAACAGAACTGTTTTTAGCTCCAAAGCACCGATTACTAGAACCTTGTCCGAGATTAACTATTTCTCAAGTTTTTTGAATGTTGACTTTTCTGTTTCAAAGAATGTTTTTTATTTTCAACTAAAAAACTTATTGTCTTGTTATAGTATTAATACATATTCTTAGTTAATTATTTTACAATTCTAGTCTAAGCTCTCTCATTTTTTGCGTCTGTATTAACTTTCTTGTTACTAGACTAAATAAATAAATAAAAAAAAAAAAAATAAATAAAATAAAAGTAATTTTTTGAAGAAATTTTTAAAAAAGGGGCGTGGCACCGCCCACTTCTGATTAAGTCAATTTTGGAAATATTATTAATCATAAATCAAAAACCGCTCAAGATAGCAAAACGAAATTGAGCACACATATTTATATCAATACAGGCAATATTTCGAAAAAAAATTACCGAAATCGGGTAAGGCCACGCCCAATTTTATACAAAAGATTTTGAAAAGGATCATAGATATATTGAATATGCAATAACTTTGCTTAAACTACCTGTATATCATTTCTATTTCACCTCTAAAGTGTTCGTGGGCAAAGAAAGTCGAAAGCACAAAATTTTTGGAAAATGGGCATGGCCCCGCCCCTTTACGGTGGATTATTCCACAAAACTTTCCATGCCATAACTCCTGTAAAAATTAATTTATTGAAACGATATTTGGAGAAATTATTCAACATATAAAGCTTACTCTTTGCTGTAAAAATTAACAAAATCGGTTAAAGGACACGCCAACTTTTCGAATACAGTTCTGAAAAATTTCTTTGTAAAATTAAAATCGCGATATTTCCATAATTGTATAAGTTATATAAATAAGATTTTACACACATCATAGGCTTTTTAGGGAAAACTAAGCTGTAAAAAAATTTTGCGGATTTTGTTGAAGTAGGCGTGGCGCCGCCCACTTTTCAGCAAAAAAGGTCTGTTATTTCAAAAGCGATTGCTTAAAATTTCAAGAAGGTATTTCAATGAAAGTAAGTGAGATGCTTCCCAATAGTATGTAGTATACTCCTGCCAAAAATTACGCAAATCGGATAGCAAACACGCAAAATATACGTACAAGTAGTTAACACCCTACTGCCTTTTTTTTATAAATTTTTTTTATTTTCATACCTTTCATGGAAATGGGAAAAGCTATTTATATTTTCTTATCTAGTGATAATTTAATTTACCACTTACAACAGGAGTGTTTTTAATCGAAAACAATCGGTTGTTTTATAACACCTTTTCAGGTATTAAAATAGACCTGAGTAAATTAGGATACCAAAACAGATCACTACTAGGTATTTAATGTTCGGTTACACCCGAACTTAGACTTCCTTACTAGTTTGACTTTAGTTCGCTTTGGACATGCGAATTAATGTCATTGATGCATTTGGGTTTGAGATTCGACGAAGTAGCGTCGCAGGCGAAAATTTTACTTAGGTCAGATCCCCAATTCGGGGCGTGATCCATGGTATTTATGTGCAAACTCCTTTCCGCATTGGCGGCCTTCGGCTGCGCTTCAAAAAATAACCCTGGGCTACGCCATTCCAACTCCGGGTGGTTGCTATAGCCGTGGCTACCGCCACGGTGATGTCCTTCCGCGTGCCACTCTTTTCTCACAGGCTAATGTGATTACAACAACCACATGAAAATGACAGAAAATTCGGAACTTTAACTGCAAATATCTCGCAAACTACTAAAAATATTGGTTCAGCGGAGTTATATTCATGCTCCTGGGACCAAAGCGCGTCTCCTGATACATATCTCAACATTTTTGGTTGTGTATTAGCGCTCGGTACCCCACGTAAACGATTACCCACGTCTAGATTTAAAATCTGAAATGAGATTTTTTTCAACCGTTCAAAAGTTATTTGCAGTTAAAGTTCACAATTTTCTGTCATTTCCATGTGGTTGTTGTAATGGCACATTAGGCTGAGCCAAAAAAGTGAAAATGTGGGAAACGTGGCACGCGGAAGGACATCACCGTGGCGGTAGCCACGGCTCTGGCACACACCCGGAGTTGGAATGGCATAGCCCAGGGTTATTTTTTGAAGCGCGGCCGTAGGCCCCCAATGCGGAAAGGAGTTCTGCACATACATAAATACCATGGATCACGCCCCGAATTGGGGAACTGACCTAAGTCAAATTTTCGCCTGCGGCGCTACTTCGTCGAATCTCAAACCCAAATGCATCAATGACATTAATTCGCATGTCCAAAGCGAACTAAAGTCAAAAAATTATACGAATTAACGGCACTGACTTTAATTCGTTTTGGGTCATGCGTCTTAATGTCACTGACATTAATTCTCTTTTAAGTGCAGAATACATTTCCGCGTAGGCGGCCTTCGGCCGCGCTTAAAAAAATAACCCTGGGCTACGCCATTCTAACTCGGGGTGTGTGCTATAGCCGTGGCTACCGCCACGGTGATGTCCTTCCGCGTGCCACGTTTCCCACTATGGTTAACGTGAAATTTGTGTGTAACTATTCAATAAAATACAAAAAGAATTAGAATATTATTGTTTCATTAAAAAAAATGAAAGAGCAATTAGGCTTTTAAGACTTTATTTCTCTTTCGAAGTGTAATAAAGCCTTTTTTTAAATAAAGGCCTTATTTCACTTTCAATAGTGTAATAAGACCTTAAGGGCTTATTTCATAAGGCGCTATTGCACCCCACCTTATAAAAACATAACAAATATGTTAAAATTTATTGAAATAAAGAAAACCATATACTTAATTCTTGAATCAGCTTGTTTTAATTCGTTTTTAACGTCCGTGGGCTTTATTTCTCTTCGAAAAAGGAAATAACACCCATCATCAAAAGGTGATAACACCCATGGGCTTTATTTCCTTTTTAAAAAGGAAATAAGGCCCATGGGCGTAATTTCCTTTTTGAGTGGGAAATAACGCCCATGGGCGTTATTTCCTTGGGCGTTATTTCACTGCACCGTTCGGGTGTAGCCGAACATTAAATACCTAGTAGTGATCTGTTTTGGTATCCTAATTTACTCAGGTCTATTTTAATACCTGAAAAGGTGTTATAAAACAACCGATTGTTTTCGATTAAAAACACTCCTGTTGTAAGTGGTAAATTAAATTATCACTAGATAAGAAAATATAAATAGCTTTTCCCATGTCCATGAAAGGTATGAAAATAAAAAAAATTAATAAAAAAAAAGGCAGTAGGGTGTTAACTACTTGTCCGTATATTTTGCGTGTTTGCTATCCGATTTGCGTAATTTTTGGCAGGAGTATACTACATACTATTGGGAAGCATCTCACTTACTTTCATTGAAATACCTTCTTGAAATTTTAAGCAATCGCTTTTGAAATAACAGACCTTTTTTACTTCAACAAAATCCGCAAAATTTTTTTACAGCTTAGTTTTCCCTAAAAAGCCTATGATGTGTGTAAAATCTTATTTATATAACTTATACAATTATGGAAATATCGCGATTTTAATTTTACAAAGAAATTTTTCAGAACTGTATTCGAAAAGTTGGCGTGTCCTTTAACCAATTTTGTTAATTTTTACAGCAAAGAGTAAGCTTTATATGTTGAATAATTTCTCCAAATATCGTTTCAATAAATTAATTTTTACAGGAGTTATGGCATGGAAAGTTTTGTGGAATAATACACCATAAAGGGGCGGGGCCATGCCCATTTTCCAAAAATTTTGTGCTTTCGACTTTCTTTGCCCACGAACACTTTAGAGGTGAAATAGAAATGATATACAGGTAGTTTAAGCAAAGTTATTGCATATTCAATATATCTATGATCCTTTTCAAAATCTTTTGTATAAAATTGGGCGTGGCCTTACCCGATTTCGGTAATTTTTTTTCGAAATATTGCCTGTATTGATATAAATATGTGTGCTCAATTTCGGTTTGCTATCTTGAGCGGTTTTTGATTTATGATTAATAATATTTCCAAAATTGACTTAATCAGAAGTGGGCGGTGCCACGCCCCTTTTTAAAAATTTCTTCAAAAAATTACTTTTTTTTTTTTTTTTTTTTTTTTTTTATTTATTTATTTAGTCTAGTAACAAGAAAGTTAATACAGACGCAAAAAATGAGAGAGCTTAGACTAGAATTGTAAAATAATTAACTAAGAATATGTATTAATACTATAACAAGACAATAAGTTTTTTAGTTGAAAATAAAAAACATTCTTTGAAACAGAAAAGTCAACATTCAAAAAACTTGAGAAATAGTTAATCTCGGACAAGGTTCTAGTAATCGGTGCTTTGGAGCTAAAAACAGTTCTGTTAAATTCGATGAAGAAAATTTCGAAGCGACGAAGATTTCTGCATGGAGTGATTAAATTAAGTCTTTCAAGAAGTGCTGGGCAGTCAATTTTCCCAGAGATAATATCAAAAATAAATGAAGATGCCAGCAATGCTTGACGATTGCGAAGCGTTAATAAAGACAGAAGTTGACAGCGAGACTCATAAGACGGGATTGGGTCCGAGAACCGTAACGAGGCAAGTGCAAAGCGCAAAAATATTTTTTGTACACGCTCCAATCGATTAATATGAACAGCGTGATAGGGACGCCAAATGAACGCAGCATACTCAAGTCTGGACCGAACCAACGAGGTGTATAGTATTTTTAACGTGTAGGGGTCCGAAAAGTGTGACGAATTACGCCTCACATATGCAAGCATAGCCAGAGCCTTAGAAATAACGAAGCTAAGATGTGTCAAAAAGTTAATCTTCGAATCAAAATATACACCCAAATCTTTAACCTCCGGCAACAACTGCAGATAAGTGCCAGAAATGTGATAAGAAGTATTCAAAGGTCTAAGTAGTTTACCATAAGTCACAGTGTGACATTTATTAACATTAAGGAAAAGGCGGTTCTTGACGCACCAGATATACAGTTTATTAATCTCTAACTGAAGAGCAGCAGCATCATGCTGACAACCGATCTCAGAATAGATTTTCAGATCATCAGCATAAAGCAAAAATTTGGCTGTTGAAAAACAGGAACTAATATCGTTAATAAAAAGAATAAACAATAAAGGCCCAAGGATACTTCCCTGAGGAACCCCTGAAGTAGCCACAAACGTGTTGGAGTACACTCCATCGATATTTATTTGTTTATTTGTTTATTTATTTGTTTATTTGTATGCTTATAATTCAGTACAAAGATTTAATCTTATATAACAGCACTGAATAGTATTATAGTCATATTAAAAATAAAAAATATTATGCCAAAAAAATAAATATAATAATAAAATAAAACTAAGACAACAACTTAGATTTAATTTACAATATAAAATATTAAAAAACAGATAACAAAAAGTCAAGAGTTTAAGTTTTAAAGTTAAAAATATAACAGTGATGTTTAACAGTGTTATTTAAAATGTTCATATATTAACTTTTTAAATTGCATTGCGTTGCTGACTAATTGCAAGTAAGGGGGTAATCGATTCCAAATTCGTATAGCGTTTATATAGAAATGTTGATCTGAAAAAGCAGTGTTATGTTCTATTTGAATAATACGGTTTCCTCTTTCTGACCTGAAGAAGTTTAATTTTTGGTAAAGATAATGCGGCTGTTGTGTGTATATTATTCTATGAAGGTAAATTACAGTTTTACAATTTAAAAGATTCTCGAAGGTAACACCAAAAATAAGTTTGGAGTAATGAGATATTCGGTCAAATCGACGTATGCCAAATATATATCTTGCAATACCATTAAAAGCCACGTTTAATTTGCGCCTACTGGTTACGTCACAGCTAGAAAACAATTCACAACCATATAGTAACGTCGGTATTAGGTATGATTTAGCCAGAAGCATTCTGACTTCAAGTGGTATGAACCATTGGCTACACCATAAACTTCTTAACATCCCGTATACTTTGCCGGTTGTGATGATAACGTGATCATTCCAGTGAAGGTGTTTATTATATGTGATACCAAGATTTTTTACTTTATCCACGTATTCAATTTTAGACTCACCCAGAACTAAATCGGGAAAAGATGTTACAATTTGTGTTTTTTTGGTTACCAACATATATTTGGATTTGCTTGGATTGAGACATAAGCCGTTAGTTGCAGCCCAAGTTCTTACATTATCCAAGTCAACATTAATTTTACGTACGCAGTCATCGAACTCTGATGCTTTGCAGCTTATATAGAGTTGTACATCATCAGCATACATTTGAACATTACAGTATTGTAACTGACCCGGAAGATCATTTGCATAAGCCGAATAGAGTAATGGGCCTAAAATAGATCCTTGAGGGACACCTCTTGTAAGGTCGACACTACTGGACTTTTTACTCCCATGAAAAACTGATTGTGATCTGCCTGTTAAATAAGAAGTCATCAGTTTCGCAGCTGTAGACGAAAAATTAAGTAACCTGGTCAGTTTTAATACTAGAATTTCGCTATTAACGGTATCAAAAGCCTTTGAGTGGTCCAAGAGAATAAGAAAAGATATTTTATCATTATCAATTTGTGATCTTAAATATTCCGTAACATCAATCAGAGCGGTTACACAACTATGTTGTGGTCGAAAGCCAGATTGTCTAGGAGTAAGCAAATTGTTGTCCTGAAAATATTTGCTGATTTGCTTATGCATTAAGCGTTCAAGTATCTTAGACAGAAAGGGAAGTATAGCAATTGGCCGAAACTCAGTGTCTGTTTTGGGTATAGGTATGATTTTAGCATGCTTCCATAGAGTAGGATAATCTGATTTGGTTATTATAGAATTAAACAGGTGAGTGATATATGGTAAAATTGCAGGAAATAAAATTTTTGTAAATTTTGGATGGACTCCATCAGAGCCAATAGCATTGGACTTAATGCTTAAAAAACTTTGAAATATTTCAACTTCAGTAAAACATCTAAAATAAAATGAATTTTAGTCATTTAGAGTAGCATGGTTCTTGTAATAAGTAACATCAGCCGTAGACGATGGTAGGTTCGTAAATTTGCAGTTTAAATCATTAACATCTAAATCCTCTGAACTGTCTACTGCTTTTCCAATGATTCCAACCTTACGTATTTCATTCCATCTTGCCTTACTATCTAGACAGTTTTCAAATTGTGTTTTATAGTATAATCTTTTGGCAGTTTTAATACTTGTGTTAACTTTATTTCGCATAGTGCGAAAAGCAGAAAGTAGTTCAGAGGTTTTAAACCTCTTCCATCTTGCATAAGCTATATTACGTTGTTCAAGTAAACATTTAATTTCAGACGTAAACCAAGGATTGTAATTTGTTGTTTTCCTTTTTGTTTTCATTGGAACAAATTCTTCGAAAAGTTGTTCAATATTTTCTTGGATAAACTGAAGTTGATCATCTACGGACGGCATATAGTATGTGCAACCCCAATCAACATTTGAAATTTTATCGTATAAAGCAGACAGATCTATATTCTTAAAATCCCGATATCTGTAGTTTTCATTAACCTTTTTTAATTTAAAATCGTAGGTTAGAAATAGGAGATCATGTTTAGAAAACACGGGGGCAGACATTTGCTCAAACAATAGAATTTTTGACAATGTATTGGTAAAAAATATATCGAGAAGCGAATTTGAGTTAGAGGTGTAGTGTGTAGGTAAGATTTTATTAACAACATCTAGGCCAATATATTTCATTTCATCTGAGAATGAAGAATCTACGAGAATGTTGCTATTAAAATCACCTGATATTATAATATTATTATATCCCACTGTGATGCTGGACAGCTCCGAGAAAAATACCTCTGAATTAATATTTTTGTTTGGTCTATATACATTGCCAATCAGTAATTTTTCGTTTCCATTATATAATTCCAAGAAAATGAATTCAATTTGGTCACCTTCTTTTGATTTTGCTTTGAGTTTGCATTTAATATTATTTTTAACATAGATGGCAACACCGCCAGCTTTTTTGTCCTTTTTACCATTTTTTTGCTTTCTATCAGCCCTGAAGAGTTTGTATCCCTGCAATTTATAGCATACATCATCGACTTTGTCATTAAACCATGTTTCAGAGACACACACTATCTCCACATTGGAGCACTCGAAAATATGACGAAACTCATCTATTTTAATTTTTAAACTTTGAGCATTAATATGAACAACGCTTAAGCCAATTTTAAGTTTATTAAAAACGCGAACCATGCTATATATATTGAATTTGGAATATACCCTCGTATTATTTAAATTGCTCAACATGAGATAAAGAACGGATTGCGACGCAAGCAAATGTGTTTTGTACATTAAATTTGGTTTCATGTTTAGTATTACGACAATTGGTTGTATTACAAAGAAATTTTAATAGAAATATTAGATGTGACAAAATTAGTTTTGATGGTAATTTTAGATATGGAGGTCGAGTGGCCAAATACAAGTATAAGGGGGAAAAAAATAATAGAATATTGAAACTGTAAAACAGAAGTAACTTAATATACAGCCTAAATATTACCATCTTGCGGACGAAATAAGTTATAAACATCACTGATCGTGTTAAGACGGTAAGGCTCATCGGACTGGTTGAATTTGGCATACACAACACCACGTGTTGTGAAAACTGAGGCCAGCTTTCTTTCCTTCCAGAGCTTGACAGCTTCAATATAAATTCCAAAATTCCGAGGTGTTAAGTTCTCCTTTACTCTAAAAGGGATATCCGATGCAATTCCGATGTCATTCAAGCGTAACGGACCTTTGCGTGATCGAGTTAGTCTTGAAATTGATTTTAACAAGCCGTTTCTTTCAAATGGGGTTCCGAGTCTAACGATTATTATTACAGTGCTAATTCTGTTAAATAAATAGGATTTAATCCACTGTAGAAAAAATGAGTGAAAGCCAATATGTGAAAGTTTTTCAGTTAATATTTTATGAGAGATTGTATCAAAGCCTTAGAAAAATCTAGGTAAATTGTATCGACTTGAAGACCTTTTCGAAATGCCAAGTAGCAGTCCTCAGAGAAAACTGATAGGTTGGTTAACGTAGATCTAGCTGGGATAAAGCCATGCTGATTGGCACAAATCATATGTTTGATATTGAAGTAAATCTTGTCTTTAACAATACATTCAAAAAGTTTAGAAGTAGTGGAAAGTTTAGATATAGGCCTATAGTTAGCAACATTACTTGTATTACCTGATTTAAAAACAGGAGTGACTGTAGCCCGCTTCCATTCATCGATGAATATGCCAGAGGCCAATGACTTGTTAAAGATAAGTTTAAGTGGGCGAACAAGTGAGTCACAGTTTTTAAAAAGCACAGCAGAAAGATTATCCGCATCGGTCATAGAGGAATTTTTGAGTTTACGTATACCCTCTACAATGTCCTCATCAGTAACGGAAAGTGAGCCAAAGTTGTTGGCAGATGGAAATTCAACTCCCATATTATTATTATCTAAGACGTCGCTATCAACCGTGAAATTTGCTGAGAAAAAATCAGCAAACAAGTTCGCAGCCTCACTAACTTTAATTCGTTTTGGGTCATGCGTCTTAATGTCACTGACATTAATTCGCTTTTTGGGTGCGAATTAACGTCACTGACGTTAATTCCACTGACGTTAGTTCGCGCCACCGCCTAACGCATTCACAAACACAAAAGCAAATTCTTCTGCTGTCACCCAACACTATTGAAGCAAAAATTATAGTCTCTCTGCATGCCAAAATGAGATGGGAATATATTACTGCTGACATAGTTGTCAATTAGTATATTGTATGCGTTCCCACTCATTGCTGTTTCTTATATTGCCAACTTAAAGAAGAAAAATTTAACGAGTTGAAACTCGTGGTACTTCTTTACACAATATGTATTCGGTTATGTAACGAGTTTAAACTTGTGGTACTCCTTTTCACAATACGTCAGCTTCTAAAAATGCATTTAAAGTTCGGGAGAGTTGTCAAAACACGAGTTGCGGTTCAAAAAAGTATAATCCACAGGCAGGAAAGTAGTATATGTAATTGGTCTTTTTAAATTTATAAAATTGTTCGGTGCAGAAATATTCTAGATTGCGGAACTTTAATCGAATTTTCAATAAAAAAAAACGCGTGTAGCCAGTACAATTGAAAGAAGTTAACTTCTTAAATTCAGAAATAACGAAATATGAATAAGGTGTATTCGAGAATTGTTTAGATTCACAATTTCTTACTTCCGGGAAGTGGACCAGGGAACCGATCCATTCAAAAATATCTTATGCATTGTGCGTTTTGCTTCAAATTTGGTCGGTAGAATTATGCCTAAATTAACAGGGGCCAATACGAATGGGATATAGAGGAAGAGGGGGGGGGTAAAAGGAAAGCGGGTAATAAAGAGAAAAAGGGGGGAGATAGAGTGAAGGCGAAGAAAGATTGGAAGGAGAGTTGTAAAAGGGGGGACAGTGAACTCGCATTTAGACAGGACGTCTGCCTCTACTACATATCGACAGCCACACTGCAAAACCCCGTAAGTCACTATTTTTCCAAAAATAAGGTTCTGAGCCTTTCCCATAGATCGTGATATTTCGCACATTAAAATTCAGTCAAAATCGGGTTACAACTTCCCGTTTCTTTCCAGTGGTGAAATGTAATAGCCGTCGCTCATATATATACGTTATAATTATTACAGTTTTTTCCCTCTCCTGAAAACTTTTTGGTTTTGAACATACAGGGTTTTGCAGTGTGGCTGTCGATATATAATGTATAAGATTGAAATATTGTATGTGTGTATGTATGCATAACTTAAGTTGCGTTCTAAACGGATTGACCGATCATAACCAACTTTAGAACAGAAACCCATCGATGAATTAAGAGGGATAGGGGAAAAGGTGCGGGCACCTGACATACAAATGGGATTTTTCATGTTGCATATCTCTGGAAGTATTCATGCTAGGCCGCTAAAATTCAACAGAGTTATATGAGGATTATGAAACCACTCGTATAAGGATTTGAAGAACGGGCATAATTGGTATCAGTTCTATCGACTTTATCAAACTTACCTACCTAATTTCGATTTATTCCATGGAATGGAACCAATTTCATCCATTCACGGAATATGTAATTCGACCTAAGGCATGTCTCAATCTCAAGGGGGCGAATAGAAATTTTTGTCAAATAGCATCCGCGCACGCATTTTTTCTGCGTGCCTGGTAGAACGAATTTATGCGCCGGTATAAAATCAAGCCGTCCGAGTCTGAGGATTGAATTTTATTGATTTGGGGGGACATTCCAGTTCTAATGTTCTTGAATTAAATTCTTACAAAATCCGAAGAATTATTTAAAACTATAAAAGATGGTGATGAACACCCTAGGCCAAACTAATTGATTTTTAGATGTTACTAGCAGACCCGGCAGACGTTGTTCTGCCTGACCAGTGACTTCAACTTTCTTTAACTTTTAACATTCCATTTATTGCAGTGCTTTAGGATATACAATGTTTCCGGTTTTAAAGTCTTTGGTATAAACAAATAAATTTTTTGAATGTCCAACTCAAAAAACAGATCATTTGAACTCAATGGGTATGACAAAACCCATTATGCGCTGCTGAGCAGATGTATAGTTAGTACTTATTTAATTATATCCTATATCTACCTATAATACTCTGGATATGTATGAACGGCAATAACAAACAAAAAAAATTAAGTGCTTTGATTAAGATTTAAGAACGTTAAAATGTCACTAAAGCAAATACATTCAGGGATATAACGAATTGAAATATTACTTAGCTTGTGGTCCTGGAACTGCCCACTTTTCCAAAGAATTTACAAATGTAGCCTATGTATGTCGTACGCAACGAAGATTTTAACGTATTGGAAAAGTTTAAAACAGATCAACCATAAACTTTGGACATTATTGAAGTACAAACAAAGCACTGAATACAAAAAATGTGGGCGTGGCACGGCCCACATTTCCCAAATTATATAATTCTTGACCAAGGGACACACATATCCAAAAACCATTAGTTTAGACCAAAAATATTCAAAGTTATGATGATTTAAATTTTATATAGCCTGGGGGCGTGGCACAACAATCTTCTGAACCAATCTGGAAATTTAGAGAAGATCGACCATAAACTTTGATTTTATTGAAGTACAAACAAAACACAAAAAATGTGGGCGTGGGACCGCCCACTTTTCCCAAATTATATCTATCTTGACTAAAGAACACACATATCCAAAAATCTTTAATTTAGACATAATATTTTCAGAGTTATGAAGAATTTAAATTTTATATAGCCTGGGGGCGTGGCACTGGCTACTTTTCCATAAATTCATATAGCCTGAATAGTACACAACAATTTTCTTAACCAATCTTGAAACTTTAAAAGAGATCGACCATAAACTTTGGACATTATTGAAGTACAAACAAAACACAAAAAATGTGGGCGTGGCACCGCCCACTTTTTCAAAATTACATAAATCGTGACTAAAGGACACACATATCCAGAAATCATTAATTTAGACCAAATATGTTCAGAGCTATGAAGAATTTAATTTTTATATAGCCTGGGGGCGGGGCACCGCCTACTTTTTCAAAAATTGATATAGCCTAAATCGTACACAACAATCTTCTGAACCAATCTTGAAAGTTTAACAGAGATCGACCATAAACTTTGGACATTATTGAAGTACAAACAAAACACAAAAAATGTGGGCGTGGCACCGCCCACTTTTCTAAAATTACATAAATCTTGACCAAAGGACACACATATCCAAAAATCATTAATTTAGACCAAATATGTTCAGAGTTATGAAGAATTGTATTGTTTTATATAGCCTGGGGGCGTGGCACCGCCCACTTTTCCAAAAATTAGTATAGCCTATGCTTTAACCCATGATCTCAAGAATATACTGTGAAAATTTCATAAAAATCGGTTGAGTACTTTGGACGCTCATAAAGGACACAAACACACAAGATAAGATATGCAGTTGTGGTTTGGACGCATACATAAAGCCACCTTAGGTCCATTTAATATAGCTATTTACTCAACATATTATACTCAACAAGCATGACAATAACAAATGAGTTGACAATTGCAGCAACAAAAATCAACTATGTACATAATTACTGTACTAATCTAACCAGCACCAAAGGCAATTATGTACAGCGTGTGTGTGTGTTGGTGTGCACCATCTAGCGTCATATAGCGTTTTCAGTGCCATCTACGCAGCAGTAGTGAGGATTTCAAAGACAACAACCAATATTCTATTTCCGTTGCATAGTTCCCGTTATATCATCTATTACAATACAATTTTCTCAATTTTACTCTCAATAAAAACTTCATATCGCCGCCTAAGAAGTTAACTTCAAAAATAAGTAGCA
Organism: Sphenella marginata; assembly: GCA_951509765.1. Lineage (NCBI taxonomy): Eukaryota > Metazoa > Arthropoda > Insecta > Diptera > Tephritidae > Sphenella > Sphenella marginata. Next base: position 104,958,899 of record OX608078.1, read on the forward strand.
TTTTCGATAAAAAGTCTGCTTTTGTTGCATGAGTTCGATAAAGAACAAATTAAATTATACTATAAATACTTTAAATTAATCATTTGGTTAGTTTTTGACCTTTAAATTCGCAGACGCAGATGTATAAGTACGGAAACGAATCTGCATTTTTCGACTCATACCCGAAACTTGGTTATTCTATACGACCGCACCACCTGCTAATATCGAAAAATAACTATTTTGTTTCAGTAAAAAATTATTTAGGAAATAAATATGCAATCGAATTTTCGAGTACGGATTATAGATGCAGAGATCAAAACGCGTCTTCTGATAAAATTCCCGATATTTATGAACATGTATTACCTTACCTATGGTCGAATGGATTTAACCAAATCCTTAACATTAGATTCACATCAAATCCGGTTACTTTTAAAGATCTTTTGGCTTACCCGTATCGAAGTCAAAAGTTGCGTCACTATTATTTATTATGTATACTAGTGAACATTTTTATGCGAATCGTGTGGACGCTCTTTACTGCGACATAAAAAAATTATTTTTTATTGTTAATTGGTGAATATAGAATAAAAGTAACACACAAATGCAAAAAAAAAAAATTTTTTTTATTTTTTATTTTTTATTTTTTTTTTTAATTTTCTCAACATGTGGTGGGTGTATTTCTAGCTATTAGTGTCCTCTTCACTTAAAAGAAAATAATAATCAATATTTGTGCAAAATTAAAAACATAGATTTCGCCAACCGTCGTAAAAACAATAAAAAGTAGGTGGTTACCAACGCTAACCACCGTGACGTAAAGAGTTAAACCATTTAAAAACTACAGAAGTGGAGAAAAACGGCAAGTATTTTTATATATATTGTATTCTGTGTAATAAATTGTATTGTGTGTGCAAAAATAATAATTCACTTCCAAACTATAATGTAATAATATTGTTTTATAATGCACCTACATTTATTTATTTTTCTGGTAATAGTTTAATATAGTGGATAATTGTTATGTATACAGATAAATAGAAAATGTATACCAAATTAAAAAATGTTTTTCAATAAAATTCAGTTTTGTACGGATTTTTAATTTAACTGTTTTGTATTTTATTAAATATGCATTGGGAATATGCGGTATACAACATGTTATGTATGCCATAGCGGTAACGCATAGTTGTACCGAATTTTGTTTCGCTATATAACATGTTATTTATGCCATAGCGATACCGCATAGTTGTACCGAATTTTGTTTCGCTATATAACATGTTATTTATGCCATAGCGATAACGCATAGTTGTACCGGATTTTGTTTCGCTATATAACATGTTATTTATGCTATAGCGATAACGCATAGCTTTACGTGATTTTTTCCGTTATATAACATGTTATATATTCCATATTAATAGCAGATTGAAAAGAGAAAGCTATGTGAAAACCTTATGGCAAATCATACTGCGAATAAAAGAGAAGGCTTGTGCACACGTATAGTAAAGTATATGTGAGGATTTGTTACTCGGTTTGTACAAACTGATGGAAAGTTTTTGAATTCTTCACACATACTTTTTGTAGTACTACGGGTGGTTTAATGCATTATATAACAGGTAGTAATCTAGCTGGGTACTTAACTTTCTATTGCTGAATACACAATTCGAATCTGCATTCAGTTTTTCAAGATTGCTTCTAGTTTCCGAGATCTCGCATGATAGCACCATTGTGCTGTTATAGCAGCTTTTAAATCCTGGCACTGCTTGATAAGTAAGTAAAAATGGCAGAATGTTCATAAAAGTATGAACATATATCTACGCCGCTCTAAAATAAGTAAATTTATATAGTCCACTAAAATTTAAGGTAATATTGTCATACATACATACTTACAAAACAAACAGGATAAGGTACCTAAACCTATCACACATGCACACACCTATGTACACACATACAGTCCACTTGAGGAATGATAAGTATAAACAACCCTCATACAAAACAGATGGTTTCTTAATATTCAAGCAATGCCCTTGAACAAACAAACAATAGAATCAATAGAACATTAGGAAAGCTTAGGAACATTAGAACGTTTAGGAACATAGTTTTAAGATTTGGTATATAAGCAAAAGTAAAATAGTTTAGGAATCAGAATTTAAATATATTCTAAACCATCAACACCATCATATAAAAATAAAAATGCAGAGACAGTGTTGCAAAGTTGATCCAAAGTGTTTTTGTTACGTTTGTGGTGGTTATATGATTAAAAAAGTGGCATACAAGTTCGTTCAAAGATGCGTATCTGCACTACTTTGGTTTCAGAGTAGCAGACACTCATAAGTCATGGAGACCGAAATTTATTTGTAACGCATGTAAAACAAAGCTGCATAATGGCCCCGTCACATTAACTTTTTTCACGCAGCATCATGCATTGACAGTTGTATCGAATGTGTGTATTTGCATGGGCAACAACTCATCGAACGTCACTAGCGCCATCTGATATAAAAAATTTGCCAACTTTTGAAATTTGCTGCAAAAATGCGTAAGAAGAATCATTTTTTCATACATTCATTGTGGCGCTAGCACAATACTGCGTAAAACGCAGGTATATGCGGAATTTCTATGTGTCGGGGCCATAAGTGGTCATTGGGGGAACGTGAGTACTTTTCCTTTTCAAAGCCAGCGCTCTGGAGAGAACCTAAAAACCATGAAGATGATTGCTACTTTTGTTTGATGAAAGTTACGGGTATAAGTGCAAACAAATTAGCAATATATAATTATCCTGATGTATTATCAGTATCCAAGCCAGTTCCACGTACTGCTAATGATCCATTGCCAGTTTATCGAAGTATAAGTGCAAACGTCCTGGAAACTTTATCTTCATCACCCCCGAGCAGTGCAAGCGACTTTGTCATGGAAGGGCCACATTTAATTTCGCAAGATGAACTAAGCGATTTGATTCGTGACTTGAGTTTGTCCAAACAAAAAGCAGAGTTGCTAGCATCACCGCTGCAGCAATGGAAAAATCTAGACTCTCGAACACAAGATACTGTATACAGAAACAGAAATGAGGCACTTCGACCGTTCTTCAAAAAAGAAGACAACATAAGTTTCTGTAACGATATTAATGGTTTATTTAATGAAATGAATGCACTCTACGATCGAAACGAATGGCGTTTATTCATTGATGGTTCCAAATACAGCCTAAAGGCTGCTCTTCTCCACAACGGGATTAACAAACCATCTATTCCGATTGCTCAAAAAACAAAAATCTTAAAAAAAGAATTTGAAATTTGTTGAAAGTTACAAAAAAAATCCCCAAAAATAGAGTTTTTACCGGATCTGAATAATATTTTGCTAAAAGTGTTTGCTATAAAACACACTAATTTTAGGAAAATAAAAATTATCCTGTTTTTCACAACTTCGTACAAAAAAACAATTTTTAAAATCAAAATTTTTTCAAAAATCGAAAAAATTCGACCAAATTTCGAATTTGGCCAGCTATTGCTCAGCGATGGTTTGAACTTTCCCTTTATACGTCGTTAGAAGCGTATTTTAATTTCCTTTCGAACAAGCTATTGCTTCCGTTCGTCGCTTTTGTAAAATTGTCGAAATGATTTTTTGAATGAAGTGATACCTAAACTAGGAATTCTAAGTTCAGGTGTAACCAGTAGTGATCTGTTTTGGTATCCCAATTTTCTATATCAAAAAAGGGGCGTGGTTATCATCAGATTTGGCCCATTTTAAACACCAACCTGCTTTGGCCAGAAAGTAACCTGTGTCCCAAATTTCATGCGAATATCTCAAGTTTTACTCAACTTATGTTAATTTATGTGATTTTCGATATCGAAAAAGTGGGCGTGGTTAACATCTGATTTCGAAAATTTTTACAGCAGCTCACCTTGGCCAGAAATTAGCCTGCATAACAAATTCTATGCAAATAGCTCAGTTTTTACGCAAGTTATGTCAATTTATATGATTTTCGAAGTTTTCGATAACGAAAAAGGGGGCGTGGTTATAATCCGCCTTCGTCCATTTTCAATAGCAACCTAGCTTTTCCAAAAAGTAGCCTGTATAACAAATTTCATGCAAAGATCTACATTTTTACTCAAGTTATGTTAATTTATCGGATTTTCAAAATTTTCGATATCGAAAAGGGGGGCGTGGTTATCATCCGATTTCGCCCATTTTCAATAGCAACCTACCTTGGCCAGAAAGTAACCTGTATGCAAAATATCTCAATTTTTACTCAAGTTGTCGTGTACACGGACGGACAGACGGACGGACATGCCTTAATCAATTCCTTTTTTCAACCTAAGAACTTTCATATAAGGAGCTCTATATCTAACTCGATTATTTTGCGGCGTTACATAGTACCGTTATGTGGACAAAATTATAATACCCTTGTACTAGTACTAGTACGCTGGGTATAAAAAGGCAATAGGATGTTAACTACTTGCCCGTAAATCTTGTTTGTTTGTTATTCGATTTGCGTAATTTTTGGCAGGAGTATACTACATATTATTGGAAAGCATCACAGTAACTTTCATTGATATAACTTCTTGGAATTGCAACCAATCGCTTTTGAAAATAGCAAACCTTGTTTGTTGAAAAGTGGGCAGCACCACGCTTACTTCACCAAAATCCACAACATTTTTTTTACAGTTTAGTTTTGCTTAAAAAGCTTATTAAGTGTGCAAAATCTTATTATATACCTTATACAATTATGGAAATATCGCAATTTTAATTTTACAAAGAAATTTTTCTGAACTGTGTTCGAAAAGTGGGCTTGTCCGTTAACCAATTTTGTTTATTTTTACAGCAAAGAGTAAGCTGTATATGTTGAACTATTTCTCCAAATATCGTTTCAATAAATCACGAACCGCTAACACTTTAGAGGTGAAATATAAATGATATACACCTAGTTTAAGAAAAGTTATTGCCTATGCAATATATCTATGATCCTTTTCAAAATCTTTCGTATAAAATTGGGCGTGACCTTACCCTATTTCGCTAATTTTTTTTCGGAATATTGCCTGTATTAATATAAATATATGTGCTGAATTTTATTTTGCTATGCCTGTATTAATGTGCTGAATTTTATTTTGCTATCTTGAGCGGTTTTTTATTTATGATTAATAATATTTCCGAATTTGACTTAATCAAATTTTATCCTTATAGGTGTATTATGTACTAAATAATCACTCTTTTTGTATTTTCGAAAATATTATATATATAGAAAGTGAACGTGGCTCTTAACCGATTTTGCCTATTTTCAATAGCGCTCCGATATAAGTGAAAAGGAACCTGCATACCTAATTTCATTGAGGTATCTCAAGATTTACTCAAGTTATCGTGTTCACAGACCGACGGACGGACGGACGGACATGGCTTAATAAATTTCTCTTTTCCTCCTGAACATTTGGTACACATAAGTCAGTATCTATCTCGATTCGTTTATGCCGTTACATACTACCGTTAGGCGAATGAAGTTACTATACCTTGTGTGCGAAGCACTACTAGGTATGTATATAAAAACCCAAAATTACCGATATCTTAGCCACGCCCACTTTCTATATATATATTTTCGAAAATACAAAAAGGGTGATTATTCAGTACATAATACACCTATAAAGATAAAATTCGGTGTGTACGTTCGCCTCAAGGAAAAAATAAATTTTTGAAGAAATTTTAAAAAAAGGGGCGTGAAGATAGCAAAATAAAATTCAGCACACATATTTATATTAATACATTCATTATTCCGAAAAAAAATTAGCGAAATCTGGTAAGGTCCACGATCAATTTTATACGAAAGATTTTGAAAAGGATCATAGATATATTGAATATGCAATAACTTTGCTTAAACTAGCTGTATATCATTTCTATTTCACCTCTAAAGTGTTCATGGGCAAAGAAAGTCGAATGCACAAAATTTGTGGAAAATGGGCGTGGCCCCGCCCCTTTATTGTGGATTATTCCACAAAACTTTCCATGCCATAGCTCCGGTCAAAATTGATTTACTAAAACGATATTTGGATAAAGTGTTCAACATATAACGCTAACTCTTTGATGCAAAAATAAACAAAATTGGTTAACGGACACGCGCACTTTTTAAACACAGTTCTGAAAAATTTCTTTGTAAAATTAAAATTGCGATATTTCCATTGTAAAAGTTATATAAATAAGATTTTACACACAAAATAAGCCTTTTAAGCAAAACTTAACTGTTAAAAAATGTTGTGGATTTTGGTGAAGTAGGCGCGGCGCCGCCCACTTTTCAGCAAAAAAGTTCAGCTTTTTCAAAAGCGATTGCTTGAAATTTCAAAAAGGCATTTCAATGAAAGTTGGTGAGATGCTTCCCAATAGTATTTAGTATACTCCTGCCAAAAATTACGCAAATCGAATAACAAACAAGCAAGATTTACGGGCAAGTAGTTAACATCCTACTGCCTTTTTATACCTAGTAGTGCTTCGCACACAAGGTATATTAACTTCATTCGCCTAACGGTAGTATGTAACGGCATAAACGAATCGAGATAGATATTGACTTATATATATCAAAATGTTGAGGAGCAAAAGAGAAATTGATTGAGCCATGCCCGTCCGTCCGTCCGTCCGCCTGTCCGTCTGTACGTCCGTCCGTCTGTGAACACGATAACTTGAGTAAATCTTGAGATATCTCAATGAAATTTGGTATGCCGGTTCCTTTTTACTTATCTCGGAGCGCTATTGAAAATAGGCAAAATCGGTTAAAAGCCACGCCCACTTTCTATATACATAATATATTCGAAAATACAAAAAGAGTGATTATTAAGTACATAATACACCTATAAGGATAAAATTCGGTGTGTACGTTGGCGTTAAGGGAAAAAATTAATATGTGAAGAAATTTTTTAAAAGGCCCTTTTTTGATTAAGCTAAATTTGGAAATATTATTAATCATAAATCAAAAACCGTTCAAGATAGAAAAATAAAATTCAGCACACATATTTTCATTATTACGGGTAATATTCCGAAAAGAAATTAGCGAAATCGGGTAAGGTACACGCCCAATTTCATACGAAAGATTTTGAAAAGGATTATAGATATATTGAATATGCAATAACTTTGCTTAAACTAGATGTATATCATTCCTATTTCACCTCTAAAGTGTTCATGGGCAAAGAAAGTCACATGCACAAAATGTTTGGAAAATGGGCGTGGCCCCGCCCCTTTATTGTGGATTATTCCACAAAACTTTCCATGCCATAAGTCCGGTAAAAATTGATTTATTGAAACGATATTTGGAGAAAGTGTTTAACATATAAAGCTTACTCTTTTCTGTAAAAATAAACAAAATTGGTAAACGGACACGCCCAATTTTTGAACACAGTTCTGAAAAATTTCTTTGTAAAATTAAAATCGAGATATTTGCATAATTGTATAAGTTATATAAATAAGATTTTACACACAAAATAAGCCTTTTAAGCAAAACTAAACTGTAAAAAATGTTGTGGATTTTGGTGAAGTAAGCGTGGCGCCGCCCACTTTCCAGCAAAAAAGTTCAGCTATTTTCAAAAGCGATTTCTTGAAATTTCAAAAAGGTATTTCAATGAAAGTTGGTGAGATGCTTCCTAATAGTATTTAGTATACTCCTGCCAAAAATTACGCAAATCGAATAAAAAACAAGCAAGATTTACTGCCTTTTTATACCCAGCGTACTAGTACTAGTACAAGGGTATATTAATTTTGTCCACATAACGGTACTATGTAACGGCACAAAATAATCGAGTTAGATATAGAGTTCCATATATGAAAGTTCTTAGGTTGAAAAGAGGAATTGATTAAGGCATGTCCGTCCGTCTGTCCGTCTGTCCGTCCGTGTACACGATAACTTGAGTAAAAATTGAGATATTTGCATGAAATTTTGCATACAGGTTACTTTTTGGCCAAGGTAGGTTGCTATTGAAAACGGGCGAAATCGGATGATAACCACGCCCCCTTTTTCGATATCGAAAATTTCGAAAAACGTATAAAACGGGTTAATTCAATATCAGAAGCAGCTACAATGATAAAATTTGCAATATATATTGATTTATATGTTCTTAGGCGGATTTTACCAAATTTTTTGAAAAGGGGCGTGGCACCGCCCCCATATATTTGAAGAAATTTTAAAATTTTGACTCCTAATAACTTGAGAACAGTTTATGCTAGTATAACGAAATTTTGTAGAGGGCATACTATTGTTGTGTTAAATTCAGATATAGAAAATAAACGAAATCGCTTGGCGACCACGCCTACTTTTTTATAAAAGTTATATTGAAAGGAGGTGGAAATATTGAAAAGTCCATATCTAATTAACTGATACCGCTATAATAATATAATTTTGTACATACATCAATTTTCATATTCTTTACATTATTTTTGCAAAATTTTGGAAAGTGGGCGTGGCACCGCCCACTTATGAGTCAAGCAATTTTCAAATTCGACTGCTAATAACTTCAGAACGATCTGAGATAGGTTTACGAAACTAGGTTCCAGGTATGTTATGTTTATGTAGAGTACTACCACAGAAAATAAGAAAAATCGGTGAACGACCACGCCCCTTTTTGGACTAAAGTTCTCTAAACGAGAGTTAGGAAACCGGAATATGCAATATCTGTTTAACTGATACAGATATAATGCTAAAATTTAGTACACTCATTCACCTGATGATGTTATTTGTGATGTTTAAAGGTTTTTTGGTAATATTTTGGAAAATGGGCGTGGCACCGCCCACAAGTGAATAAACAAAATATCAACATTTCACTATTAGCAAGCCTCTGTGAAAGTATCATAAAGATCTGCAATGAAAACTGATCTTCAATAGGGACAAACAACATAATAAAATCCGTGGGCGTGCCACCACCCACTTTTTTAAAATTATGTAAATATTGATTAATGGACACATATATCCGTACATCGAAAAATTTCACAAAATACGTTAAAAGTTATGGGCATGGCACGCCTTCTTTTCCAAAGTTATATATAGGACATGGTATAACCCTTGAAAAGATCGATTCAGTACTTTTGGCTCATGTAAGCGGTTAAAGCTTTATAAGCAAGGAGCGTGGCCGCTCCCACCAAATTCGCTATTGTTTAGGCTCGGCATAGATTGGTTTTTAAAATGGGCGAAATCGGATGAAAACCACGCCCCCTTTTTCTAAAAACTAACGCTGGGTATTTAATGTTCGGTTCACCCGAACTTAGACTTCCTTACTTGTTTTAATTAATTTTCTTTTATTTTCATTTTCAGTAGTGCTTCGTACACAAGGTATATTAACTTCATTCGCCTAACGGTAGTATGTAACGGCATAAACGAATCGAGATAGATATTGACTTAGGTATATCAAAATGTTCAGGAACAAAAGAGAAATTGATTGAGCCATGTCCGTCCGTCCGTCCGTTCGTGCGTCCGTCCGTCTGTCCGTCTGTCTGTGAACACGATAACTTGAGTAAATCTTGAGATATCTCAATGAAATTTGGTATGCGGGTTCCTTTTTACTTATCTCGGAGCGCTAATGAAAATAGGCAAAATCGGTTAAAAGCCACGCCCACTTTCTATATATATATAATATTTTCGAAAATACAAAAAGAGTGATTATTCAGAACATAATACACCTATAAGGATAAAGGTAAGGATAAGGCAAAAAATTTATATTTGAAGAAATTTTTTAAAAGGGGCGTGGCACCGCCCTTTTTTGATTAAGTCAAATTTGGAAATATTATTAATCATAAATCATTACGCAAATCGAATAACAAACAAGCAAGATTTACTGCCTTTTTATACCCAGCGTACTAGTACTAGTACACGGGTATATTAATTTTGTCCACATAACGGTACTATGTAACGGCGCAAAATAATCGAGTTAGATATGGGGTTCCATATATGAAAGTTCTTAGGTTGAAAAGAGGAATTGATTAAGGCATGCCCGTCCGTCTGTTCGTCCGTGTACACGATAACTTGAGTAAAAATTGAGATATTTGCATGAAATTTTGCATACAGGTTACTTTCTGGCCAAGGTAGGTTGCTATTGAAAATGGGCGAAATCGGATGATAACCACGCACCCTTTTTCGATATCGAAAATTTCGAAAAACGTATAAAACGGGTTAATTCCATATCAGGAGCAGCTACAATGATAAAATTTGCAATATGTATTGATTTATATGTTCTAAGGCGGATTTTATCAAATTTTTTGAAAAGGGGCGTGGCACCGCCCACATATATTTGAAGAAATTTTAAAATTTTGACTCTTAATAACTTGAGAACAGTTTATGCTAGTATAACGAAATTTTGTAGAGGGCATACTATTGTTGTGCTAAATTCAGATATAGAAAATAAACGAAATCGCTTGGCGACCACGCCTACTTTTTTATAAAACTTATATTGAAAGGAGGTGGAAATATTGAAAAGTCCATATCTAATTAACTGATACCGCTATAATAATTAAATTTGATACATACATAAATTTTTATATTCTTAACATAATTTTTGCAAAATTTTGGAAAGTGGGCGTGGCACCGCCCACTTATGAGTCAGGCAATTTTCAAATTCGACTGCTAATAACTTCAGAACGGTGTGAGATAGGTTTACGAAACTAGGTACCAGGCATATTATGTTTATGTAGAGTACTACCACAGAAAATAAGAAAAATCGGTGAACAACCACGCCCCTTTTTGGACTAAAGTTTTCTAAACGAGAGTTAGGAAACCGGAATATGCAATATCTGTTTAACTGATAAAGATATAATGCTAAAATTTAGTACACTCATTCACCTGATGATGTTATTAGTGATGTTTAAAAGTTGTTTGGTAATATTTTGGAAAATGGGCGTGGCACCGCCCACAAGTGAATAAACAAAATATCAACATTTCGCTATTAACAAGCCACTGTGAAAGTATCATAAAGATCTGCAATGAAAACTGATCTTCAATAGGGACAAACAAGATAATAAAATCCGTGGGCGTGCCACCACCCACTTTTTTAAAATTAGGTAAATATTGATTAATGGACACATATATCCGTATATCAAAAAATAAAATACGTTAAAAGTTATGGGCATGGCACGCCTTCTTTTCCAAAGTTATATATAGGACATGGTATAACCCTTGTAAAGATCGATTCAGTACTTTTGGCTCATGTAAGCGGTTAAAGCTTTATAAGCAAGGAGCGTGGCCGCGCCCACCAAATTCGCTATTGTTTAGGCTCGGACAAGATTGGTTTTTAAAATGGGCGAAATCGGATGAAAACTACGCCCCCTTTTTCTGAAAACTAACGCTGGGTATTTAATGTTCGGTTTACCCGAACTTAGACTTCCTTACTTGTTTTAATTAATTTTCTTTTATTTTCATACCTTTCCTTGATATGGGGAGAGCTAACAATTAAGGTAAATGTCCATAATTTCGTGGTACTAAGGAATTTTCTGACTTTCTACCTCTCTTGAGTAAAAACGGATGAAGGAAAACTAAAAAAGTAAATTTTTCCCATTGAGTTGATCTATTAAGATAGCTTTCCACTTAATTTCAAACAAAACTAACAAATGTTTTTTTTTATATAAATAAAGATGTGTGAGTACCTCAAATGTCCCTAATTTCGTGGCAAAAATTTTCTGATGTACCTAACTTCGTGGTAAAGTGTCCCTAACTTCGTGGTATTTGGTTAAACTCTAATTTTGTGGAAAATAAAAGTTATTTTCAACGCAAATTCCTAAAGATACACAAATTTATTTATTAAAATTTATGTTCAAAAATTTTAAATTTTAAATAATTTTTTTTTTGTTATTGTATTTATGAAAAGAAAGCGTTTTAAGACCAAGTGAGTAAGTAAAAAATTACTTGTAAGCAGACCTGTTAAATTTGATTAGAACTTAGTAATCAATTGATTAGACGGATTTTTTAATTGTTAATGATTATTTCAATTGGTTTTCGAGAAAAGGCAATTAGTAATTGATTACGATTGAAAAAAAAAACCAATCAAACTGATGTAATTTGTTACTTTTCTCAAAATTACTTTTATTTATTATTACTAAAAATGTTCTTTTTTAATTTTTGTGTTTTTTGGTCTTTTAAGTTTTACAACAAAAATAAACAATAAAAAAAAATGTATGCAATTGATGTAACTTTTTTTTTTTTTATAATTTCATAATATTTTTTTTTTTTTAATTTTTTTGGTGTGTTTTTAATTTTTTTTGTATTTTTAATTTTTAAATTTTTTTAAATTTAATTTGGTTTTTTTATTCTTTTTTTTATTTTTGATTTCTTGGAAATTAGGGGGCATGCGATAAAATTGATGTACGTAATTTCGTGGTATCGCTTTAAGCGGTAATCTGAGTTTTATATTTAAATTTTTTTGTTTATTATCGCTATTCATTCATAACAAAAGCAAAAAAGTATAAATCTTGACATATTTTTTTAAATTAAATGAAAAATTATTGAATAAACAAAAGTTATATAATGCCATTATTTCGTTAAAATGTTGTGCTTCGCAGAGCTTTTCGATTAAAATATTGACGAATGGGTTAATAAAAGTGTACCACGAAATTACGTCAAAATCTTCCTCAGGGGTTTCTTTAATTATTAAAATACTTAAAATAATAGAGTATCTTATGAAATGAGAAAGAAAATAAGGAAAACATAAAGTATTATATTCCCATAATTTCGTGGGTACCACGAAATTAGGTACATCACAAAAAACATGTGTCCCTAATTTCGTGGTATTTAAATATTAAATAAAATGTAAATGAAAAGTTATTGAAATAAGTTTTGCAGTAATAAAAACGTTTAAGAAATGTTAAATAAAACCAAAAAAATTATCATAAAAAAAAAAAATTTAAAGATACAATTTTTACAGGCTTAACAAAATCGACTGGTCTCCTTAACAGTTTCCTTAAGAGGCCTCCCTACAAAAGGCTCATTTTCTGAGCTTCCAACTTTATAATGCTTGTTATTTAATAGGTTTAATTTTTAAAAAATTGTAAAATATCCATTATTACACCCGAAAAGTTAATCTTTATTATGAAATTTTCAGTTTAAAAAAAAACTCCCCAAATTCCTTGTTTGAAAGAAAAAATCGAAATACCACGAAATAACGTACTACCACGAAATTATGGACATTTACCTTAGTTGCCTTTATAACAAATTTTCAGTTATTAAAATAGACCTGAGTAAATTAGGATAACATAACAGATCACTACTAGGTATTTAATGTTCGGTTACACCCGAACTTAGACTTCCTTACTAGTTTTGCCTTCACTTTATTTTATTTCATTTATTTGGCTTAGTTTCGATTCTGCTGGGAGAAATCTATAAATAAGGTGGTCAAAAAGGGTTGAAACAATAATAAAACTGATTTCAATAATCTGGTATATTACATATTTCGCACTTGTCCCAGGAGTCACAAAGACTTGTCCCAGGAGTCACAATTTAAATATTTAAAAATAGTTTGTTGAATTTGAATATATAAAATATTTTTATAGAATATGGTACTATGCAGTATGTATTTTCGACCATATACAAATTGTAGGTGACAGTTGAATAGTTGAACTAAAATTCGTATTCGTGCTCACAAAGATGCAACAAAGGGTGTCCCAGGAGTCACACTCAGTTTCTTAGTAGTTACAAAGGCACTTGTTGTTATTTGGCCAATTCTTTTAATGCATTAATTGTATTGGATATATATATTTATTTATTAAATATATTTCATATCAATTTAAGTCCCGATGTCAGTTTTTCAAGGCAAAATTGACTCAGCTCTGGAGTCAAATGTCCCAGGAGTCACGATGGAATGTCCCTTATTGGACCGTTTATAGAATAAAGTGCTTTGAAAAGTCGAATATTGAAAAATTCAGAGTTCCTAAGGGCTCTAGCAGGAATATTTATGAAGATCCTCTCAAGGAGCACTGGACAGTCAGTAGTGCCACGAAGAACGTCAAAAATAAACGAAAGCGATAAAATTACCCTCCTATTCTGCAGTGACTCTAGGTTGATCAATAGGCATCTCGCTTCATAAGACCGGATGGGTTCAGAAAACCGTAAGGTGCGCAAAGCAAAATATAACAAGTAAAGAAGTCTAAGTTCGGGTGTAGCCGAACATTAAATACCTAGTAGTGATCTGTTTTGGTATCCTTATTTACTCAGGTCTATGTTAATACCTGAAAAGGTGTTATAAAACAACTGATTGTTTTCGATTAAAAACACTTCTGTTGTAAGTGGTAAATTAAATTATCACTAAATAACAAAATATAAATAGTTTTGCATGGGGCTTATGAAAATAAAAAAATTAATACAAACTAGTAAGGAAGTCTAAGTTCGGGTGTAACCGAACGTTAAATACCTAGTAGTGACCTAATTTACTCAGGTCTATTTTAATAACTGAAAATTTGTTATAAAGGCATTTAATTGTTAGCTTTCCCCATATCAAGAAAAGGTATGAAAATAAAAGAAAATTAATTAAAACTAGTAAGGAAGTCTAAGTTCGGGTGGGTGCAGTGAAATAACGCCCAAGGAAATAACGCCCATGGACGTTATTTCCCATTCAAAAAGGAAATACCGCCCATGGGCCATATTTCCTTTTTAAAAGGAAATATCGCCCATCTGCAAAAATAAATAAAGCCCATGGCTCTTATTTCCTTTTTAAAAGAGAAATAACGCCGATAGGATTTTACGCGAGCAACACTAACTGTTGATTAGCATTTTTTTCACAAATTACCCTGTGAGAAAAGAGTGGGAAACGTGGCACGCGGAAGGACACCACCGTGGCGGTAGCCACGGCTATGGCACACACCAGGAGTTGGAATGGCGTAGCCCAGGGTTATTTTTTAAAGCGCTGCCAAAGGCCGCCTACGCGGAAAGGTGTCCTGCACATAAAAAACGTGAATGGGGCCCCGAATTGGGGATCTGACCCGGGTCAATTTTCGGTTTTTCACTAATAACTTTTCACAGAAACAAAATATTGCTTTTCCCCCTTCGGATTATAGTTACGGAGGCCCGATCCACAATTTTTAAGTGCAGAATATATTTCCGCGTAGGCGGCCTTCGGCCGCGCTTAAAAAAATAACCCTGGGATACGCCATTCTAACTCGGGGTGTGTGCCATAGCCGTGGCTACCGCCACGGTGATGTCCTTCCGCGTGCCACGTTTCCCACTATGGTTAACGTGAAATTTGTGTGTAACTATTCAATAAAATACAAAAAGAATTAGAATATTATTGTTTCATTAAAAAAAATGAAAGAGCAATTAGGCTTTTAAGACTTTATTTCTCTTTCGAAGTGTAATAAAGCCTTTTTTTAAATAAAGGCCTTATTTCACTTTCAATAGTGTAATAAGACCTTAAGGGCTTATTTCATAAGGCGCTATTGCACCCCACCTTATAAAAACATAACAAATATGTTAAAATTTATTGAAATAAAGAAAACCATATACTTAATTCTTGAATCAGCTTGTTTTAATTCGTTTTTAACGTCCGTGGGCTTTATTTCTCTTCGAAATAGGAAATAACACCCATCATCAAAAGGTGATAACACCCATGGGCTTTATTTCTTTTTTGAGTGGGAAATAACGCCCATGGGCGTTATTTCCTTGGGCGTTATTTCACTGCACCGTTCGGGTGTAGCCGAACATTAAATACCTAGTAGTGATCTGTTTTGGTATCCTAATTTACTCAGGTCTATTTTAATACCTGAAAAGGTGTTATAAAACAACCGATTGTTTTCGATTAAAAACACTCCTGTTGTAAGTGGTAAATTAAATTATCACTAGATAAGAAAATATAAATAGCTTTTCCCATGTCCATGAAAGGTATGAAAATAAAAAAAATTAATAAAAAAAAGGCAGTAGGGTGTTAACTACTTGTCCGTATATTTTGCGTGTTTGCTATCCGATTTGCGTAATTTTTGGCAGGAGTATACTACATACTATTGGGAAGCATCTCACTTACTTTCATTGAAATACCTTCTTGAAATTTTAAGCAATCGCTTTTGAAATAACAGACCTTTTTTGCTGAAAAGTGGGCGGCGCCACGCCTACTTCAACAAAATCCGCAAAATTTTTTTACAGCTTAGTTTTCCCTAAAAAGCCTATGATGTGTGTAAAATCTTATTTATATAACTTATACAATTATGGAAATATCGCGATTTTAATTTTACAAAGAAATTTTTCAGAACTGTATTCGAAAAGTGGGCGTTTCCTTTAACCAATTTTGTTAATTTTTACAGCAAAGAGTAAGCTTTACATGTTGAACAATTTCTCCAAATATCGTTTCAATAAATTAATTTTTACAGGAGTTATGGCATGGAAAGTTTTGTGGAATAATCCACCATAAAGGGGCGGGGCCATGCCCATTTTCTAAAAATTTTGTGCTTTCGACTTTCTTTGCCCACGAACACTTTAGAGGTGAAATAGAAATGATATACAGGTAGTTTAAGCAAAGTTATTGCATATTCAATATATCTATGATCCTTTTCAAAATCTTTTGTATAAAATTGGGCGTGGCCTTACCCGATTTCGGTAATTTTTTTTTCGAAATATTGCCTGTATTGATATAAATATGTGTGCTCAATTTCGTTTTGCTATCTTGAGCGGTTTTTGATTTATGATTAATAATATTTCCAAAATTGACTTAATCAGAAGTGGGCGGTGCCACGCCCCTTTTTAAAAATTTCTTCAAAAATTTACTTTTTGCCTTAACGCTAAAGTGCACACCAAATTTTATCCTTATTGGTGTATTATTTACTGAATAATCACTCTTTTAGTATTTTCGAAAATATTATATATATAGAAAGTGGGCGTGGCTTTTAACCGATAAGTGAAAAGGAACCTGCATACCAAATTTCATTGAGATATCTCAAGATTTACTCAAGTTATCGTGTTCACAGACGGACGGATGGACAGACGGACAGACGGACGGACGGACGGACGGACAGACGGACGGACGGACGGACATGGCTCAATCAATTTCTCTTTTCCTCCTGAGCATTTTGATATACATAAGTCAATATCTATCTCGATTCGTTTATGCCGTTACATACTACCGTTAGGCGAATGAAGTTAATATACCTTGTGTGCAAAGCACTACTAGGTATAAAAAGGCAGTAGGGTGTTAACTACTTGCCCGTAAATCTTGCTTGTTTGTTATTCAATTTGCGTAATTTTTGGCAGGAGTATACCACATACTATTGGGAAGTATCTCACAAAATTTCATTGAAATACATTCTTGAAATTCCAAGCAATCGCTTTTGAAAATAGCAGAGCTTTTATGCTAAAAAGTGGGCGGCGCCACGCCTACTTCACCAAAATCCACAAAATTTTTATACAGTTTGGTTTTGCTTAAAAAGCTTATTATGTGTGTAAAATCTTATTTATATAACTTATACAATTATGGAAATATCGTGATTTTAATTTTACGAAGAAATTGTTTAGAACTGTGTTTAAAAAGTGGGCGTGTCCGTTAACCAATTCTGTTTATTTTTACAGCAAAGACTTAGCTTAATATGTTGAACACTTTCTTCCAATATCGTTTCAATAAATCAATTTTTTCCGGAGGTATGGCATGGAAAGTTTTGTGGAATAATCCCCCATAAAGGGATTTTGTGCTTTCGACTTTCTTTGCGCACGAATACTTCAGAGGTGAAATAGAAATCATATACAGCTAGTTTAAGCAAAGTTATAGCATATTCAATATATCTATGATCCTTTTCAAAATCTTTCGTATAAAATTGGGCGTGAACCTAACCCGATTTTGCGAATTTTTTTTCGAAATATTGCCTGTATTAATATATATATGTGTGCTGAATTTTATTTTTCTATCTTGAGCGGTTTTTGATTTATGATTAATAATATTTCCAAACTTGACTATATCAAAAGTGGGCGGGACCACGCCCCTTTTTAAAAATTTCTTCAAAAATGTATTTGTTGCCTTAACGCTAAAGTGCACACCAAATATTATCCTTATGGGTGTATTATGTACTGAATAATCACTCCTTTTGTATTTTCGAAAATATTATATATATAGAAAGAGGGCGTGGCTTTTAACCGATTTTGCCTATTTTCAATAGCGCTCGGAGATAAGTGAAAAGGAACCTACATACCAAATTTCATTGAGATATCTCAAGATTTACTCAAGTTATCGTGTTCACAGACGGACGGAGGGACGGACATGGCTCAAACAATTTCTCTTTTCCTCATGAACATTTTGATATATATAAGTCAATATCTATCTCGATTCGTTTATGCCGTTACATACTACCGTTAGGCGAATGAAGTTAATATACCTTGTGTGCGAAGCACTACTAGGTATAACTAGTAAGGAAGTCTAAGTTCGGGTGTAACCGAACACTAAATACCTAGTAGTGATCTGTTTTGGTATCCCAATTTACTCAGGTCTATTTTAATACCTGAAAAGTTGTTATAAAGACAACTGATTGTTTTCGATTAAAAACACTTCTGTTGTAAGTGGTAAATTAAATTATCAATAAATAATAAAATATAAATAGTTTTCCCCATGCTTATGAAAGGTATGAAGATAAAAAAAATTAATAAAAACAAGTAAGGAAGTCTAAGTTCGGGTGAACCGAACATTAAATACCCAGCGTTAGTTTTTAGAAAAAGGGGGCGTGGTTTTCATCCGATTTCGCCCATTTTAAAAACCAATCTATGCCGAGCCTAAACAATAGCGAATTTGGTGGGAGCGGCCACGCTCCTTGCTTATAAAGCTTTAACCGCTTACATGAGCCAAAAGTACTGAATCGATCTTTTCAAGGGTTATACCATGTCCTATATATAACTTTGGAAAATAAGGCGTGCCATGCCCATAACTTTTAACGTATTTTGTGAAATTTTTCGATGTACGGATATATGTGTCCATTAATCAATATTTACATAATTTTAAAAAAGTGGGTGGTGGCACGCCCACGGATTTTATTATGTTGTTTGTCCCTATTGAAGATCAGTTTTCATTGCAGATCTTTATGATACTTTCACAGAGGCTTGCTAATAGTGAAATGTTGATATTTTGTTTATTCACTTGTGGGCGGTGCCACGCCCATTTTCCAAAATATTACCAAAAAACCTTTAAACATCACAAATAACATCATCAGGTGAATGAGTGTACTAAATTTTAGCATTATATCTGTATCAGTTAAACAGATATTGCATATTCCGGTTTCCTAACTCTCGTTTAGAGAACTTTAGTCCAAAAAGGGGCGTGGTCGTTCACCGATTTTTCTTATTTTCTGTGGTAGTACTCTACATAAACATAACATACCTGGAACCTAGTTTCGTAAACCTATCTCAGATCGTTCTGAAGTTATTAGCAGTCGAATTTGAAAATTGCTTGACTCATACTTCTGATATTGAATTAACCCGTTTTATACGTTTTTCGAAATTTTCGATATCGAAAAAGGGGGCGTGGTTATCATCCGATTTCGCCCATTTTCAATAGCAACCTACCTTGGCCAAAAAGTAACCTGTATGCAAAATTTCATGCAAATATCTCAATTTTTACTCAAGTTATCGTGTACACGGACGGACAGACGGACAGACGGACAAACGGACAGACGGACGGACATGCCTTAATCAATTCCTCTTTTCAACCTAAGAACTTTCATATATGGAACTCTATATCTAACTCGATTATTTTGTGCCGTTACATATTACCGTTATGTGGACAAAATTAATATACCCTTGTACTAGTACTAGTACGCTGGGTATAAAAAGGCAATGGGGTGTTAACTACTTTCCGTAAATCTTGCTTGTTTGTTATTCGATTTGCGTAATTTATGCCAGGAGTATACTACAAACTATTGGGATGTATCGCACAAAATTTCATTGAAATACATTCTTCAAATTCTAAGCAATCGCTTTTGAAAACAGCAGAACTTTTATGCTAAAAAGTGGGCAGCGCCACGCCTACTTCAACAAAATCCACAATATTTTTATATGTTTAGTTTTGCCTAAAAAGCCTATTATGTGGGTAAAATATAATTTTTATAACTTATACAATTAGGAAAATATCGCGATATTAATTTTACAAAGAAATTTTTCAGAACTGTGTTTAAAAAGTGGGCGTGTCCGTTAACCAATTCTGTTTATTTTTACAGCAAAGACTTAGCTTAATATGTTGAACACTTTCTCCCAATATCGTTTCAATAAATCAATTTTTTCCGGAGGTATGGCATGGAAAGTTTTGTGGAATAATCCACCATAAAGGGGCGGGGCCACGCCCATTTTCCAAAAATGTTGTGCTTTCGACTTTCTTTGTCCACGAACACTTTAGAGGTGAAAAAGAAATTATATACAGCTAGTTTAAGCAAAGTTATAACATATTCAATATATCTATGATCCTTTTCAAAATCTTTCGTATAAAATTGGGCGTGGCCCTTACCCGATTCCGCTAATTTTTTTTCGGAATATTGCCTGTATGAATATAAATATTTGTGCTGAATTTTATTGTGCTACTTTGATCAGTTTTTGATTTATGATTAATAATATTTCCAAATTTGACTTAAACAAAAAAGGGCGGTGCCACGCCCCTTTTAAAAAATTTCTTCGAAAATTAATTTCTTGCCTTAATACCAAAGTACACACCGAATTTTATCCTTATAGGTGTACTAGGTACTGAATAATCACTCTTTTTGTATTTTCGAAAATATTATGTATATATAGAAAGTGGGCGTGGCTTTTAACCGATTTTGGCTATTTTCAATAGCGCTCCAAGATAAGTGAAAAGGAACGTGCATACCAATTTTCATTGAGATATCTCAAGATCTTGTAGTATATCAGAGCATGTCAGCAACAACAACAAAGCCACACGCCGACACCTAAGTGTCAGGCTGTAGAATGTTTACATTTTGCTAAGTCAACGTATTTTCAATAGCGTTCACTTTCTCACGATGTCCAAATATTTGAGCCTCATCATATTACATATGTTTGTCATGTATGTGGGTACGCGTGTGACTGCATTACTTGATGTCACACGCTAACCATATTTGTAAGTATGTATGTGACTGCATTGGTTAAAACCCCCCCCATGGCCAAATCTAAGTTGCAATGATTTTACAAATATTTTCAAAATACAGTTTATAAATTTTGTATTGAATCTTGACTAATAATTTTTGACAAAATTAGTTAAAATAATTTTACGGAAGAAGAAATTGGTGAAAGTTGCAAAGAATAAGGTTGGCCAATACATAAGTCCGGCACTTTGAATCGCACTTGGAGCTTTCCGAAATTACAAAGTTGTGTAGCGTATGGGCATTTTTTGTTCTTAAATTTTACCGATGAAAACAGGGAACAGTTTCAATTAACAGAGCGAATGAACTTCAAGGCTCAATTCTATGAAATATTTCGAGTGTTTTCTGAACCTTTTTGTTGTAGGCGTAAAGAGAACTGTGAGAAAATGAACGTTGGAGAGCAGATGAGCGACAACGTTTAATTATTTGAATGTTTTCAAACATTTTCTGAGGTTTTTTTTATTTTACCTAACAGAAGATAAAGATCGCATTTTTCATGGACGTTTATCAATAGTCTGTGAAAAATAAACATAGCATATTTCATATTTTCCGAATAGTGTCAATAAAACTTCATAAACCTTATTTTTTATTATTTATAATAATAATAATAATATTTTGTTGTTGGTTTTTGCGATCTTTCTTGTTTTTACATATTTGTAAGTTTTGCAAGCTTGAGATCAGAGAAACAATAATTCGTAATGAATTTTAATTGTCAGTTTTTGGGAAAAATTGATAATTGGAGAAAAATTACATTGTTAAATCACAGCGATGGATAGGATTACATGTTTCAGAGTTTCCAAGCTCATCATCAGATCCCTTTTCGGACACTGGGATGCGAACCAGTGTCTGCACCAAAGCCGCTGTTAGAAAAATCTAACATCTAAGCTATGATGCCCTGTGACGTCACAATGCACTTATCTCCACTTCAATCAATTCCCTTTTTTTTGTTTGTTTGTTCTTGCCAACATTGAGCACACATTGTTGTTAGACCTTCGGTCATACGAACGAATGCGTGTGCTGGACTTTTTTGTTTGTACATATTTATGTACGTAAACCCGTGCTACGGTTCTTAATATTTTGTTGTTGGTTTTTGCGATCTTTCTTGTTTTTACATATTTGTAAGTTTTGCAAGCTTGAGATCAGAGAAACAATAATTCGTAATGAATTTTAATTGTCAGTTTTTGGGAAAAATTGATAATTGGAGAAAAATTACATTGTTAAATCACAGCGATGGATAGGACTACATGTTTCAGAGTTTCCAAGCTCATCATCAGATCCCTTTTCGGACACTGGGATGCGAACCAGTGTCTGCACCAAAGCCGCTGTTAGAAAAATCTAACATCTAAGCTATGATGCCCTGTGACGTCACAATGCACTTATCTCCACTTCAATCAATTCCCTTTTTTTTTTTGTTTGTTTGTTCTTGCCAACATTGAGCACACATTGTTGTTAGACCTTTGGTCATACGAACGAATGCGTGTGCTGGACTTTTTTGTTTGTACATATTTATGTACGTAAACCCGTGCTACGGTTCTTAATATTTTGTTGTTGGTTTTTGCGATCTTTCTTGTTTTTACATATTTGTAAGTTTTGCAAGCTTGAGATCAGAGAAACAATAATTCGTAATGAATTTTAATTGTCAGTTTTTGGGAAAAATTGATAATTGGAGAAAAATTACATTGTTAAATCACAGAGATGGATAGGATTACATGTTTCAGAGTTTCCAAGCTCATCATCAGATCCCTTTTCGGACACTGGGATGCGAACCAGTGTCTGCACCAAAGCCGCTGTTAGAAAAATCTAACATCTAAGCTATGATGCCCTGTGACGTCACAATGCACTTATCTCCACTTCAATCTATTCCCTTTTTTTTTTGTTTGTTTGTTCTTGCCAACATTGAGCACACATTGTTGTTAGACCTTCGGTCATACGAACGAATGCGTGTGCTGGACTTTTTTGTTTGTACATATTTATGTACATAAACCCGTGCTACGGTTCTTAATATTTTGTTGTTGGTTTTTGCGATCTTTCTTCTTTTTACATATTTGTAAGTTTTGCAAGCTTGAGATCAGAGAAACAATAATTCGTAATGAATTTTAATTGTCAGTTTTTGGGAAAAATTGATAATTGGAGAAAAATTACTTTGTTAAATCACAGCGATGGATAGGATTACATGTTTCAGAGTTTCCAAGCTCATCATCAGATCCCTTTTCGGACACTGGGATGCGAACCAGTGTCTGCACTAAAGCCGCTGTTAGAAAAATCTAACATCTAAGCTATGATGCCCTGTGACGTCACAATGCACTTATCTCCACTTCAAT
>OX608078.1:104982401-105043473 GCA_951509765.1 Sphenella marginata
GCTATTGAAAATAGGCAAAATCGGTTAAAAGCCACGCCCACTTTCTATATATATAATACTAGAAGGACCCGGCAGACGTTGTTCTGCCCAAATTTAGGGAAAAAAATCGCACGATAAATAAAAAAGTTTGGAATATTTCGGTCCCTGGTCCATTTCCCTGTCAAAAAGTAATCCCAAATTTCAACAAAAGTAAAGAACTACTCTTTTGCCAAATTTGAAGAAATTCGTTCCATAAAGAAAAAAGTTTGGAATATTTCGTTCCCTGGTCCACTTCCCGGAATAAAACTTTACATAAACACTCTCAGGGTTCCTACTGAGCTATCCTGTAACAAAATCGGCGTGGTAGTTCCGGAGTCTATAACATACATACATACATACCCACATAAGTAAATATGTACATCCTATTTTATATATATGTATATGTAGATATATCGAAATGAACCAAAGTCCAAATGAAAGCTGTGGTCTTCCCCTTTCGATTGATACCAATTTTGTGCGAATATTCCAAAGTTTACCCGAAACCACATTTTGACCGATAACTCTGTTATCGATAAATATATCGAATTGAACCAAAGTCCAAATGAAAGCTGTGGTCTTCCCCTTTCGATTGATGCCAATTTTGTGCGAATATTCCAAAGTTTACCGGAAACCACATTTTGACCGATAACTTTGGTATCGATAAATATATCGAATTGAACCAAAGTCCAAATGAAAGCTGTGGTCTTCCCCTTTCGATTGATACCAATTTTGTGCGAATATTCCAAAGTTTACCCGAAACCACATTTTGACCGATAACACTGTTGTCGATAAATATATCGAATTGAACCAAAGTCCAAATGAAAGCTGTGGTCTTCCCCTTTCGATTGATATCAATTTTGTGCGAATATTCCAAAGTTTACCGGAAACCACATTTTGACCGATAACTTTGTTATCGATAAATATATCGAATTGAACCGGAGTCCAAATGAAAACTGTGGTCTTCCCCTTTCGATTGATACCAATTTTGTGCGAATACTCCAAATTTTACGGAAAACAACATTTTGGCCGATAACTCTATTATCGGTAAATTTATCGAAGTTTCATGATGCCTGTTACCTATTCTACTCTCCTAAGAACCTGTCTGCAAAATTTCGTAATGATCGGGCCATTTGTTCAGACGATAAAGAACCACAAACATCCGCAGTCACTCACAAACTTACGTTTTTATATATTAGTAAGATTTTCGAAAATACAAAAAGAGTGATTATTCAGTACATAATACACCTATAAGGATAAAATTCGGTGTGTAATTTGGCGTTAAGGCAAAAAATTAATATTTGAAGAAACTTTTTAAAAGGGGCGTGGCACCGCCCACTTTTGATTAAGTCCATTTTGGAAATATAATTAATCTTAAATCAAAAACCGCTCAAGATAGCAAAACGAAATTGAGCACACATATTTATATCAATACAGGCAACATTTCGAAAAAATTACCGAAATCGGATAAGGCCACGCCCAATTTTATACAAAAGATTTTGAAAAGGATCATAGATATATTGAATATGCAATAAATTTGCTTAAACTACCTGTATATCATTTCTATTTCACCTCTAAAGTGCTCGTGGTCAAAGAAAGTCGAATGCACACAATTTTTGGAAAATGGGCGTGGTTTCGCCCCTTTATGGTGGATTATTCCACAAAACTTTCCATGCCATAAGTCCGGTAAAAATTCATTTATTGAAACGATATTTTGAGAAAGTGTTCAGCATATATAGATAACTCTTTGCTGTAAAAATAAACAAAATTGGTAAACGGACACGCCCACTTTTTAAACACAGTACTGAAAAATTTCTTTGTAAAATTAAAATCGCGATATATCCTTAATTGTATAAGTTATATAAATAAGATTTTACACACATAATAAGCTTTTTAAGCTAAACTAAACTGTAAAAAAATTTTGTGGATTTTGGTGAAGTAGGCGTGGCGCCGCCCACTTTTCAGCAAAAAAGTTCAGCTATTTTCAAAAGCGATTGCTTGAAATTTCAAAAAGGTATTGGTGAGATGCTTCCCAATAGTATTTAGTATACTCCTGCCAAATATTATGCAAATCGGATAGCAAACACGCAAAATATACCGACAAGTAGGTAACACCCTCTTACCTTTTTATACCTAGTAGTGCTTCGCACACAAGGTATATTAACTTCATTCGCCTAACGGTAGCATGTAACGGCATAAACGAATCGAGATAGATATTGACTTATGTATATCAAAATGTTCATGAGGAAAAGAGAAATTGATTGAGCCATGTCCGTCCGTCTGTGAACACGATAACTTGAGTAAATCTTGAGATATCTCAATGAAATTTGGTATGTAGGTTCCTTTTCACTTATCTCCGAGCGCTATTGAAAATAGGCAAAATCGGTTAAAAGCCACGCCCTCTTTCTATATATATAATATTTTCGAAAATACAAAAGGAGTGATTATTCAGTACATAATACACCCATAAGGACAATATTTGGTGTGCACTTTAGCGTTAAGGCAACAAATACATTTTTGAAGAAATTTTTAAAAAGGGGCGTGGTACCGCCCACTTTTGATATAGTCAAGTTTGGAAATATGATTAATCATAAATCACAAACCGCTCAAGATAGAAAAATAAAATTCAGCACACATATATATATTAATACAGGCAATATTTCGAAAAAAAATTCGCGAAATCGGGTTAGGTTCACGCCCAATTTTATACGAAAGATTTTGAAAAGGATCATAGATATATTGAATATGCTATAACTTTGCTTAAACTAGCTGTATATGATTTGTATTTCACCTCTGAAGTGTTCGTGGGCAAAGAAAATCGAAAGCACAAACTTTTTGGAAAATGGGCGTGGCCCCGCCCCTTTATGGGGGAGTATTCCACAAAACTTTCCATGCCATAACTCCGGTAAAAATTTACTTATTGAAACGATATTGGGAGAAAGTGTTCGACATATAAAGCTAACTCTTTGCTGTAAAAATAGACAAAATTGGTTAACGGACACTCCCACTTTTTGAACACAGTTCTGAAAAATTTCTTTGTAAAATTAAAATCGCGATATTTTCCTAATTGTGTAAGTTATATAAATAATATTTTACACACAAAATAAGCTTTTTAAGCAAAACTAAACTGTAAAAAAATTTTTTGGATTTTGGTGAAGTAGGCGTGGCGCCGCCCACTTTTCAGCAAAAAAGGTCTGTTATTTTCAAAAGCGATTGCTTGAAATTGCAAGAAGGTATTTCAATGAAAGTTAGTGAGATGCTTCCCAATAGTATCTAGTATACTCCTGCCGAAAATTATGCAAATTGAATAAGAAACAAGCAAGATTTACGGGAAAGTAGTGAACACCCTATTGCCTTTTTTTATAAATTTTTTTATTTTCATACCTTTTATAAGCATGGGGAAAACTATTTCTATATTGTTATTTAGTGATAATTTAATTTACCACTTACAACAGAAGTGTTTTTAATCGAAAACAATCAGTTGCCTTTATATCAACTTTTCCGTTATTAAAATAGACCTGAGTAAATTAGGATACCAAAACAGATCATACCTTTCCTTGATATGGGGAAAGCTAACAATTAGTTGCCTTTATAACAAATTTTCAGTTATTAAAATAGACCTGAGTAAATTAGGATACCAAAACAGATCACTAATAGGTATTTAATGTTCGGTTACAGCCGAACTTAGAACTAGTTTTTGTTTGTTATTGTCGTTTATACATATCCAGAGTAGTATAGGTAGATTTAGGATATAATTAAATAAATACTAACTATACATCTGCTCAGCAGCGCATAATGGTTTTTGTCATACCCATTGAGTTCAAAAGATCCGTTTTTTGAGTTGGACATCCAAAAAATTTATTTGTTTATACCAAGGATGTTAAAACCGGAAACATTGTATATCCTAAAGCACTGCAATAAATGGAATGTTAAAAATTAATAGAAAAATATTTGAAAATGTATTTCTAGGGAAGTCACTGGTCAGGCAGAACAACGTCTGCCGGGTCTGCTAGTAATCTCTACATATAATAAAATTGTAACAGGTCGATGTCTGTACTTGGCAGATATCAACAAAAAATTTATTTGGGGAAGCATTATTAAACGAGTAGAATCCAAATCAACCATTTTTTTTATTTTTGTGTGTCTGTCTGTCTGTCCGTCTGTCCGTATGTTTGTGGCCGTATCACTCTGAAAGTACTGAATGGAAATGAATTAAACTTTTTTCGTTGAATTGCTAGATACTCAACCTAAAGTTTAAGATATTCGTTTTTCGATATCTCAACCGGTTTTGGAGTTATCGCCCAATATGTGGACCAGGGGTGACCAGAAATGTCTTAGTACAATATGGATGTCAAACGAAAGGTGTCAATGAGTGCTGTAATATGCGATGTGATCAATTGAAATATCCCAAATGGTTTCGGAGATATCTTGAAGTTATCGACGAATATTAGCAAAAAAATCTGTTAGTACAATATGGGTATCAAACGAATGGTGCCAATGGGTACTGTTATATGCGATGCGCTTAATTTAAATATCTCAAATGGTTTCAATTATATATCTTCAAAAATTTCGACCTGTTACAATTTTATTATATGTAGAGATATGTTTGCATTTCAAATTTCGAAAACTGGCCCAAATGTATTTTTTAATTGTTGTTGTTAACTATACAATCAAGTTATAGAAAGAAAGTCGAACTTCGAAAAAGTGCGTATAGGCTATAATAATTAAAATCGGGCTCAGTCTGTTATAAGTTCTGATACGCAGCGAAGCAAGCAGGCCTTACTAGTAAAATAATAATTTACTAAAGGTCGTCCCTATTAACCCGTGCTCTGCACACCCCCGACCTAGTTTAATAAATAATATAATATATAAAATTAAAAAAAACTACTCGCCTCCTCAAAGCCTAGACAGTTGTATACAAACGAATATTTTATTCAGACTGCTCAAATTTTCATTACATAACAGACTTATAAAAAAAACTACTATCATTAAAACTGGAATAAGTGAAACAAGTACTTTGTGTTGCAGGTATTTTTAACAGATATAATTATAAGAAATATTTTAGGTTGAAAGTCTACCAAAAACTGAACTTCAATTTTATTAAAAAATATTTAAATTCAAAATAAATTCAAAACATATTTGATTAACAAAAGTAAAGTAAAGTAAATACACATCAAGTATTGGCACCACATATATATTAAGATAAATAAGGCACATTTCATTTAGCTTGAAATAAATCAAAATAAAAAGGCACATTTCATTTGGATTGCTATTAATATATGTATATGTATATGGCCATATACAATATGGTTTGTTCGAAAAGATAATTATATTTACTAGTCGTTGTAATTGTACTTTTACGACATAGATCTAAGAGGCTTACATGTGCTGAATTGTCAGTTTACGACTCACTTTTAAAAATAAATAAATTTTTCATAATAAATATGGAAACAAAATTTTTCCGAAGTTGAGGAAAATTTTTTGCCCGAACTTGTCGGCAAAAAGTGCTTGTTTAAATGTTCAAAATGATTACATTATTGATTTATGTACAATAATTAATTACACTTAAAAGCAGGGACGGGGACTTTTATTCCTTTTAAAATAAAAGTCCAAAGAAAAAAGTTATTTCTGGACTTTTATTCTTATCCGGGCGAAAATAATCGGACAACTCGTACTTTTTATTTTTTCTGGCCAGAAATAAAAGTTATCTTTGTCCTTATATTTTTTAAGGACAGAATAACAGTCCGAGCCAAAATCTACCAACCCGCCAATCTAAATTTAATGAATTTCCTGTCATATGAAAGAGGATTGACGGTTTAGTAGATTTTGGTTCAGACTTTTATTCTGTCCTTAAAAAATATAAGGACAAAGATAAATTTTATTTCTGCCGAGAAAAAATAAAAGCCCGGGGGTGTAAGTTATTATATTATTTCAAAAAAGCCAGGAAAATTAATTGTGTCCAGGATGTTGATCCTAGAAGTCATGGGATGACAGAAAATGTAATATTTTTCTCCAGTGACACTATCTAACCCCGGACTTTTATGAGATCGGAAAAAAATAACGCGTTATGAGCGTTGCAGTCCCAATATCTCATTTCAAGTGATGCTTTATGCTTTTAATACCCGCTTCCAATAATGCCTCCGAAATTCGAGGACCCAGGCGGGGTAAAGTGCCACGTTACACGACGAAATGCTGCGTAGTGTGCTTCTGAATCGAATTATTGTTGAAGAGCGACCCGGTCTGCTTTTAGCTCCGAGTTGGCGCCGACAAACGTTGTTGCACAGTCGCTGTATATATCCGCACTGTAGCCCCTCTGAACGACGAATCTTCGGAGTGCAGCGAGGAACATTGCGGTGCTTAAGTCAATGCGACATATCTTTTTTTTGCTCTTGTGGCCTCTACCCTTTGTAGTGCGAAGTAGATAGGGTCCACCATTATCCACTCCACAGTGGCTAAAGGCCCTTGACAGGGTACAGCGTTGAGGCGGAAGGTTTCGTATAATTTGATTTGTTGGTAGCCCCATGTGCAGAAAACATCTTAGACACCGTTGAATGTAGCTTTTAATAGCGCAGTGGGCATCAATCATCCAATAGGTACCGTCGTCTTAAAAAGTTAAGCGTAACTTGAACGCCACCTACATGGTGCATTCATGGGCTTGTTTGATCCAAAGAAGGCCCAATTGATCCGCTTTTGGAAGAAGACATGGGTATTGCTCGTGGAAAGGCAAATCAGCGGTTTTAAATCTACCGTTTGAACGCAGAATGCCGTATTTATCCAAGATCGGGCTTACTTTGAGTATTTTGCTTTTCGAACTTATTTGTTTATTGTAATCTCAGGGGCAAAATGTATATTCTGTAATACCTTATCCAGAAGTTTAGTGCTGTTGTTCTTTCGGCAGCTGTGCACCAAGGAGTTGTGGCATGTGGTAGCCTTAGTTTCACTGCAATGAATCGCTGACACCAGCCGTTACTACTAATAGAGTGTTGATGTTTGAGTACCTTTTAAGAAAAGTTTCCGTGAGCTTGGTGTCGAATTCGCGGGAATTGTTACTAGCGATACGATTTCGTCGTCGGATAGGCTTGGTCATAGTTTACTTTGTTGAGGACATTCACTGTAAGAGTTGGCTAGATTAGCCACAACACTGGCGGGTGCAACCCTTCCGCCAGCATTCACCACACCACACACACACTTACACAGTCACGCACCAACTAATTGTCAACACCAAACACACACACATTGTAAACAAAAAAACACAATTTCGTAAATCTCGAGCAAAACGGTCGCATATCGCCTGAGCCAAACGAATAAATATATTTACCAATTTTTAAAACGCATAAATCTTTACATTTTTATTGAAAGTTCGGTAGTGAGTGCGAAGGTGAGTGCAGTGAAGTGTCCCGAATTATATATGGTCCTACATCGCCTAAAAGACAGGCACCTATGGACAGTGACAAAATATAGTAAAAAGCACGAATTTTAAAAGAGGTCCTTACCCAAACAGAAAATAAAAAGAAAATTTTAAGTGCAGTGTCCTAAAATATAAAGTGCAAAAAACAAGCACATACATATGTACACTAGGGTGACGAAAAAAAAAATTAAAAATTAAAATTCGGGCGCGCCGGTTTACAATACGGCAATTAAATATCAAAAAAAAAAAACAACAAATACAGTCCACTTACTTTCAAATTCGGGCGCGAACAACTAAAATAGTTTAACTGCACAAACAAAAAAAAAAAGCAAGGATAAGTACAACCCCCCTTTCCCCTGAAAAAAGAGCGGTGAGTTGAAAAAGTTTCAATATAATATAAAATATTTTACATATAATATAAAATATTCACATACAGTCTTACCGGTTGTACCAATGTTCCGACCACCTAAATAAATTTGCACATACATATTAACCGACACATAAAAATCAAGATTTAAATTAAGTACCACTTTCTGCTTATTTTTCGTGTTGTCCAACACAAACAAAAATTAACAATAACAAAATATAGGCTTAAAGTTTTACTTGCAAAGTACCCGGCAATACCCTATTTAGCTTGCACTCCCTTGCGCACATAAGTCAAGAAAAGGCAGGATTGCACTAACAAAATAAGCAGTAGAATGAATAAAGAAAAATATACAAAAAATAAACAACAAAGCTCCTTGCACTTAATTCAAGCATCTGCAGATTTGTAAATGCATGCGTATTAGTGAGAGCGATTTGATCGCTCAAACCAATTGATTTGCGCGTCATTCGCTTGTTAGACAGCAACATGAAAGCACCACTGCGCAATATGGCAAGCAAATATTTTATGATGATGAATCCCTTTGCAATTTTTATTTAATGCTTTATTAAGTTTTTTTTTTATTTACATACTACCCCTATAATTTTTACTACTCTCGCCAATTGTACGTACGTACATACATATTTTTCAGATTCGTTGCGCAAATATGCGACAACCATGCGCGATGTTGTTTTGCCACTTGTTCAGTTAGATTAGTTTATTATTATTTTTTATACCCTAGAGGGTCCTCAGTTGGCAACAGAATCGTAGGATCAAGTGGGGTATTATATGCTTGTTTATATTATTCGTATCGCTATCCTTTCTTCGTTTGATGAAAGGACAACCGACTGCGCCAAATTTGTCGTGGCTAGCAAAGGGCGAATTTTTAAAAAAGACTCTACATTTTATTTATTAATTATTGGGCCGGAAGTTACTTTTACTTATTTTGTTATACTTAATATGAATTTGTCAATATCGTCTGGTGCTGAGTTTGCACTTACATAAGTTGACGAATTATTGGTAATTGGGGGGTTATTGGTAGTATACATAACTCATGCGCACTATTCATCCATTATTACCATGTTCAAGGAATGAATGTTCGAATATAATATAGAAAGAAAAGTATCTCTTATCAGGGTTTCTTAGTTATTTGCGATTGTCTCGTTTAAATATATGAGGAATGATAAAAATGTTACATCAACTGACTATTAATATGCATTTCTCTTGCTAAAGAAGTACAATTTGCGAACATATTTCTATAAAACAAATTTTTGATAAAACATCTGTGGGCATTGTTATCTGGCTGATAAGTTTGAAATTTTCGTGGTCTTAAACCGTACAATTAAATTAAATTTAAAAGTGCATATTACTAGAAAGAGAGGCGAAATATATTTTACATCCGATTTGTTTAACTTGGAGTGTGAAGAAAATCATTGATTTCGGAGCCCTACCACAATACTTGTGTAAATCAACAAACGTGATCCAAAAAATCATTTGTACACAACAACAATCAGTGCATTGTGAAACAACAACAACTTCCGCCATTATCCATTTTATTTAAACTGCAATGCTGATTGCGGTGCCACCTGTGTGTGGACGATTTTTCTTTTAGAGCACTGCTTATTATTTAAGGTGTCCAGGTGTACCTTTAAAACCGCAGAAAATATTTAACGTGGAACTAAATTTTCCTTGATACTTTTAAAAGTTGTGATGTCGCCTTCTCCTTTTGTCTCCGTTGGACAGAAACTTCGCCAGTCGATATCAGGCGTACCTCACCTACTACGAAAGCTGCAAAACTTGCTGCTTTATATGGCAAAATTAAAGAGCTAGAAAAGAACGTCCAGCAGCAAATAGACCAGTTGCAGCCACTTATTGAGACATCTGCACCAAAATTGCGGAAGTTGAAAATAAGTTAACGCAACGTTTGGAAAAAGAAATATCGGAGCTCAATATTGCTATTTCTGACTACATGCTGCTATTCAAAATCAATTAGCAGGTTTAGTTCATCAAAATACTACATCCAATATTGCTGCGGATGCTGTTGGCTTTGGTATTCCATAACAAGAGGGGGAAACTTGAAAAGCCTTTTCAATCAGGTATGTCTGTCCATAGAATTTATGGTTCCTCAAATAAGAAACATTTTCCGGGTCAAAGCCTCAACGGAAAATCCCAATAGTGCGATTGTGATCAAACTTCATTCGCCCCTTGATCGCAACCGTACTCTACGAGCCTTTGGTGAACATCGCAAGCGAACAAAATCTGCGACTCCCTTGAGCCCTCTTGGGATAGATGGATATTCCATATTCCATATATTTCCAGATATTTGAAAGTATAACGAAAGAAGCCCGCTCTCTGTTCCAAGAACGAATGGGAATATGGTGTCTGAACAAATCGGCTAAGGTGGTTCGTAAGAGCGGCCGTGGCTCGGACGCACCGTGGTCGATTTGTGATTTAGTGGAAGAAAGAAAATAAAAAGAACGAGAATTCTCGTTATAAAGTGGCCGTATATTTGGTATGAAATTTATAAGTTTTACAAGTTATTTTACCTTAGATATTGGTTGCCGGTGAAAGTCCTGGGGTGGCCGTGATGTGGTTTCTTCAACGCTCGCTGGAAAAGTAGACGGTTGGCCAGTCGCAGACAACCGTTGAACCCCAAATTTCAGCCTCCGGTTTTAAGGGGAGGTGAACCGACACATGCACACCCACATGCATGTATATGTTTGCTGACAAACATGAATATGCGTACAGGTATATACATGTGCGCGGCTTGGTGTTGGGGTTTTGTATAAAATGAAAAGTGACATTAGGGTGGCGCATTTTTTTAGACTTTAGGCATCGGGCCTAAACAGTGTCTGTTTTCACGATTAGAGGATTTGTGCACGTTAAAAATGAGAAAGAACCAAAGAGCCCATCAATATTAATAAGAACTGAAGATGACTTGCTGCAATTTCTCTAGTATATCATTAAGTTTCAGAAGTTTATGTAGCACTTTTTGAATTCCCTGGTTAGCTAAACTCAGTGTCTTCGTCCATTCTTCACTCCATTTACAATCGTATTACTTTAATGTTGCTTTTAACTTATGCTATATTTATGATCGTGGAATACTATATGAATAGCATTGACCACAATAGTCTTGCACTACTAAATATCCTGTGCAGTCGACAGAGTTGTGTTAATGTCTTTCACGGAGCCTTAACAATGAGAAAGTTGAGGTTAGAAGTACATTTGAGAAGTCGTCAGTGGACGTTATTTGTATTGGCTACGAGAGCCTGACCAGCCACATCACAATTTACACCAACACATACACAATTACACGCACCAATTGTCAAACACACGAATACACTTATAAACAAACAAAACACAGTTCAGATAGAATTTTCATGCGAACTACCCGCCTATTTATGCGCCTTAACTACTGTTTTGAATTGAAATAAATTTGTAATTTTAAATATTAAACTTTCGTCGTTTTTATTTGGAAATTGCGAGGTGAGTGCAGTGCAGTGAAAAGTGCAACCTTAGTGCTAAACTGTTTATGGTCCTCCTTCGCCAGGGAGAAAGGCACCTATGGACAAAAAAAAAATTACAGTCTAACAATAAATAAAAGAGGCAAAGCTAACAAAAAAATTTTTAAATTCGTAAAATATAAAAGCCCAAGTGACAAAATTTTATATACATATGTACATGCATATATGGGCACAGAGATATAAACGATTAACACAAACAAAAACTAATACAGTCCACTAAATAAACATTTCGGGAGCGAATATTTAACAAATACAACAATTTTAATAACACTTATAAGGGCAACAACCACACACAACAAAAAACAAGCTAGATAAGTACCCCTGCCCCTAACAGGAGTGATCACGTAAGTCAAATCTTGACCATTTATTTAAAATTGATCATTTGCATAGCAACAAGATTTTCGATAACTGAAAATAATTTCACCAAAAAAGTCTATGTTCATTTCCTTGTGCTAGCAAAAATAAAAATTCCGCTAAAATTGCAAGTAACACTTGCCAATTTATCCCTCACAACAAAACCAATATACAAAATTAAAAATAGCGGAAAAATTTAATATATATTTACATAATTATTATATACACATACCGACATATTACAAAATATTCGCGCACTAGAAAAAAATAAGTTCAAATTACTGCTTATTTTTTGTGTGTTCTTAAACACAACTAGTTTCCAACAACAAAAATATTATTTCAAGTTTTCACTTGCAAATTTGCCCGGCAATACCCCCTCTGCTTGCATCCCAACAAATAAGTCAAGCAAAGGCAGGATTGTGTAAAACAAAATAAGCAGTAACTAAATTTAAAGAAAAGAAGAAATCGCAGGAAAAATATAAATATTTATATTCGAACAAAAGTTTGATCAGCGACAAAGCTGCCCTCAAAAAATAATTAAGTTCTTTGATCCCGTACCTGGTAACTTAAGAAAATGAAAGTAAAGCAGCCATTATGCATACTTAGCATAGACTTGACTTGACTTGGAACTGCCACTTAGCGTTCTGTTTAATGAAGTTTGCATGTATCCGATTACCCTACTTGACTTGACTTATGGTTCAGTTAAGCTTGCATAGCAGGGCATAGCATAGCAGTACACAGCACGTAAAAGAAAATGTTGATTATACTTCGCACAACGCACAGCCCCTCAAAATCAAATATTCGCGAAACATACAGAATTTCATGAGCTCGCACACATTCTTTCAGCTTTTCTTCTTCCATTACAACGCTTTTATTTGTTTTTTACTAAAATTTATAAGAATAATAAGCAAAAGCTTTGACAGTAGGTATGTTAAGTTACATAGAGATCAAAATTCAACAGACTTCTATGCCATGCTCTGGGCTGCCATGCGTTGTATAATCGAATACATGTAAAACCCATTTAACAGATATCGAAAATGACAGAACCCATGCAATGTACTGCCATGCTATGCAAGCATAACTGAACCATTAGAATTCTGTTGAGTTTTGATTTTCTATGTAAATTCTAAGTTTAGTGAGCGCCGTGAGAGAACTGTGTGATGCCATACCTTTTTTTTTAAATTTTGAATAAAAACCTCCAACTATTCTATAGAGATAAGAATTTTTGGATGTATATTATTCATATGGCAGCCGCAAAACTTACTGTCAAATAAATTAAATTCAAATTAGGCTAACCTAAAAAAAAATTTTTTTTCCTCCCAAAATGCTTTATAGTATTTTTTTGGCATTGACTATATACTGATTGTAGATAAGCTCAGAAAATCGAAACCTAATGCCAAGAAAATGCGTTTTGGTACTTTTTACTGAGTTACATGTAAAAAATCGCACGATTACTTTTAAAAAACAATTCGATATGGGAAACTTTTACTCTTATTTGAAACTGGCTAGTGTGCTCTCTTGTTATTTTTCTAAGTGCTAAATGGCAGATCCCAAGTCAAGTCAAGTCTATGCTAAGTATGCATAATGGCTGCTTAAATCAAAACAAAGCATAGAAAATTTTATCCATTGCTTCTATTGTTTACAAAGAAACTAATAGACATACACACAAACGTGTACATAGCATAGCCAGCCTCGCGACAAAGTAAAAAAGTAACAACTAAACATACCCACCAAAAAATAGTAAAAGTTCTTATAAATTGACAAAACCTTACAAAAAATACTGTAAGTAATTATAAAAAATATATAAGGAAAAAATAAGCGGTAAGAATTACAATTAGTCTTGGACATTTCTTAAACAAGAAAAACCCAATTTAGAAACTACAGTCGCATACAAAACAATAGTAGCGTCAATAAAAAATCTCGGTCCTTTAAAAAATAGCATATATTCATAAATATTTGCATTTATATATCGACTTATCGGTCAAAGAAAAAACAAATCAAATTGGTAACGACTGAAAAACTACAGTCGCGCGAAAAAAATAAACACCGGCAGACACAAAAGCTCGGTAAATTAACCAAAACAAAAACATATATCTAAACTTTTATCGAGAGAGGTTCAGTTTCGACTCATTATGTCAACGGATCCAAAATCACCGCAGAAGGAAACGGTAACTATACATATCTACGTATGTATGTATGTAAATATATTTGCAAAGAAAGGGAAAACGGTGTGTACATAAATTCTTGTTTACAGGGTGTAAGGTAGGTATTTAAGTATTAAGTTAGATTTAAGGTATTTTAAGCACAGGTAAAAAAAGTAAGTATTTTACGTAGATTTAAGGTATTTTGAACAAAAAGGGTAAGTATTCAACATATTTTAAGTGAAATAAAGTCAGTATGTATGTAAGTGTATAAATCAAGTTCAAC
Organism: Sphenella marginata; assembly: GCA_951509765.1. Lineage (NCBI taxonomy): Eukaryota > Metazoa > Arthropoda > Insecta > Diptera > Tephritidae > Sphenella > Sphenella marginata. Next base: position 104,996,491 of record OX608078.1, read on the forward strand.
ATCATATTTATAATTCATTTATATATAGATGTTATTTTTTTCAAGCGAATGCTGTTTTAAAATTGTATTAAATTCCCGCTCATGTCTCCAACATGGCGGCCGGCCTGCTCCGCTGGTGGAAGCAGTAGCTCCTGCATTTCTGCCAATGTGGATACCGCTTTCGAAAACAGAGTCCGCAACCGCCGCTGAGTATTGTTGGTCTCAGCTTTCTTCTTCTTGGGCGTATTGACCAAGACGACTCTACGCTGACTGGGTTCCTTTCTTGGTTTGGGTACCACACGTCGAGCTCGCTGCCTCTTCTGGGGAGGTTGCTGTGGGGTTTGCCGGTGTAGAAGAGTATGGTGAGCTAGGCCGCATTTGTGACAACTGTCCGGGGAGTCCCATGCGCCCGTGACGTGGGATGTCCCTAGGCAGTTAATGCAATATTTATGAGCCCGTACCGACTCATAGCGCTCGTCCGGGGTCATTGCCAGAAAGGCGTTGCAATAGCGCAAGGAGTGCTTTAGGCAACAGAGCCGGCACGTGCTGACACTTTCGTAGCGCCTGTAACGAAAACAGAGAAGATAAATATTTGTGAGGTGAGTACGGGTCTGAGAGTAGGGTTGGATAGGTTTCCCTAGAGTTTATACGCTACCCGAGTCGCCATTCATTCGGGGCATAAGGTCATCCTTTACGACGACTAGATCACCTTCCTTGATATTATACTCCTGAGTCTTCCATTTAGTGCGCTTATGAAGCTCTTTGAGGTATTCGTTTTTCCAGCGCGTACTAAAATGATGGTGGAGAACTACGAGTTTCTGCCATTTGTTTATGAGCGACAGATTTTCGGAGTTGGGTTTGGGCAACGAGAGCAGTGGAGCGCCACGGAGGAAATGTCCAGGAGTGAGTGCGAGTAGATCATTGGGATCTTGCGACATAGGAGATAGCGGTCTAGAGTTGAGGACCGCTTCGATTCGAGTGAGTAGTGTGGGGAATTCCTCAAATGTGAATTTTTGATTGCCTGCAACTTTGAGTAAATGCGTTTTGAAGCTTTTAACGGCAGCTTCCCATAATCCGCCCATGTGAGGAGCATATGGAGGGATAAATTGCCAGGAGAATCCGAGAGCAGCATAGAGGTTTTTACTAAGAAACCTTTTGGTTGAGTCGAGGGATATAATATTCTTGTTGTACCATGCGGATCATGAGTTGCTTTTCCGCATGCAACAAGTTCGTGTGCATAAAATCTAAGAGTAAGTAGCACAAGCGAGAGTTATCAGGTATGACCATAGGGTGACGCTCATTATAGCTGAGGTTAGCATTTGCGAGCCGACCATTGACTCGTATTAAGCCTGTTTCATCGAGCATAGGGTTCAGAGGTAGTAATGGGCTCTTTTTGCTGAGTGGTCTGCTGGATTGTAGATCCGAAGTTTCCGCAGGGTATTATTTGAGTTGTGTCGCCAGGATTATGCGAACTTTCGACTGACGAGCTTCCTCATGTGTAAGCGCGAGTGTTTTCGGGATAACGAGTCTTTTCGCCCGATTTATGAATCGGTACATATACGCAACGACTCGTAACGCTCTAGGGTAAGAAGAGAAGCGCTCCAGTGGATCCAGGGTTTCCATTGTATGGAATGCTTGGGTGCGCTTTTGTTCCGGTGGAGTAGCAGTTTGTGTAACGGGTTTGGTCCAGAACGTTGGGGATTTTGACAGCCATTCTGGGCCTTGCCACCATAGCGAGCTGTCGTCTAAATCCCTGGGTGTGCATCCACGGGTTCCAAGATCGGCAGGGTTGTCTCCACTGGGTACATGACGCCAAGTGGCGTTACTCACGTTCTCCAGAATTTGTGATGTTCTGTTTGCCACGTAGGTTTTCCAGGTGTGAGGGGGTTTTTCCAACCATGCGAGCACGATGGCGGAGTCCGACCAGAGAAATAGGCCATGCGGGGTCAGAGTGAGGTGAGAGCGTACTTGTTTTACTAATTTGGTGAGCAGTACCGCTCCACAGAGTTCTAGGCGAGGCAGGCTCACTGTGCAACTTTGCTCTTCGCCACGAGTAAGTGAGTTGAGAACGTGTTTTCGCTATTCTGCACGCGGAGATAAACGCAAGCGCAGAATGCTTTCTCTGATGCATCTGAGAATCCGAGCATCTGAAAGGGTTTATTGGGTGCGAATTCGATCCATCGAGGGATTTTAATTTCATTTCTCGTGGAGAGATATTCGCGAAAAGCGTTCCATTTGTGGAGAGCGCTGGGTTTGACTTCTTCGTCCCAGCCTGTTCCTTCTAACCAGAGTTGTTGGAGGAGAGTCTTGGCCAAAAGGCAAACACGCCTCCTTTTATCTACCACACCACGCGGTTATCAAACCACAAAAGTTTACAACAAAAGTAAGAGTGGTGTTCAATGCATCTAAATGCACAAGCTCAGGCAATTCACTAAATGACGTTTTATACACGGGTCCAACATTCCAGCCCGACTTAATGCTACTTATCTTACAGTGGCGGATGTATAAATACGTATTCAATGGTGACGTCGAAAAAATGTACAGACAAATCCTAGTACATGACGACGACCAAGACTACCAGCGCATTTTCTTTCGAAATTCACCTAGCAGTCCAATCCGCGACTACAAGAAACGGTGACATTTGGCGTAAACTGCGCCCCTTTCCTAGCCATTCGTACACTACACGAACTGGCAAAAGATACGAAAGAAAAACTACCACTAGCCGCCCCGGTGCTAAACTCTCAAACATACGTAGACGATATACTGTCTGGAAGCCACAGCCTTCCTCTGGCGTGCGAGTCACTAGCGCAAGTTATCGAAGCCCTCGATTCAGCAGGGTTCCCATTAAAAAGGATAACTTCCAACCATCCAGAAATACTGGTAAAAATAAATAAAGAAAACTTGCTAGATACTAATTTTCTAAAGTTTGAAAAAGAGTGCACCACTAAAACTCTGGGCATACAATGGAATGCAATATCAGACCAATTTTCTTACACTCTTGAGTCGGTATCTGCAAAATCCGCAAAAACGAAAAGAAAAATTTTGTCATCTGTGGCAAAACTTTTTGACCCCGCAGGATGGCTTGCACCAATCATGATACAAGCAAAAATCCTCATTCAAGAACTATGGCTAGATGGAACCGATTGGGACGAAGTGGTGAAACCACTCCGCTTAATAAAATGGTCCCAATTTGCAGGTAACTTGCACACTATCTCCGAGATACAAATACCTCGGTGGGTGAATTTCTCACCCGATCATGAAGTCGAAATCCACGGCTTTTGCGATGCTTCTGAGAAAGCATATTGCGCTGCTATTTATGTGCGAAGCCAGCACAATGGAAAAATCACAAGCCAGTTATTAGTAGCCAAAGGCAAGGTCGCACCTCTCAAGACCGTAAGCCTTCCACGGCTCGAGCTATGCGGCGCACTTCTGCTCGCAGAACTAACCTCGACCGTGAAAAAACACCTAAACCTGAGCAATAGGAAATTATATTTATGGACAGATTCAGAAATCGTCCTAGCCTGGCTAGAAAAGCCACCACATACGTGGAAAACATACGTTTCTAACCGCACAGCTCAAATCATTGACTTGGTTGGGCCAGCAACTTGGCGACACGTAGCCAGTGCTGATAACCCTGCGGATCTTGGAACAAGAGGCTGCAAACCCCTGCACCTTACAACCACCACACTATGGTGGAATGGCCCCAACTGGATGGTCGAATCACCTGACGCATGGCCAAAGTCGCCTGCGCGCAATATAATAGCCCCAGAAAGTAGAAGAATAGAAGGCTTTCATACAACGTTGGCGGATACAGACATCCTAGAGCGATTTTCGTCGTTCCCCCGAGCCTTAAGAATAATAGCGTATATGTTTTAATTTGTAAATCGCTTAAAGAATAAGGTGAAAGGGATAGCCAATACCGCAAGCTATGCACTTACACATCAAGACTTGCAACGGGCAAAAATAGCCATAATCGAGTCCACGCAGACTCGCTATTACAGTAGTGAACAAACACTGTTAAGGGCGTCGAAGCCTATCGACAAAAAGAGCACACTCTTAGTGCTTAACCCCTTTGTAGACTCTAAAGGACTGCTTCGTGCCAATGGCAGGCTTGCGAACTCCAGTCTGAGCTATAATGAGCGGCATCCAATCATAATACCGGAAAAATCCGCATTTGCCACAATCTTTATAAACTATCTTCACCTCTTAATGCTGCACGCCGAGCACAGGCTAATGCAACAAATGATCCGACAAGAGTTTTATATTCCTCGATTAAAGCCTCTGATCAAAAAATCCATCTTTATGTGTAAAGTCTGTACGCTACACAAGCAAAAGATGCGCACGCAGATCATGGCAGCTCTACCACCCGAACGCTGCAATTATTCTATGCCTTTCACCATCACTGGTGTAGATTTTTCCGGACCTTTCCAGCTAAAGGCCTGGATGTTAAGGTCTTCTACCACAATGAAAGGTTACGTGGCTGTTTTTGTATGCTTCAAGACAAAAGCCGTACATTTAGAATTATGTTCAGATCTGACAACGGCAGCTTTTTTCGCGGCATTTGCACGCTTTGTCGGACGGCGAGGATTTCCCTCGAAAATCATGAGCGACAATGGCAAAACCTTTATCGGCGCCCAACGAGCTACCGAAAAGGAGTTCATACAGTTCGCCAAAGAAGTCTCGCCGCACATCATTGAAAAATACGCACCTCAAGGCATTAATTGGCAATTTATCCCTCCAAGTGCTCCACATATGGGTGGACTATGGGAATAAGCGGTTAAAAGCTTTAAATCGCATTTCAAAAAAAACCGCTGGCAATCATTAATTTACATTTGAAGAGTTCACTACGTTACTCATTCGAGTTGAAGCCGTTTTAAACTCACGGCCACTATCATCACTCTCGCAAGATCCCTCCGACTTTACAGCCCTCACTCCTGGGCATTTTCTTAGAGGAGCGCCACTTCTGGCCATACCAAAACAAAACGTGGCCTCACTCTCCCTCATAAATCGATGGGAACGGATCAAAATCCTCCATCATGAGTTTAGTCGCCGATGGAAGGAAGAATTGGAGCATGCGTCTTAATTCATGACGAATGTCTACCTCCTACCGAATGGCGGCTAGCCCGCATCGAAAAGGTACATTACGGTTCCGACGGTCAAACCGAGTAGTCGACATACGTACGCAAAACGGCAAACTAACTCGGCCGCTCGTAAAACTTTGTTTTCTACCAACCGAGTCTAATACCGCTAATACCGATCGCGTAAATACTTAAAAACAATATAAAATCAAATACGAAGCAATTCATCCAACGAAGCGATGTTGCTATCCGAAATAAATACCTCACTCCTAAAGAGGTAGCTCGAAGGACTCTCGTTTCCTCGAACTAAACGTGAAATTATACCGCAACTAAAAACCCGTATAAAAGATACAATAATCATATCACATTTCAGACTATATGTTGATCAAGTGCTAAAATCAAGCACCTCTATACTTAATAAGACACTAAAGTCCATAATTTCTATCTATGCATATTATCATTAATATGAAAATCGAGCAAGTCGCCCCGACACCAAAAATCCGCTCTGCGGTTACCGTGCCACGAGCACGAGCAGTGCCCACTGCAGCACCGCACACTTTCATACCTTTCCTTGATATGGGGAAAGCTAACAATTAGTTGCCTTTATAACAAATTTTCAGTTATTAAAATAGACCTGAGTAAATTAGGATACCAAAGCAGATCACTACTAGGTATTTAATGTTCGGTTACACCCGAACTTAGACTTCCTTACTAGTTTTAATTAATTTTCTTTTATTTTCATACCTTTCCTTGATATGGGGCACGGCGTTCTGGAATGAAAAAAAAGATGACCTAGAACGACGCAAAAAACTAATGATGCCATCTTTTTTCTGACGTCTCTGATGTACCGAAAATGATAGTCGGAGAGTCTGAGTTGCTCGGCTTTTCATTTTATCCTTAAATATCCTTTTTTTAGGATAATATAAATAGCGTAGTAAACTATAATTGCACTGTTGATTTGGAATTTACTGAAACCAAAGAAAATTGATGGCATTAGATGCCAATAGTACACGACTTTTAGTTTTTTTCGATTTAAGCTCAAATGAAGAGAAAAATCCTTCATAGAGTCCTTGAATTTTATAGTATAACTAGCAGACCCGGCAGACGTTGTTCTGCCTGACCAGTGACTTCCCTAGAAATACATTTGCAACTATTTTTCTATTAATTTTTAACATTCCATTTATTGCAGTGCTTTAGTATATGCAATGTTTCCGGTTTTAACGTATTTGGTATAAACAAATAAATTTGTTGGATGTCCAACTCAAAAAACGAATCTTTTGAACTCAATGGCTATGACACAAACCATTATGCGCTGCTGAGCAGATGTGTAGTTAGTATTTATTTAATTATATCCTATATCTACCACTTAACGCCACTATTATGATTTTATGGAAATCCTATAATACTCTGGATATGTATAAACGGCAATAACAAACAAAAAAAATTAAGTGCTTTGATCAAGATTTAAGAACGTTAAAATGTCACTAAAGAAAATACATTCAGGGATATAACGAATTGAAATATTACTTAGCTTGTGGTCTTAGAACTGCCCCCTTTTCCAAAAAATTTACAAATGTAGCCTATGTATGTCGTACCCAACGAAGATTTTAACGTATTGGAAAAGTTAAAAACAGATCAACCATAAACTTTGGACATAATTGAAGTACAAACAACGTTCTGAATACAAAAAATGTGGGCGTGGCACCGCCCACTTTTCTAAAATTACATAAATCTTGAAAATCCGGAAATTTTTCCCTTGAGTCAAATCTGTCCAGCCGTTCTCATTTTTTTCCTATCATTTTTGAATTGATTAATATGAAATAAGAAATTAATAATATAATTATGTGATAATACTTACATGTATGTATATACATTTTTTAATTAAATATTTTTGAACAATGAAGCAATTGTATAAAATACGAATAACGGGGTTTCACAAAATGCGCTCACTACAAAATATGTACATATATGGATTTGATTTTTACTTATCCCTCAGCAACACGAAAACGTACATATGTACATATGAATGTTAATTTTGTTTTTATTTAAAGCGTCATACATACATACATATGTATGTATGTACGAAGCGAAGTACCGCTACCGAGCGCTCGCTTAACTTAAATCGATTCATTTGGTTGACAGCGAACTAACACACAAACAGCTTTTTTTTAGAAAAGGTGCTCCTATTGTTTAAACAATTTTGGTTACATAATATATGAATCAACTATTTTTTTTGATGCATAACGAAAGTAAATAATTCAAAGTTTAACTTCAAGTAAGTTTCATTCTAATCGGTGGATCCGTTTATTATTTGTGGCTGTGTAAACAAAAAAACTTATGGTTTTTTACCGATTTCCACTCCCCCTTGAGATATAAGGTATCCTATCTTTCAAGTTGGATCAAACTGTAGATGCTGTGCAAATTTCATTAAAATCGGTTGAGTAGTTTAGGAGCTCACCCTGATTGAACATGTGACACGTGATTTTTATATATTAAGATTTATCGAATACAACTTTTTTAAATACCAATTTATCTGTTTTTGGGTACGAGGAACTCATTTCTGAGGTCCATTTAATGCTATTTCTACGCTAGATGGCTCTACCGAAGTTCCAAAAAGAATTTTTGCACTCGAAAATGAGATTACTTACCCAAACTGTTGGCAAAATAGGACTAGCGAAAGCGTGGGAAGCGTCTATACTTTTTCAAAAGTAAATTGAAAAAATTTCAACTAGACTAAATAATTTTATATTCAGTAATAAAAATAGGTAAATTAATTTGAAAATTATGTGCTAAGTTTTTTTGAAAAATTTATATGGGAAACCATGGACACAAAATACAATATACAACGATACGACGAATACGAGACTTTTGTGAATTGCCCAAATGTTTTAATAGACTACAAATATAAAGATGTACAAAAACTAAATCTTATATATGAACTGATGAAAATTCTACAACTGATTCTCTTAATTTCTTTGAATATGACGGATGAGAGAGCATTGTTATTTTCCTCTTCTCCCAATACTTAAGAAATTCATGGAGTGCAGATTCTCCGGCTTGTTCAGACCACATACCTAAACCATGTGATGTTTGACACTGTTTGGTGTGTTTTAATAAAACATGTAATTTCAAGGTGTGTGAAGTCTCTGTAGCTATTAATTCATTTGACAATTTTTAGATTAATTCATCAATTTCATGTAATGAATCAATCTTATGATGATGCATATTCTTTGACACGACGATCAAATTTTCCTATTTAGTTTCAAATCGTTTGGGTGTAATGGCGTTTTATTTATAAGAATAATCACAGCTCAAGTGAATTAAACATTGTATGCTACACGCGGCGGAAGTTAAAAATATGTATACGATAAGTTGGATGCGGTTCCTTCCCCATAATTTTTAGAACACCAGAGATGTCAAAGAAAGATCCCATCACTATATTTCGACAGCATTTTAGATCATCTTTTTTTCATTCCGGAACACTGTGTGCAAAAATTCTTTTTGGAAATTTGATAGAGCCATCTAGCGTAGAAATAGCATTTAATGGACCTCAGAAATGAGTTCGTCGTACCCAAAAACCCAGAAATTGGTATTTAAAAAGTTTTATTCGATAAATTATACTATAAAGGATATTCAAGGACTCTATGAAGGATTGTTTTGTTCATTTGAGCTTAAATCGAAAAAAACTAAAAGTCGTGTACGTGTATTGGCATCTAATGCCATCAATTTTCTTTGGTTTCAGTAAATTCCAAATCAACAGTGCAATTATAGTTTAACACGCTATTTATATTATCTTAAAAAAAGGATATTTAAGGATAAAATGAAAAGCCGAGCAACTCAGACTCTCCGACTATCATTTTCGGTACATCAGAGACGTCAGAAAAAAGATGGCATTATTAGTTTTTTGCGTCGTTCTAGGTCATCTTTTTTTTCATTCCAGAACGCCGTGGGGGAAAGCTAACAATTAGTTGCCTTTATTACAAATTTTCAGTTATTAAAATATACCTGAGTAAATAAGGATACCAAAACAGATCACTACTAGGTATTTAATGTTCGGTTACACCCGAACTTAGACTTCCTTACTAGTTTTAATAATATTTTTATACCTTTCATGAACATGAAATGGTATTATAACTTTGGTCCGATGTTTGTAAGTATGAGAAGAAGAAGAGATAGACCCACTATTAAGTATATCGAAATGATCAGGGCGACGAGCTGAGTTGATTTAGCCATGTCCGTCTGTCCGTCCCTCTGTCCGTCTGTCTGTTTGAACGCAAACTAGTCCCTCAATTTTAGAGATATCTCGATGAAATTTGGTATAGAGCCGTCATTTTGCATGGGATTAATCATTTGTCGGAACCAGCAAGATCAGACCGATACAACGCATAGCTCCCATACAATCGATTGTTTCGATAAACGGGTTTTGGCCTATAACTCTTGCAATTAAAAAGCTAGAAGCACGAAATTTTGCAGGTTTAGTACATATTATATGCGTAACATGTGTAGTGAAAATGATTCATATCGGACCAACATAACATATAGCTCCCATATAATCGATAGTTTCGATAAATGGGTTTTGGGCTATAAATTTTGCAGTTAAAGGAATAGGAACGTAAAATTTTGTATGTTTGGTACTTATTATATATGTGATGTGTGTAGTGAAAATCATACAGATCGGACCAACATTACATATAGCTCCTATATAATCGATTGCTCCGATAAATGTGGTTTGGGCTACATCTGTATTTTTAAATTAACAGTTTTGAAGAGTTTGTACCAAATGTAAGTAAGGATCGGACGCTCAAAACAGTTACGCATATTCATGAAAGGTGTAAAGCCTTCGGCACAGCCGAAGACAGCCCTTTCCTTACTTGTGTTTGATATTTTTTCATTTATTAATTTTTTGATTATAATTTTTTTTTTTTAATTTTGAGTTAACACATTTTCTTTGTTTCTAACTTTTTGATTAAATTTTTTCTGTTGGTTTTTTTTTTTGGTTTTGCTAACTTCAGATTTTTATTTTTTTGGTTTTAATTTTTTTAAATTTTAGGTAAGAAAAGTTCGTATGTTTGTAAGTTTTTTAAATCTATAATTTTTAATTTTAAGTGAGTTTCGTTTAAAGTTTGAGTTAAAAAAAATGTTTTTCCTATTAAAAAAGATTATCTTTGATGTTTTATTCGAGTTCATCCTTTGAGAATACAACATCATCCAACATGCTTCTTGGTTGCTCAATATTTTTTAAAATCGAATTTCGAATGGAGATTTTATTCTACATGCAGCGCTATATTTCACATTCCGCTTACCATTTAGAGAGTTAATTCATAGTTTCAGTTTAGAAAGAAACTTATTGTCCACTTTGGATATATCTATATTTTTTTTCTGAAAAATATAGTTCATGACTAATTAATATCTTTTAAAGCATCTAACTGCTGAAGAATTTCCCTTTCAGAAAATTCTACCACATTTACGTAAATCGATTTAATCTAAAGAAACAAAGCCACGAATATTAAAAAAAATATGCTAAAAAAGCAGAGTTCAATGAAATGTATACTTGATATTATTTTAATTATTACTGCAATTCGGTAAACTTAAAGTTGACCATCAATTTTCGACAAACCCACGGCAATAACATATTACAAGGAAATAATGAATGTAAATTTGAATTGACTTGACCAAAATTGGTCAGACGAAATTTGAAAAAAAAAAATTTACAAAAACTATTAAGGAAGTCTAAGTTCGGGTGTAACCGAACATTAAATACCTAGTAGTGATCTGTTTTGGTATCCTAATTTACTCAGGTCTATTTTAATACCTGAAAAGTTGTTATAAAGACAACTGATTGTAAGTGGTAAATTAAATTATCACTAAATAACCAAATATAAATAGTTTTCCCATGCTTATGAAAGGTATGAAAATAAAAAAATTTATAAAAAAAGGCTATAGGGTGTTAACTACTTTCCCGTAAATCTTGCTTGTTTGTTATTGGATTTGCATAACTTTTGGCAGGAGTATACTACATACTATTGGAAAGCATCTCACTAACTTTCATCGAAATACCTTCTTGAAATTTCAAGCAATCGCTTTTGAAAACAACAGACCTTTTTTGCTGAAAAGTGGGAGGCGCCACGCCTACTTCAACAAAATCCACAAAATTTTTTTACAGTTTAGTTTTGCTTAAAAAGCTTATTATGTGGGTAAAATATTGTTTATATAACTTATACAATTAGGAAAATATCGCGATTTTAATTTTACAAAGAAATTTTTAAGAACTGTGTTCAAAAAGTGGGCGTGGCCGTTTACCAATTTTGTTTGTTTTGACAGCAAAGAGTAAGCTTTATATGCTAAACACTTTCTCCAAATATCGTTTCAATAAATCAATTTTTACCGCAGTTATGGCATGGAAAGTTTTGTGGAATAATCCCCCATAAAGGGGCGGTGCCACCCCCATTTTCCAAAAATTTTGTGCATTCGACTTTCTTTCCCCATGAACACTTTAGAGGTGAAATAGGAATGATATACAGCTAACTTAAGCAAAGTTATTGCATATTCAATATATCTATAATCCTTTTCAAAATCTTTCGTATGAAATTGGGCGTGGACCTTACCCGATTTCGCTAATTTTTTTTGATTGATATAAATGTGTGCTGAATTTTATTTTTCTATATTGAGCGGTTTTTGATTTATGATTAATAATATTTCCAAATTTGACTTAATCAAAGAAGGGCGGTGCCACGCCCCTTTTAAAACATTTCTTCAAATATTAATTTTTTGCCTTAACGCCAACGTACACACCGAATTTTATCCTTATAGGTGTATTATGTACTGACTAGTCACTCTTTTTGTATTTTCGAAAATATTATATATATAGAAAGTGGGCGTGGCTTTTAACCGATTTTGCCTATTTTCAATAGCGCTCCGAGATAAGTAAAAAGGAACCGGCATACCAAATTTCATTGAGATATCTCAAGATTTACTCAAGTTAGCGTGTTCACAGACGGACGGACGGACAGACGGACGGACATGGCTCAATCAATTTCTCTTTTGCTCCTGAACATTTTGATATATATAAGTCAATATCTATCTCGATTCGTTTATGCCGTTACATACTACCGTTAGGCTAATGAAGTCAATATACCTTGTGTGCGAAGCACTACTAGGTATAACGAGCAAAAATGAGCAGATCAGCGTAAAGTATATTAAATGTAGAATATATTTTATGGTAAGCGTTTGTGATAGGAGGTGGTACGGAGGAGTACATGCAAACGACATGGAGCACGCCTTATAAAAAATGAACATTTTAATCAATAAAATACGCTAAAATTTATAAATAGGGACTTCTTTAAATCGCATTTTACTATTTTGTATCGTAATAAACAGTGTTAATAAGAAAAAGAAGATAAACGTTAAATATTTACTATTTTAGGCAGTGAAAAGTTCAGTTTCAATATACACCCCACCTGTAAATTTTAAATCCAACGGTCTTAATCACATTGAAATTGTGACCTTAGTAATCAAGCAATTGCTATAATATTTTACGAACAGTTGCCTTAGTTATTATATATTTTGGCTAATAACACGAAAAATTAAAATTCCAACATGGACTTTTGGCAGTTTTTGACCTCTTCCTGGCCCACAGTGCGTTCTTAGAAACGTCCCTCTGTTAAATGAACAACAAAAGAATGTGTCGGATACCATAATGAAAGTGCTAAGCGATGGAACTGGTGGATTCTTTTTCTTGGAAGCCTGGTGGGACGTGGAAAACCTTCTTAATATTATTAATTTTGGCAACGATTCGATCGCAAAATGGTATCGCACTTGCATGGTTTCATCGTGTATTGCAGCTACGTTGCTGGAAGGTGGCAGAACAGCTCATTCCGCAGTCAACTTACGGTTGAACAAGTAAATGAAACACCAACCTGCAATATTTCGAGAAGTTCGGCGATGGCTAAAGGGCTGCACCAGAGCAAATTAATAGTTTGGGATGAGTGCACGATGGCACACAAAAAATCTTTGGCGACTTTCGACAAACGATACCAGTAATTCCACGATCAACACCAGCCGACGAACTTAACGCATGCTTAAAATCATCAATTTTATGGAAGGATGTAAAAATGCTCAAGTTAAATGTAAACATGCGTGTCGAATTGCAGAACGACCAGTCTTCGGAATTGTTTTGTAAACAATTACTTGATATCGGTAATGGTAAAATACCTGTTGAGCCATCTTCTGGATACATAACATTTCCCACTCATGTTGTCAACTATCCAGCGGAGTTCCTAAATTCGCTGGAATTGCCCGGATTACCACCTCATAATCTGCAACTAAAAATCGGATCGGTAGTTATTATGTTGTGAAATATGAACCCGCCACGCCTTTGTAATGGCACACGACTTGCGGTCAAGAAATTAATGAACAACGTCATCGAAGCCACAATTTTGAAAGGGAAGTTCAAAGGCGAAGACGTTTTGATTCCCAGGATTCCTTTGATTCCGAACGACACGCCATTCGAGTTTAAACGGGTACAATTTCCAGTTCGGTTAGCTTTTGAGATGACGATAAATAAATCTCAAGGGCAGTCGCTAAGTGTTTGTGGAATTAATCTCGAAAATCCATGTTTTTCACATGGCCAGTTATATGTCGCCTGTTCCCGTGTCGGAACACCAACAAAACTTTTTATATACACTCCAGAAAAAAAATAAAAATATTGTATATCATAAAGCTTTAGAATAATAAAAAAATTGTTTCTGAATTGATTTTTTTGTACCTATTGCTTATATAGTGTTATCGCTTCCACCAACGAAAACAATTCACCCCATTCAACGAGTTTGTTGCTTTCGCTCCTGCAAAAATCCATCGACTAAAACGCATAGCGTTCATAGATTGTGGTGCACTCACCGCAAATATCAGTCGAAAGTACGACCACCAACGTAGTTAATTGACCACATCCACCATCCACGAAAATGCGTAGCGTTCAGCGATTGCGATGCACTCACCGTAAGCATCTGTCGATAGTACGTCCACCAACGTAGTAAATTGACCACATCCACCATCGACGAAAATGCGTAACGTTCATTGATTGTGGTGCACTCACAATCGAAAGTACGTCCACCAACGTAGTTAATTGACCACAATCACCATCGACGAAAATGCGTAGCGTTCAACGACATTAATTAGCCATATTCACCATCCACGAAAGTGCGTTCACCAAGGAAGATAATTGACCAAATTCACCATCCACAAAAATGTTCAACTTTCATAAATTATCTTGCACTCATAATAACCATCAGTCGAAAGTACGTCCACCAACGTAGTTAATTGACCACATCCACGAGAATGCGTAACGTTCATTGATTGTGGTGCACTCACCGTAACCATCAGTCGAAAGTACGTCTACCAACGTAGTTAATTGACCACATTCACCATCGAAAAAAATGCGTAGCGTTCAACGATAATAAATAAGCACATCCACCGTCCACGAAAGTACGTCCACCAACGAAGATAATTGACCAAATTCACCACCTACGAAAATGCATAGCGCTCATCAGTAAAAGGTATGTTCAAGAATAAATATCATTGACCTTATTTCAATTTTTTTTTTACTGGGTCAAGCAATTGTGATCATATTCCCCATCGACAAAAACTCATATAGTGCATCGCTTCTTTTGCACGCACCCTATTCATCAATTGGAAGTACATCCACCAACAAAGATAATTAGTCATATACGTAAGTTCTGCTTTAGTTACTACCATCATAAATCGTAATCAAATGCACTATCGGCGGAAATTGATAGCGTTCATCGATTGTGTTACACGTCCCCATCTAACGAAGATAATTTACTGTATTTGTAAGTTGTGTTGTACCTACTACCATCATACATGGACTGAATAATGTTTAGTGTACACAGTTATACAATCTATCATGAATTATAATAAAAGTTAAATTAGGTTATGTCGATTTGTTATTCTTTTTTTCAATTCAGTTCGCGGTTTTGGTAAGTTTGAATATATTAACTGACGGTAATCCTTTCATTTAGGTGCCACCTCCTAAAAAATTAAATGCATGTCGTGAAATAAAAAAAATTACGATATTCGACGATTTAATGAGAAGCTTTACTGAACTGAAATTTGGTGAGAGATTATATGAGATCGATCCCTACCACATTCAAAAAAACTGGGGATAACGAAAAAGGAGGAAGTATTTTTGTCAGACCATTGAAACTAGGTAAGGGGTTATATGGAATCGATCCCTACCACCTGTAATAAAACTGGGGATAATGACAAAGTGGGCGTGGCATCTCCCATACAAACTTAATTTTTCAAGCTGAATATCTCTAGAAGGATTTAAGGTAGGGACCTGGAAATTTGTACAGAGCTATATGATATTAAAACAATTTTTGCGCATAAAAGTGGGGGTTATCGGAAAAGGGGGCGTGGCACATCCCAAACAAATTTAATTTTTCAAGCTGAAAAGCGTTTAAGGTTGGGACCTGACAATTGATCAGGAGATTAACTATATCAATAGCTCTATATGGCGTGTTTCAGTGTAGGAAAACCGTCCTCGCTATTTATTTACGTTCCGGGACAGAAAATTAAAAATTTTAGGTATCGTTCAGCCATAAACTGAAATTATATATGAAGGGCCCGAAGAAAAGGATCTAAGTGAAATATTTTTTGAAATTGAGTTATTCTCATATTTGTATAGTGAAATATGGTGTTTATTTGTTGGCAAAGAGATTCGAGTCATTTCGGACATTGTAGTGCTATCTATTTCCCATACAATAAACGCCCTACCATGATTTCATGTGAAGGGTTTAGAAACAAATGGGTCTAAGTGACTCCGAAATTGATTTGAGATATTCAAGTTTATAGGTTATTGCATTTTGAAAATTCTATGTAAAATCTAGGTAGGGCGTTTATTGTATGGGAAGTAGATGACTGACGGCGGCTTGCTACTTGGTAGGACACTACCAAGTTATAAGCGCTCGTAATAAGGGGTGAGTGGAAGAAAGTAAAGAAAAACTCGTTAGTTCGTATAAACAAACAAAAGTACACAAGTTTATTAAAAGCAACGTTTAAAGTGTAATAACAAGTGAAAGTAATTGAATTAATTAATCAAATCAAAATATATGGAAAGGAAATTTGGAAATTTACCGAATATGGCTTACCTTGGGTAACTTGGCTGCTGGCGATCTCTTGTACGTTCGTAAAAGAAGTGACCGCGAGAAAAAATATAATTTAATTTGTATCCCCCGCCGAATAATAGCTCTCGCTCTCCGCTAAAAGTAAAAGCTCTGCGCATTAGGGTGTGCCTTAATATTTAGGCCGGTGGCCTAACATGCCGGCCCCCTTGCAGCAGGCAATCTATCAAACGCGCTCAGCGGCCAAGACCCGGAAAGGTAAGCAGTTATTTAAAACTATGTACATATGTATGTATTTTCTATTTTAGTTTCGTCGCCCCTGTGCAGCGTCCATGTTTGCGGTTCCTGTGGGTGAAAAGAAACGATTAGTAGCTATGGACGTGGGTTAATTTTAGTGCAATTTACTTAGTTATGTATGGTTTATTGCTGGTGGGCTCCCGAGACCACCAAGCCAAATATGGTTGCTTGTGTCAGCAGCCCCCCACAGGCGATGGAGGTGCGCCACTGACCATAATGTTGGCGTAGACGTCGGCGCCTAGTGTAAGCCGGACTGGTGAGGACCGGTGGAATGTCGGATCCGCCAGCTTCATAAATTGAAATGGCGTTGATACTGACGGATCGAGTGACGTTGTAGGACTAAGCCGCGAATAGCGAGCGACTACTGTGGCCTGGGTTGTCACTTCTCCGACTACCCCATACTTTCCGCGAAGGACGAGAGTGCACTTGGTGTGATAGTGCGTGCCGGTGCGCTCCAAACGGAGGTCCTTTGCGAGGTTCGCGTCGATTATTGAGTTCGGCGTGCACGGATCGATGAGGGCGCGCACGATGTGGAGTTCACCCCCCGCCGCGATTCGGACCAAGGCCTTTGGAGCAATAGCTACGAAGGCGCGCGTTATAGTTAAGGGGGCCTCCCCAAGGCTCCCTGTTCTGAAGCCAGAAGGTGTCCTCTCGTGTATCGCGAGCGCTTCGCTTTGTGTATGTTTTGTATACGGGGCCGCCCTGCCAGCGGTACGTCGTGACGAGCGGGGCGGACGTGGTTGCGCGTCGGCACGGCGCCCTCCGGAAGGACGGTGCGATGGGCGGAAAGGACGTGTCTCCGCGCCATCCCCGCGTGGAATATTTGAGGGCTTCTCATGGTGAAGGAGCGGTCGAAAGCGGCGATGTTCCAAAGCAACCGGTGGAGCCCTGGACGTTAGTGCGGTGATGTCTTCCCTGCGATTAGCTTGTTGTTGTTGTTGTTGTAACGCCACGTAGCCCTGCCTAGGTAGTCCTATCTACCCAATAATGTCATCAGGCTCTTCTAACGGAAGTCCTAGAAACCTAGCGGCTTCGATAGGGGCGGACCAGAGGGATATGGGTGTTAGAAGAGTAGGCTCAGCTGAGCAGACGAAAAGGTGGTTAGTATTATGGGGGGACAAGCCACATGCCGGACAAACATTAGGCAAGTCGGGGTTCAGTCTGGATAGGTAAGAGTTTAACCTATTACAATATCCAGACCGGAGTTGGGCCAGCATCACTCTAGTCTCCCTAGGCAGCCCGCGCTCCTCTTCGGCAACGGGTGGAGTTGTTGCCTGAAGAACGGCGTTCGCTGGAATAGAGCTGACATAGGAATTTACCGAATCGGTGTGGATAAGGGTGAGGGCCTGCCGGTGCACCTTAGGATCAAACGGCGTGGAAATCAGGTGCCGGATCTCATCGAAGTGTTTGCGTAGGTGGCTTCTTATCCTCCTGGGGGGCGGATTTTCGTTGACCAGGCGTCCGTTCGGGTGCTGCGGTTTGCAACAGTTGAATAGGAATTGCCTGGTCAACATTTCGCTATGCTCTTTAACGGCGAGCATTTTCGCTTCATTGTGAAGGTGGTGCTCAGGAGACATAAGAAGACACCCAGTGGCGGTTCGAAGGGCGGTATTCTGGCAGACCTGAAGCCTCGTCCAGTGTGTGTCAGCCAGCCCCGACGACCATATAGGCGTCGCGTAGCTCAGTACCGGCTGACCAATTGCTTTGTATGTAGCTAGTAACGTTTCTTTGTCTTTGCCCCAAGTGCTGCCAGCTAGCGACTTGAGGATTTTGTTACGGCTTTGGACTTTATTGACAATTGCGGTAACATGAGCGCCGTATTTGAACATGTTATCAAACGTTACCCCTAAGATTTTGGGATGTGAGACAGTTGGTAGCTTAACTCTATCAACGTAGACGTCTAATTCCATGTTCACTTGCGTTGTCCACGTCGTAAATAAGGTAGCCGAGGACTTATTCGGTGACAATGCCAGGTTTCTACCAGCGAAAAATTCCGACACGGCTGGGAGGTACGAGTTTATGCGAGAGCAGAGTTCTTCAACGGAGGGGCCCGTTGCCAGAATCGTACAATCATCGGCGTAGGAGACGATCGAGACACCCTCTGGTGGGGGGGGGAAGTTTCGATATATAATAGTTAAATAGAAACGGGGATAGGACACCACCCTGTGGCACCCCTTGTTTAACTATTCTGCGATTAGCTTCTTCGTCAGCTACTTCCTCTGCCCATGTTAACGTCTTCTCCGCGACGTGGATGGAAAGTGCTCCCTCCGAGCTTGCGTCATCGTCGTCGTCGTGGACGGTCGGTGGTGCCTCGTCGGTATGTGTCGAAGTATGGTGCTGTTGATTGCACCGGTGGCACCGATCTTCGCTGGGGCATGACCTCCTCTGGTGAAAAGGTGGCAGGCAGTTAGTGCAGTACCGCGCGTCGATGATCACCCTTAGTCGCTCCACATTGGGCAAGCCCCGGTAAATTGGGCACAGTCGAATACTCTGCGACTTCTGGCACAGGCGCCTTTTTGCGTTGGATGCTGAAGCCAGTCATTCTGAAAGATTAGTCGTCGAGCATTAATTGTCACGGATTTATATTTCCGTATGTCGGGTGGTTTGTGGTCTTGCACATACTTAAACACGTTTGGCTTTGGCTTTTTGTTTGGCAATTTTTCCCTATCTGGCAGCTTTGTCACGAATGACAATTCCCTGCAACCCCAGCACACAGTACATATTGGTGAGTGAT
The DNA here is from genome assembly GCA_951509765.1 of Sphenella marginata. NCBI lineage: Eukaryota > Metazoa > Arthropoda > Insecta > Diptera > Tephritidae > Sphenella > Sphenella marginata. Next base: position 105,015,717 of record OX608078.1, read on the forward strand.
GTAACTCGTTGGAGCCCGAACTGTATTATTTGTTGGTAACCTGGTGTAAAAAAGGGAGAAATGGTGCGAGGTCCCCCGACTTTTGTTGTAGTTTGGGTATCATTAAGCGGTATGTGCATGTATTTGCTCTGAAAAGACTAAGTTTGGGGTCTCATCACGGCTGGTTCTTACGTGGTGCATAACCAGCTGACCGACACCGTGCTCAATCAGCTCGTAAATCACCCACCTCTGCTGTTTTACAGACGTGGTCAGCAACTCTGTGCTGCCACATCCCACCGCTGACGACTGTGTCACTTGTCAATGTAAAGGTGCAGACAGATATACCGCTACACCCATGAAGGAATTTAACATAACCCCCTTGTGCCAAGGGGAGTTGAACGCTCATTGCGGCTACGCTAATTCATTCAGCACTGCATACATTCCTGAATGATATGTCATTGATGGAAAATACACACGAGGTAAGTAGTAAAATTTGTGAATTTTATTTTTATTGTAATATTATAATGAGTTTTTTTGTTTCTTTTATTTTCAGGCGGCAGGTGGATCATTGGGGGATCGAAGCAGTGGATACATGGCGGATTTCGAGGTAAGTATAAGTTTACGCTGCCGAAATCCTGTATCGTTTCGGCAGCGCTGAAACCATGTATGTACGTATGTGTATCACTCGCTGTGGTGGCCGGCGCCCAGCGATGGATACATACATGAAAATTATTTGTATATTCAATTCTAATTTTTTTGTCTTTTCAGATTTTACGGGCAGCTTTCTCTATGCCCCATCAATGAGCAGCCAAACATATGCTCCAACAATGGGCAGCTTTCTCTATGCCCCATCAATGAGCAGCCAAACATATGCTCCATCAATGGGCAGCTTTCTATATGCCCCATCAATGAGCAGCCAAACATATGCTCCATCAATGGGCAGCATTCTATATGCCCCAACGGTGTATGCCACACAAATGTGTGATGAAAGTATAAATGCCCTATTGTGGCATGGCGCATGGGCGGGTGAGAAATTTAATAGATGCGCCGGGGGAATAAAATGTGCAATCCATAGTTTCTACCATTGTTGGTTTTTACCAAATTACCGATTGCCGTGTGCTGCTCACAGAACCCACAGGGCCAAATACGACGGATCTACCGAGTCGGGGATACATTGACAACAAACACAGTAGCTGGTCCAACGGACTGCACATCTTGTAGGAGCGCGTATTCGTACTCCTATAATGGCTTCTACTGGCAGTGGTGCAGCTAATAGTACCACGAATAGTGGTGGTAATAGCAGTGGCAACAATGAACTAGGTTTAGAGGACAGTGTTTAAGCAGTTGTGATGTGGAAGAAGCTGAAAAATGCAGTCTGCGGTGGAGACAGTGAGAGGCAGTACATCACTAGCAGTAGCTGGGCAACCAGTGAAAATTGATGGTTTAGAAACTCGGACGACCAGCACTAAGCACGGTGGCTTGTTACTTGGGATTTTGCACCGTGATTGCGGGTGAGTTGTGTGTAGGCTTTTATATATTGTTTATAATATGTTGTCATTGTTGAATTATAATTGTATCATGATATGTTGTGGGATTTTGATATTGTTTGCTGGTTTTAATCCCGACCATTTCCTTAAGTTTTTTTTTTTAAATGAATTATTGAAATATTGCGATGTATAATAAATTCTTACTGGTGCAAGAGGAGATTTTTGGTGTGCTGCTTGCAATTTTTTATACCGTCTGCTTCTGCCAGGCAAATATGTAAATTTCTTCTGAAAAGCCTTTCATGGCACCCGTTTTAGAGAACCTTTTCAAATAATTTCTCATGTTGCCTGTATGGGGAATCGAACCTAGGTCCTTCTGTGTGGCCGTCAGACCACAATGTCCGTATAGCAAAATAAAAAACAGAAAACTGAGAAACTTTTCACCTCTCTGAGAGTTCATTCAAAACCATATCTAAACGTTTGTGTAATTTTTTTTGTTTCAAAATCGTTTGGAAACCATTTACTTTTTACGCTTGGAGAATATCGTTTAGCAAACTAGCTTGTGTGAGGGTGTGCCGAGTAAATGATACCCGTGTGCCGAATTTAGCACCATAGATATGTCATAAAGGTAGCCCACTTTTGGTTTATTTATGAAGTGTGGTGTGCATAAATGGACCCATAAACATGACAGAAACGAACGTAACTTCTTTTGATGAAATGGCTACAAACTTACGGATCAGGGCATGGTTTTTCCCCTTCGATTCCTAGATTGTGTTCCAAAGTTTATTTAAAAATCTTCGATTTCGAAGTCGCGAAGGTGTACTTCAGGAGCCACAATTTTTCATTGTGTTGAATTTTGTAAGACTCTTAATTGAATAACACGGTTATTTAAGAGCCAAAATTCTTCATTTTGTTGAATTTTGTAAGTCTCCAGTACCTCAAACTGTTGATGAAGGTGAGAAATGGGGATTTTCGTCTAGGGTCCCCTTATGACTCTGGGGGGTACTCTTGTTGTCTTGTGGGTGTGTGCAAATGGGTATGAATGCGATGCTTGGGTGATATACGGCGAGTTGTTGCCGCAAAATTCTCAACTTCTATGGCAGATCGGTTCGTCAGTCTGCGGTAGGGTTTCGGTTGGCCTCGTTCCGTTCGAACGAGTGCGTTTATTTTCTTGTAGCCGATCGGTTTGTCCGATTGCGGTAGGTATTAAAGAACTTGTTACATTTTAGTTTTGATTTTGTTAAGTCGCTTTGACTTAAGTTATGGCTTCCCTAATTCATTAAGTAATTAGAAGTGGAATTAGGGAGATTGAGAAGTGGAATATCACTAATGTTCGCCATCCTTGTTACCGGATGGTAGTAGGACCAATTTCGTAATTGGTCTGGTAGTCTGGCCCCTTGCTGTATCGAGTTCGACGACTCGGACTCGGTTCCCGGGTCCCCGATGTAATTCCGCAATTCGACCTAATCTCCATTCGTTGGGAGGTAAGTTGTCCTCCTTTATGACGGCCAGGTCTCCTCGTTTCAAGTTAGATTGTGGATGTTTCCACTTCACACGTTTTTGCAATTCGGTGAGGTACTCGGTTTTCCATCGTTTGCAAAACGGTTGGTGTAGGGACTTAAGTTTTTCCCATCGGTTGACGAGCGAAGCGCGGTTCTCGCTAACGTCGATCTCCGGTAGGGCTAATAAATGCCCACCGATGAGGAAATGCCCTGGGGTTAGTGGCTGCAGGCTAAAGGGATCATTTGAGGAGGGGCTTAATGGTCGAGAGTTGAGACACGACTCAATCCTGCAAAGTAGGGTGCTGAACTCTTCAAGAGTAAATTTATGATCCAACGCGATCCTCTTGAAGTGGTGCTTAAAGCTTTTGACCCCGGCCTCCCATAATCCGCCCATGTGTGGAGCGCCTGCTGGGATGAAATGCCACGTAAGGGTTTGGTGGCTGTATGTGGATAGGGTCTGGTTGCGAGCGTCCGCTATAAAGGTTTTAAACTCAGAACGGAGCGCCCTGGATGCCCCCACAAAGTTAGTTCCGTTGTCGGAGTAGATGTTCTTTGGACACCCCCATCTAGCAACGAACCGATCGAGAGCTGCCAGGAAAGACGCTGTACTCAGATCGCTAGTGGCCCCTAAATGAATTGCCTTGGTTGAAAAGCAAACAAAGAGGCAGACGTAGTACGATTTGATGTCGAAAGGTCCGGCAAAATCTACGCCGGCGTTCGTGAATGCTCGGGAAAAGGTCGTGCTTTCCGGTGGAAGGTTCCCCATAAGTTGGGTTTGAGACCGCTTCCTATAAATAGTGCAAACTTTGCAATTGTGAATGACAGACCGGATCATATTTTTTAGCCTCGGGATCCAATATTGCGTGCGTATGAGATGCAGCATGAGCTATTTTTCACCGTGAAGGGATATCTGGTGGACAAATTGGATGAGAAGACGCGTGAATCGACAGGCGTAGGGGAGGATGATCGGGTGGCGCTCGCTGTAGGCGAGGTCCTGGGATGCAACAAGACGACCGCCCACCCTCAAAATGTTATGGTCGTCAACGAAGGGGTTAAGGGGGAGGACGTCGCTTTTCGTCCCGATGGGTTTCCCGGTTTTTATGTTAACCAATTCTTCGGGATAATGTTTCTTTTGATGAATTTCTATTAAGCGTCGAGTCGTTGCCTTAATTTCGTCGGGCGAGATTAGGTAAGACTGCGCTTTAAACGAAGATTTAGTTTTGGGATTAGTTCTTTGAGAGAACCTCATGACATATGATATAACTCTCAAAGCTCTGGAAAAATCGGAAAATCTGTCGAGGAGGTCCTCACTCTGGTTTACTTGCACAGCTGCGTGGCTTTGTATCCTTTTTGCTTCAATATTTGTACCATATTCCTTCTCTTGGGTAGGCCATTTTGTCTTGTCTTCTTGTAACCAAGAAGGTCCCTGCCACCACAAAACGTTGTCGACTAAGTCCTTCGCTGATAGTCCTCTACTGGCCAAATCTGCTGGATTGTGTGCAGATTCGACGTGGTGCCAAGCTCGATTTCCGACTTTCTCTACGATTTTTGTTACCCGATGAGCGACGAAGGTCGACCAGGAGCATGGGGGTTTTCTAATCCATGCTAGAACAATCGTCGAGTCTGTCCATAGATGGGTGTTTACATTGCCTAAGTTTAGGTTCTGGCGGATGGAATCTCCAACAAGACAGCCCCGCATAGCTCAAGTCGTGGCAATGAGATTGTTTTCACGGGGGCTACTCTTGTCTTCGCCATGAGGATATTGACGTGTACCTGATCTTTCACCTTTGCTCGTAGGTAGACTGTAGCTCCATAAGAATTCTCCGAAGCGTCACAGAACCCATGTATTTCCACGTCGTTAGTTGGCGTAAAATACACCCATCGTGGTATCCGTATGTGATCAATGGCTGGGTAATCCTGCATGAAGGTTTGCCATCGCTCTAGGGTAGTTGCCGACACTGGCTCGTCTCAGTCTGTACCTTCCAGCCAGATGTTAATCGACATAAAAACAAGGCCTGTTTTGCATGCTACGCGAAATGCATGGCCACAATTAATGCGGATGTCGAGAAGTTATCCGTACCTGCCACAACTGCCCCCAAAATCTCTGAATCTTCCAGCAGAGAAAATAACATACTCCTCCCTCCTTGTGACACCGAAGTGTTCAAAGGCGACTATCTTTCTTGGCCAACATTTAGGGATTTGTTCACGGCCATCTATATATTGAACAAACGCCTTACCCCGGTTGAAAAGTTGTACCACCTCAACCTTAAAACTGAAGGGGAGGCAAAAGAAATTGTGCGCAGGTGTCCGCTCACAAACGAAGGCTTTTCAACAGCCTGGAAAAACCTGAGTGACAGATACGAAAACAAACGTATCCTGGTTAACACTCAATTGAAAACTTTGTTTAGTTTAACCGCAGTTGAAGGTAATTCGGTACGGGAATTAAAAAGTTGCAACGCGACATTAATAATTGCATTTCGGCGCTCCAATGTCATCAAATCGACATTTCGAATTGGGATGCAATAATCACTTACTTATGCTCCACGAAACTCCCGGAATGCACTCTGGCTTTATGGGAACAAACCATAGAGAACAAAACAGAGATTCCGGTGGGGTACGGTTATCGGTTTCGACCGAGGTAAAAGTAAAAGCTCTGCGCATTAGGGTGTGCCTTAATATTTAGGCCGGTGGCCTAAACAATGACACTGCAATGTCCAAAATGACTTAGATCTCTTTGCCAACAAATAGACACCATATTTCACTATACAAATATGGGTATAACTCACAGATAGATCCTTTTAGTTCTGAGCCCTTAATATTATAAGTTGTATACGCAATGAAGTGAAGAATCGTTAATCTATATATATAAAAATGAAATGGTGTTCAGTTGTCACGCTAAAACTCGAAAACGGCTGAACCAAATTATATACTTCCTTTGGAGGGTTTCTTTGTTATTACCACGCGAAATTCGTCGTAGCGAGCAAGGGGCGAGTGTTTTAAAAAAATAACTTAAGACAATTTAGACTTGTTTGCGAGAGACTCAAAACCAAACTGAATTATTTATTTTATTCAATATTAAAAGAAAGTAGATACAATTAACAATGGTAAAAATGCTTACTACTAATTAATGTAAATTGTTTACTTAACTTTTGCAATTTTAATTTATCTGTAATTTTGTATTGGGCCGGATGTTTGTTACTTAGTTGCGATCAATTTAATAAGAATTTGGAAATGCTAAATGTTGTTGACTCTACGTTAATAATTGGGCCGGAAGTTACTTTTGTTTATTTTGTAATGCTTAGTATAAATGTATCTATGTCGTCTGGTGCTGAGTTTGCACTTACATAGGTAGACGACTTACTGGCCATTGGGGGGTTATTTGCATTATACATAACTACTCCCCTTTCAGATTAGAATTCTCCTGGATTCTATTGTTTAATTGAATTTTTATATATCTGTGTTTAAGTACGATAATCAATACTAGAGTTATTATGAGAAAAAAAATCGCTACGTTGCATATATAAGATATTTTACTATGATATTTTAAATTAAAAATTCTTTTGACATTTATTTTGCTTTCTTCTACTACTTCATCAAATGTAATTTTTTTTTTTAAATTTGTATTTATTTCATATTTCATGCTTACAATATTTTCTTGTGAATCTTCAATAGAATTTAAAAAGTAGTAATCTTTGATTTTAACTGAACAATTCGTGTATATTATGAGATTATTATCATTTATTAATATTTCATCTTCTGTACATGTTTGATTTATTAACAGATTCTCCGCGTTTTTTACAATTATTTTATCTATGTCTAATTCTATAATTTCTAGCTCTTTATTTTTGATTGTTTGACATGAATTTTTTATTACACAATTTGTTGCTGGTTTCATAATTTTTAATTGCTTATTTTCTTCAAATTTATATATTTTGTTATTATATTCAAATATTTTTTCAATGTTTGAATCTATTTCATTATGCTCTTTATTAGGTATTGGGATGATGTATCTAACTTTAACATTTACAAAATTTATTGGTACTTTGATTCCAAATATTACATATGTGTTATTAAAGAGAGCTGTTCCTAATTGCATGTACTTTAACTTCGTATAATCAATATCGTATTTTATTATTTCCTCGCTCGTCAAAATATTAGGGTGCAAAATATTGTACTTTGATGATACTATGTTGTCTTGAATGTGTTCAATTTTACTTTTTAAAAGTTGAATTTTAATTAATTGTTCCAAACATAAATTTCTCTCTTCTTCTTCATTAACCCACTTACTTATGGCATTGAATTCGTGTTCTAGCTTATTCCTATCGCTACTTATGGTTTTATGTAATTGTTCAAATGAGTTTTCAAAATAATCATTAATTTGTATTTGTTTACTAATTTTGTCGTTTGTTTGAGTAAGATGGTTTTGTATGTTTTGCCTGTCCTCTTCGTCCATCGTACCAAATATCCATTTGGATAAAGTACCTACACCGTTAATTAGTCCACGTCTCGGTCTGTTTCTTCTGGGTATTAAAGTTAATAATTTATTTTTAACGTCTAATAATTCTATTTGCAATAGGTCTTTAAAATTTGATTTCATTAATACAATATTGTCCGTCATTTCATTTAATATATCTTCTATTTTATTCACGTTTATTCTATGTATTACTATTTCCGTGTCCTTAACAATTTGTTCTTCTTTTATCTGAATATCCGTAAATCCGTTCTCGTCCTGTATTTTGGTCACATTTGAATTCGCTTTAATTTGAGGTATCCACATTGCCATCAACAGCGTGAGGATCATTAATATCTGTAAATTTTCGAGGCCGTTTAATGTTGCATGGGTGAATATTATGTAAATGTTTTTTCTTATATTTAGGTTGCTCCTTATGTCTAGCCGCTTTGTAGTTTTTAATAAATCCCTCTTTCCTTTTTTCGACATAGTTTTCCCTTTTTTCATTGACTCTAGCAATATTTTTCTTTTTGACTGATAGTAGGTTTTTCTTTACTAAATCCTAATCTACTTTATTCATCTGTACTTCGTTTGGTGTGCATTTTATCGTGGAATGAAACCTATCATTATAATTTCTGATAGCTTTATGCATAAGTTGTTTTACTGTTAATTCTTTATTCGATTTGTATCAAATTCTAAATTTTTCTGCTACTGTATTATGGAACCTTTCTATATCGGAATTTCCTGTATGACTGTTTGGTTTTGTTAAATGAATTTCGACATTTTCATTGTCCAGAAATTCTTTTATTTTCAAAGTTTTAAATTCATTATCCGCTACTATTTTCCTTGGTTTCCCTAATTTAGAAAAGTGGTCTTCCAGTTGTTCAATAATTGTTACATGATTTCTATCATTTAGTGGGTACGCTGCACCAAATTTGGAGAATTTATCTATGACTGTTAAAAAATGATGCCCTTTTATAACGTAAGTGTCTATATGAATAATGTCATTTGTTTTGTTGGAGTTTCAGTGATATTAAACTTTGGTTTAACTGGATTTCTATCGTATTTTACTTCCTGACATATATCGCATTGGTTAATTACTATTTGCATAAGTTCCAATAGTTTGAGATAATATATTTTATTTTTTATTTGGTTGTATGTTTGTTGTATACCTGAATGAAGGCTTTCTCTAACGTGATATAGCGACATTTGTTTTACTGCTTCTACTTCCGTTTCTAAATCCTGTGCTCTCATTGTACACTTGAAAAATTTTATATTTGAATCATTGGAAAACATTGAAATTAGTTTTTCTTGCACTATATTGTAGCTATGTTCAGAAATTTCGGAGTATATGCCTATAATCCCTTTTGTGATATAATTTCGGAATATTTCTCCTAATCTACCGAAATCGCTTTCTGCTATAAAAATTATTTTTTTTCCATGTAAACATTTAAATTCTTCTACTTTATTATTGGTCAAAATTATTTGTATTTTATACTTATTCACAATTTCCACTTTAATAAAAAAATGGTCTTGAAGGTTTTCTTCTGCTGAATGCATTGTTGCTATTGTTTCGTTATCTTCTAAATTATTTTCTTCATTTATACCTGATTGTAAATAATTTTGATTTAAAACCGTAATTTTGTTATCCTTTTCAAAAAAATTTTCTTCTTCCGCGTTATCTGTATTATTTTCTAGTCTACTTGGTTTTCTTTTCCTTTCAGATATTCTATTTTGAAATCGTATTCTCCTAACTTTAGAAGCCATCTTTGATGTCTTGGTGACATATCCTTTCCTTTATATTTAGTATGAAGAAATTTAATTGGTTGGTGATCAGTTAAAATTGTAAACTTTTTATACCCAGCGTACTAGTACTAGTACAAGGGTATATTAATTTTGTCCACATAACGGTACTATGTAACGGCACAAAATAATCGAGTTAGATATAGAGTTCCATATATGAAAGTTCTTAGGTTGAAAAGAGGAATTGATTAAGGCATGTCCGTCCGTCTGTCCGTCCGTGTACACGATAACTTGAGTAAAAATTGAGATATTTGCATGAAATTTTGCATACAGGTTACTTTCTGGCCAAGGTAGGTTGCTATTGAAAATGGGCGAAATCGGATGATAACCACGCCCCCTTTTTCGATATCGAAAATTTCGAAAAACGTATAAAACGGGTTAATTCAATATCAGAAGCAGCTACAATGATAAAATTTGCAATATGTATTGATTTATATGTTCTAAGGCGGATTTTACCAAATTTTTTGAAAAGGGGCGTGGCACCGCCCCCATATATTTGAAGAAATTTAAAAATTTTGACTCCTAATAACTTGAGAACAGTTTATGCTAGTATAACGGAATTTTGTAGAGGGCATACTATTGTTGTGTTAAATTCAGATATAGAAAATAAACGAAATCGCTTGGCGACCACGCCTACTTTTTTATAAAAGTTATATTGAAAGGAGGTTGAAATATTGAAAAGTCAATATCTAATTAACTGATACCGCTATAATAATATAATTTTGTACATACATCAATTTTCATATTCTTTACATTATTTTTGCAAAATTTTGGAAAGTGGGCGTGGCACCGCCCACTTATGAGTCAAGTAATTTTCAAATTCGACTGCTAATAACTTCAGAACGGTGTGAGATAGGTTTACGAAACTAGGTTCCAGGCATGTTATGTTTATGTAGAGTACTACCACAGAAAATAAGAAAAATCGGTGAACGACCACGCCCCTTTTTGGACTAAAGTTCTCTAAACGAGAGTTAGGAAACCGGAATATACAATATCTGTTTAACTGATACAGATATAATGCTAAAATTTAGTACACTCATTCACCTGATGATGTTATTAGTGATGTTTAAAGGTTTTTTGGTAATATTTTGGAAAATGGGCGTGGCACCGCCCACAAGTGAATAAACAAAATATCAACATTTCACTATTAACAAGCCACTGTGAAAGTATCATAAAGATCTGCAATGAAAACTGATCTTCAATAGGGACAAACAACATAATAAAATCCGTGGGCGTGCCACCACCCACTTTTTTAAAATTATGTAAATATTGATTAATGGACACATACATATATCCGTACATCGAAAAATTTCACAAAATACGTTAAAAGTTATGGGCATGGCACGCCTTCTTTTCCAAAGTTATATATAGGACATGGTATAACCCTTGAAAAGATCGATTCAGTACTTTTGGCTCATGTAAGCGGTTAAAGCTTTATAAGCAAGGAGCGTGGCCGCGCCCACCAAATTCGCTATTGTTTAGGCTCGGCATAGATTTTTTTTAAAATGGGCGAAATCGGATGAAAACCACGCCCCCTTTTTCTAAAAACTAACGCTGGGTATTTAATGTTCGGTTCACCCGAACTTAGACTTCCTTACTTGTTTCCATATAGATATGGTCTTAAGTAGTTAACACTCGATATTATGGCTAAGAATTCTTTGTCCGTTGCAGAGTAGTTTTTCTGGTGGTTATTAAGCGTCCTTGAAATGAAACACACTGGGTGTCCTTCTTGCGATAATACCGCGCCTAATGCGTAGTTTGAAGCGTCAGTTGTTAATGTAAATGGTTTGTCAAAGTTAGGGTATCGCAAAACTGTGTGGGTACTAATTAAAATTTTTAGTTTTTCGAATGCCTCTATATAAGTTGGGTCCTTTAAATTGATTTTCACATTTTTTTTCAAATATTTCGTTATAGGTTGGGCTATCTTTGCATAATCTTTAATAAACTTTCGATAATAACCCGTAATACCTAAGAAACTTTTTATTTGTTTTTCTGTTTTCGGCAATTTTAACGTTTCTATTACTTTAATTTTATCAGGGTTCGGTTTTAGTCCTTCTTCTGTCAAAATATGTCCCAAGAATTCCGTCTCCTTTTTATAAAATTACATTTGTCTATTTGCACTTTTAAATTAGCCTTTTCTAGGACTTTGAAAATTTCCGTTATTGTTTGAACATGTTCTTGTAGGGATGTACTAAAAATTAAGATGTCGTCAAGATATACTACGCATGTTTTATTAATAAAGTCACGTAAAGTTTCGTTCATTACGTTCATCACCCTTTGCCAAGTCCAGTGTTGTAAAATATTGGGCTTTCCCTAACTTGTCTAGGATTGACTCAATGTTTGGAAGGGGATATTTGTCGTCTATGGTAACTTCATTCAACTTTCTGTAATCAATGACAATCCTGTATTTCCGTTCTCCCGAATTATCCATTTTTTTAGGAACAACGATTAATGGGCTAGAGTATCGTGAACGACTTTTTCTAATAATCCCTTGTTCTTCCATTTCCCTTATTTGTTTTCTTACCTCTGCTTCATGTTGAGGGGGATATCTGTAAAATTTGCTGTTAATTTGTTCGTCTGTCGTAGTTCTGATTTCGTGTACAACGTTCGTTGTGCTTGTTAACTGATCACCTTCCTTAAGAAATAAGTTTTTGAATCTTTTTATAATTTTTTTTTATCTCTTTTTTCTTCTTTGTTTAAATGTTCAAGATTTATTCTGCTATAGTCAAAATCTGTTGCTTCCAAAGTATGGATTTCAAGATTAGCGTATGGATTGTTTTCAAAAAAAGTAATCCTTTCATTAAGTATTATACATCCATCTACTAGATTAATTGTTGTATTAAAGCAGTTTAATAAATCAATCCCTATAATAATATTTTCTTCCCTTTAATGAAGTTACTTTCCATTTAATTTTTGCATAATTTGGTAGGTTATATTCCCGAGGTGCTTCTGTCAGCACTTCATATCTAATCACATCATTCTTCGTTATTGTGCTAAACGCAATTGGTTTCTTTAATAAAATTTTTTCAAAATCTTTTATACTGCTATCTATTAGGCTTATACTTGCTCCTGTGTCAATTAGAGCTTTATATTCATTTTTTCGAAACCTGAGTGTTATGGTGGGAAGACAGTCCGAACTGGTTCCTCGAAAAAATTCTGCTCATTTGCATTTTGAATTTGATTAACCTCGTTTTCATAATATTCATGATTATTCAATTCTTCCTGATTTCTTTCTTTTTCATAATATTCGCAATTGTTTAATTCTTGTTTTCTTTCTTGTTTATAACATTCACAATTATTTAATTCTTTTTTTTTTTAATTTTTTCCAAATTATCAATCTCCATAGGCTCCACATGGTCTTGCCTAGGTTGATACCAGCGATTTTGGCCGGAATTTGGCCTAGGGTGTCCTACCTCTTGTGAGCCCCTATGGTATTGACCTGAATTATTTTGATACCCTTTATTTTGGTAATTATATTGAGGACTCTGCCTCCTTTGTAGCGAAATATTTTCTCTATTCTGATATGCATTTTGTTGATTTTGCTTCACTCGCCCTGAGTTACCCTGCTTATTATAATACGCTTGATTTTGCCTAACATTACCTGAATTTTGTTCCCTATTTTTACTATTGAAGTGTGGGGTTTGATTGTAATTCCTAAAGTCAGTATTCGGATTTCTCTTTGACCATTCTCTATAGTGTGGTTTTTCTTCCCTTCTATTTATTTTTCGGTATTCTGGCCTTATGCAAGTATCCTCGAATCTTCTTTGGTTCATGATTGTTATGATTTGGGCTAGATCCCTACACTCATAGATTTTGTCCAATAGAGTCCCTTGTGTCATTTCTTTTGTTGTGTTTACTAGTAAACTATCTATGTTTGTAAGATCAATGCCCTGACCTCCCGTATAGTAAACAATTAACTCATCTGACTTGTATTTAATTTTTTGGATCTCTATCGCTAATTCACTTACCGAGTTTACCCTCAGTGACGTAATTTTCCTATAGATCTCGTGTGGCTCCGTGTCTGGTTTGAAATGCATCTTCAGAGTTTCCTTTATGCACCCCCAGTTGTCTGGTTGTGGAATGTTTATTATTGCATTTTTCCCTCCTCCTTGTACCACCTTGTAGAATATCATTCTTGTTGCTTCTTTCTTTAAGTCGACGTCTGTTATTGTAGACAGTAGGTACTCACTACTGCTGAAAAATGAGTTAACTGATCAGGCGCGTATTCAGGGGGGGGGGGTTCGGGGGTTCAAACCCCCCCCCCCCCGAAATTTCCGAAAATTAAAAAATATACGTCTGTACTAGAATAATTACTCTATTTACCTTTAAAACCCCTGTTAAGAAATTAGCATTAATAGCAATAATGAAAATACGAAAGAATAAAATTAAATAATATTTCACACTGCGAGAAGTTATTGGTAATCGCTAATCAATTGTCAGAGCAAGTCTGAGAGGTCACAACTAAATTCCTGCAACGGTTCACTCATTTGGCCCTTTAAGAAATTCGCGCCAAACCAACTGCTTTTCGAGCTATGAATACAGCGGACAAAAATCGTAAAAATGAGTGTCTCTCGTTATTATAGTCACGGTTGCCAAAGGTTTAACCAAAAAAATGAACAAGAAGTTAAAAAAAATTTTCAAAAATTACTAAGCTGTACACAATGCAGTCGTATTGAATTATCAGAGAAAGTAACAATTAAATTGTACTTATACTTGTGAGGTGATACTAAAAAGTAACGCTAATTTGGCAAAAAAAGATTGAAAACGTTTAAAAGAAAGCCCGGTATGCTGTTGAAAAGAAAATGATTAAGAAATATTTTCAAGTATTTCTTGACTATGAAATTGTCATGAATAGCCAACAAATGTTGACGTTCCGTTTTGCATGTTGAATAATTGCAATTTTCCGCTTTTTATATGAATTTCAATGTTATTTCATTTTTTGTTTTTATTTTTCCGAAGCTTCAGTTTTTCTTCAAGAAATAAAGCGACAACTATTTACTTCTTCCCAAAGCCTGAAGAAATCCTACACAAAATTTGAAAACAAACAATAAAAATAAATATTGGGGTATTAATAAGGAGCTTTTTTTTGGCCGTTGCTTAGAAGCGAAAAACAACACAAACAAATAATGAGCCAGATAACAAAATATACACGGGAGTCACATACATACCAGGATTAACGGACAACAAAACTTTAAACAAACTCATAAACAACAACAATGTCAACTTTGCACACCGACCACACTGTACACTCAATCAAATATTTACAAAAACAAAAGACAGGATCGACAAAGAACAACAACACAACGTAATTTACGAAATAAAATGCAATGGAAAATTTGGAGACGAATGCAACAAAGTGTACATCGGCACAACAAAGCGAGCTTTGGGTGTCAGAATAAACGAACACAAAACAGACGCACGAAAAAACAAAGGTACCACTGCACTTGCCCAACATCTCAGCAACAACAACCATACAGCTGACTTCACCAACGTTAAAATATTAGACGTAGAAAAACGAATAAAAACAAGATTGACACTGGAAAGCTTGAGAATACAGGAACGAATCAAGGATGCTGTAAACTACAAAGAAGACGTTGACAATATAAACTGCGCTTACCTGACAGCCATAACAAAACAAACAAGTGGACGAAATGAATGCTAAATTGTATTTGTTGAAAAATATGTTTTTTGCTGCAAAATGTCTTAATTTTTGGTTTATTTAAAATTTTAATGTAACGTAAGTGTAATGTTCGTAGAAACATATTAATTTTTTAATTGTTGAATGTTTTTTGTAAAATAAAGGCAGACTCCCTGAAGAAGATGCAAAATGCATCGAAACTGGTAGGAGGAAAAAGGAAAAACAGAATTTTTCGCTTCTAAGCAACGGCCAAAAAAAAAAGCTCCTTAGGAATACCCCAGGAATAATCAACATTGGCCCAACAAAAATTACCAAATAAATATTGTTTTGTACACGGCTAAAAGATTTAGCCTAGATTTAAAACTTTTTGGGGCTACATATTCAAAGTCTTGTTTGGAATTTTCAGTAAGATTACCTTCCTTTGACTAATTTCATTATTTTTGTATGAAAGAATGTGCAAAAAAACAAGAAAAATACTGCAACTCAAAGTTAAGAACTTTGTGGAAAATTCATGAAAATTCAAGAAAACTCGAAAAATTTTCATAAAAATTTCTAACTTTTTAGTAAAAATATTTAAATTTTTTCGAGTTTTCAGTTTTGTGTTTTCAATTAAAGTGAACAAAGATAGCAATCTTAAGCCGCTAGAAGAATTACTCGATTTTTGGCAATTTTTTTCCTAGCCAAGTGCATTATCTTCCATACAAATTTATAAGCGTAATATTTTTATATTGAAGAAAATGCTCTTGGTCAGCTTTTGACAATTGAAAGAGCAGCAAAACTGCATACTCGAAAAAAATCAAAAAAATTTTACGAGAAAGTTAGAAATTTCGATGAAATTTTTTCGAGATTTCTTAAATTTTCATGAATTTTCCACAAGTTTTTGAACTTTGATTTGCAGAAGTTTCGATATGTATTTGCACATACTTTCATTCAAAAATAATTAAATTAGTCTAAAGAACTTAATTTTACTGGATATTCCAAAAAAACCCTTTGAACGCAGACATACTGGTCTAGGTGTATGACCAAACCAAATTTGGTTTAGAATTAAATTTACGCCGGTTCTCATAGAAATGCGCCTAATAAAAATTATTTAAATTTTATATCGAAAATGTTGCTAACAATTTTTTGTTTTTTTAAAAAATGTTAGGTCTCGAACCGACGTGCCCCAAATCAGTGCGCAATGCTCTACCTACTGAGCTACATCGCACTCATGAATTTTGTGCGAAAAGTACCGTGTTTGTTTATCCCGGTTAAGAAAGGTTTGGAATTTATTACCAAAAAGTTTTAAAAATTGTGTAAACCAATGAATGGTTTAAAATTTAGGCTCAAATTTTTAGCCGTGTAGAAAGAGGAAAATTTCAAATAAATAGAAGTATAAATATGTAATATGTGAAAATATAAATATATGTGTATTTATAGGTAATTCTTATTTACTGACACTTTGGCCAAAACCCCCCCCGAAATTTTTTTCTGGCTACGCGCCTGTAACTGATACATATCCGTATCCTGTGAAGATTGGCAATTGGGCTATGTTTTTGAACAGGCGATCTGTCCTGTTGTAATCAGGAGTTTGTCTGAGTTGTAACTCAATATAGGCGTTTCTGAGTTGTTCTAATTGTTGCTCCCTCCTGGCGAGCTCTTCCACCAATTCTAAAGCGGAATTTGAGGTTGGTCCTGAGCCATTCTCCTCGTATCAAATTCTTGCTGTCTTCTCGATATAATTTTGCCTCTTACTTTGTGGGTGGCGGCTTAAATTTGGTATTAAGCCACCGCACTGCCACTTTATTTAATTTCGATTTTATACGATTTTGGGTGGTGGCTATAATTCAATATTATGCCACTGCACTGCCACTTTATTTAGCTTCAATTTTATACGATTATGGGTGGTGGCTATAATTTAATATTATGCCACTGCACTGCCACTTTTTTGTAGAGTTTGTTTGTGGATAGCAGTTTATAATTACTGTTACACTTACTACCACTTTTTTTTTTTTTTTTTTTTTTTTGTTTCAGTTTTTGTGGATAGCTGTTGCACTTGCTGACACTGTTTTTTTTTTTTGAAATTTGTTCGTATCGCGATCCTTTTCTTATTAGTGAAAGGACTAGAGACTGCGCCAAATTCGTAGTAGCGAGCAAGGGGCGAGTTTTTTAAAAAAATAACTTAAGACAATTTAGACTTGTTTGCGAGAGACTCAAAACCAAACTGAATTATTTATTTTATTCAATATTAAAAGAAAGTACAATTAACAATGGTAAAAATGCTTACTACTAATTAATGTAAATTGTTTACTTAACTTTTGCAATTTTAATTTATCTGTAATTTTGTATTGGGCCGGATGTTTGTTACTTAGTTGCGATCAATTTAATAAGAATTTGGAAATGCTAAATGTTGTTGACTCTACGTTAATAATTGGGCCAGAAGTTACTTTTGTTTATTTTGTTATGCTTAGTATAAATGTATCTATGTCGTCTGGTGCTGAGTTTGCACTTACATAGGTAGACGACTTACTGGTCATTGGGGGGTTTGGTCGTGGCACCTCCCATATAATCTGATTAATTTGGCTGTTATTCCACCATATATTTATATCTCATATCGTAATTTTGGCTGTTTTTGTTGCTTTGTATGATACAATTGCTATGTATCATAAAATTGCATCTATTTATGCGAATATTGGTTGTTGTCTTTGTTTATCTTCACTAAAGCGCTGTAGATGGCCAGAACGCCAGATGACGTTAGATGGTGCACATCAACACACACACACGCTGTACATAATTGCCTTTGTTGCTGTTTAGATTAGTACAGCAATCTATATCTATATCTATTCTATATATGTATATAAAAAGGAAATGGTGTTCAGTTGTAAAGCTAAAACTCGAAAACGGCTGAACCAAATTATATACTCACCACCAGATGGCGGTGTTAGTCATGAATTGGTACAAAGTTAATTGAACGAAAAATTCTTTATTTCAAAGCTTTTCACGGTAAAAAATGCGAATTTTTTGGAATTTTCCATTGTCAATTGAAGTTTTGCTTTGATGTTACTCTTCGTGTTGCAATCAAACATGCTAAATTTAATGCGCGTTGGTCCATTGATATACATACATATGTATCTTACTAATATACAAAAACGTAAGTGTGTGAGTGACTGAATTTTTGTGACTCTTTCACGTCTAAACTAATGCCTCGAACTTTACGAAATTTTGCACACTAATTCTTTGGAGTACAGAATAGAAACACGCATAATTATATTTCGATATATTTATCGATAACAGAGTTATCGGTCAAAATGTAGTTTTACGTAAACTTTGGATTATTCGCAGAAAATTGGTATCAAACGGAAGTGGAAGAACACCGTTTTCATTTGGACGTTGGTTCACTTCGATATATTTGTCGATAACAGAGTTATCGGTCAAAATGTGGTTTCGGGTAAACTTTGGAATATCCGCACACAATTGATATCAAACGAAAGGGAAAGACGGCAGCGTTCATTCGGACTTTGGTTCATTTCGATATATTAATATTCGCACAAAATCGGTATAAAAAGAAAGGGGAAGGCCACAGGTTTCATTTGGACTTTGCTTCATTTATGGAAACATCTATTTTGAGAACTGCTGGACCTAATAGAGGTATTGTGGTATACCTATTTTGTTTTCCCCTGTAAACTCTGTAATGTGCATGCAATTTCAACGAAATTAGGCTAGTAAGATACCACAAGTATTGCACACAAAAAAAATATAACGCAATAGCCTTACTACTGGAAGTATTCGAGATTTTTGAAAAAATATCTTTTAAGTCATAACCAAGCTTTGCCATAAATTGGCGGGTAATGTGGTATACCATGTCGGATAATGTGGTATACGTATACCCTAATACCCGCACATCGCATCCCTAAATAAAACGAAAGGTATTTTAGTTGGAAAACTTATATTTATTATTTGTAGTTGTTGTGAAGGCATTACCCAAATTCCGTTTTCGTCCACGTTCCATATACGAGTTGGTGGAAAATTAAGTTTTATGTATTCATTTTCAAGTAGTTTAAACAATTCTTCCACATTTTCCCGACAGAAACCACGCACACGGTCGACACTTGTACCAGTTGGCCTTCGAAAATTTAAAACATTCTGGTGACCCTTCAAAAGGCCTTTAGGCCAATCTTTACCAGCGCACTCTTTCATGATAGACAACTTATTTGGAATATTGTTTTTTTTTTTGCAATTGATAGAAAAAATAACCGGACATCTGGACGTGTTAGTCCCCAATATCTCGACTCCATCTCTAGAAAATTTTAAACCAAATCTTTAGCAATTGCTGCAGTTAAAATTGTAGCCCGATCAAGATTAGTGTCCAATAGTTCAGCCATGGGTTTCTCACTTCTGGACATGCGCTGCAGTGTAGTATGGGGGACACCAAGTCAAAAGAATACCCATATCTCCTTTCCTTACTGCTTGTATAGCTTTTTTTTATGTCATTTTCGCATTTCACCTTTGTTCGGCTTGTTTGTGATCGGAAGCTTTATATGGTATACTGTACCACTTTACCCGCCTGCACCTATACCACAATAGCCGACATCGAGTTTTGTCACATTATTTTTCAATAATTAGCTATACACAAATATATACAAAACTTTGCAAAAACAGTTCACTATAACAATATTCTCTTATAACTTTCCCACTAATAAGATTAACTAACAGTTCTTGATTTTTTTCTAAAAAATCGTTTTGTCAGGGCACAAAAAAAAAGTCAACCACACCACTACGCACTTTTATTAAAACCAATTAACAGCATCGCATGTGGGACACAAGATAAAGCACGTATTTTTGATATTATATGAACGCCGAGCTATTTAGATAGGTTTCGTCACTTGCACATTTGTAGTTTCCGAGAAAAGCTGGTGTACCACATTACCCGCCTATACCACAATACCCGCCCTTACTCTACACATATCTAAATTTGGAAGGTACATTTTGTAACCGCTCGGGATGGTTATACGCTAAAAAAATAAAGGCATTTGGAAAGGTTTTCGAGATGTCCCTAAAAATGTTGACCAGGGTAACAAAGTGTTCTTTCAATATGAGCCCGTTTTCGAGATATTGGTCAAAATGTCAACCAGAGAGGCCATTAATCAAATGAAAGGTGTTGACAAATGATTTAACATGTTTTAGCGACGGTTTTTAAATATTAACCAAAACGTGGACCAAAATTGGAGCTAGAAGGTTTTTGTGAGCAAATGGGTCTAAAATGAAAGGTCTGCATGAGAGTTTTAAAATGGAGTAATTTTAAGTCCCATTGGGATTGGGATTGAGAAATTGATACGTATATGGATGACAATTAAAAAGTAGGGATGTGACTTTGAGTCATAAAAATCGATTATTTAATAATCGATTTTTTTTTGTATAGAGATTAATCGATTTGTAAAAAATCGATTTAAAACAAAAAAATCGATTTTCGTTCGTATTTTTAGATTTTTTATACGAAAAATGCCTATTTCATGTATTAGCGAAATATATTCAGCCTTATTGTAAATTTCATGGGAACAAATCTCCCAAAAAATTTTAATGGGAAACACTAACAATTTTCCCACTTTGTTGTTGTTTCCCCATTAAAAATTTTTGGGAAATTTATTCCCATGAAATTTACAATAAGGCTGATTATGAAAAATTAATTTAAGTGAAAATCATTTAAGATAATAAGTATACAAAATTGCATTAAGTCAAGAATTTCATATTTTATTGAATGTTTATCATAAATGTTCAATACTCTGAAATATTGAAGCAGCTGCAGTACTTGGTTTAGCTCGTTTTGGCGTTGAAAACTAGGCCTGATTTTCTTCCGATGAAGATTGAGGCAGTGAATTATTATTTTCCGAGTTGCTGGTATCCTCAATATCAGCTTTATTTGAATTCTGTAGTGATACAATTAAAATTTCAACTTAATTGAAAATTGTAAACATTTATACCAAAAGATTTGTGCTACCTCATCAGCTTGCAAAAGTGCAAAATGTTTTCTTTCCATATGCTGTTTCAAGTTTGTAGTTTTATTACACGTTTTTAATACTTTTGGACAATATTTACATTGTGCAGTGGCATTATTCTTTTAATTATAAAATGCTTTTTCCAGCAACTCATTGTCAATTTATCTAGCTACCGAGCAGTCTACTGGAACTGTAAATAATTATTAAATGTACCTATACTAGTCGTGTTCCCTTTTGCAGACCCAGAGCCATATAGATCACGTTTGCATGCAAACGCAACAACCATAATGATGCCATGTTCACGTACATTGTTACATTTTTTAATACGTTTCTTCAAAAAATCTCTTTGCAAAAAAATCGTGTAATTTTAATAATCGATTTATTAAAAATCGATTTATTAAAAATCGATTTTTGCTATCAATAAAATCGATTCAAAAAAATCGAAAAAACAAAAAAAATAATCGATTAAATTAAAAATCGATTATTTTTTAACAACCGTATTAAAAAGCAATATGAAAAGACAAAAGCATATGAAGAGGATGGACGGAGAGAAAGATGTGGAGCTGAAATTAGGAGGGCGGCTCACATATTTTAAATGCAAACAACTTAATGTTTGGGCAGGACAACGTATGCCGGGTCTGCTAGTTTTCTATTAAAAAAATATCGGTGTAATAACAATTTTTGAAATCAAATAAATAAATAAATTTATTTTAGGCAGAACGAAGTTTGCTGGGTCAGCTAGTTTATTAATAAAAATAAGTTGTCAGAAACTCTTACACAGATACAAATAACTTTTTTTGTTGTTTCCTTACGCGTTTAAAGGAACAATACGTTACACTAACCCTAGTACAGGTGTATAATGCATCTGTTCTTCTAGACCCCGTTTGGACGTTCAATTATATTTCGGCATTTCGAATGAATTTCATTGAATCGTAATTCAACCGGTATCCAGCGTCACCTGTGTAGGTACATATATAAAAAAAATGTTTGAATTTTAAAAAAAAAATCCTTTACATGTTCTTAAGCCTGATTTACATAAAACTTTAAAGTTTTTACTTCCTTCCATACAAAGTAAGTGAAACGTAAAGCAACTTTGTATGAAAGTGGATCCTTCAAAGTTGTACATATGGATTTCGGCCTTTAAAGTGGAGGCTTTGAAGTTTCAAAAAACTCGTTACAATTAAAAAAAAGTGCAATAGGATCCATGGGTATTAAGAGGAGGGGTCCGGACGCCCCCCGAAATTTAGTACCTTGCTAAAGCTGGATTGCGCCAACCCAACATCGTGGTCTTTACCTACACCTGTTTGGTAACCACCCTCTGCAAAAAAACGCAGACAAGCGCTAAGCATGACCATTGGAGGAACGGAAATCTGCTTCTTACGTGCAGGCGTATGTGTCGTTAGGACGTCCAGCACATATTTAAAAGCAGGTTTGTTTAACCTGTAATATTTCTCAAACCTATAATCGAAACAATTAGATTAAATTAAACTTTGAACACGGGTTCACTCACAAAGATTGAGGCAGCTCGAATGGACTCGTAGCATAGCGCAATTTCCTCCGGACTATCCTTTGTGAGTTTACCAAGTGCTCCTCTTCGATTTCACATAAACTGCTGATTTCGAAAGTGAGAAATTCCGATCCGGTAAATCACTGTCTCACTGTGCATTTAAAATAATGCAATGAAAATCTCTTAACGCAAACAGTAAAAACTGTTTTTGAACTGATTCAAGTCGATATACATGAGCTTGGTAACGCGGGTTCCAAATTATAGAACCGTATTCAAGAATTGGTCTCACTAATGTAGTAAAAAGAGCTTTAGTTACATAAGGGTCGCTAAATTATATGGACCGGACCAGGTCAACAAAATCATACACTTCTTCAAGATTATAATTTTGTATTGTATAGGAAGCCGGCTGCAAGGTTCCACGCAAAAAACGCATGTATTTACATTATTTTAAGATTAAGCGGCATATAATTTAAATCGCACCAAGTAACTAGTGAATCTAGATCTGATTGAAGCCTATTTCTATCTTCAAAAGTCCCGATTGACATGAAAAGCTTTACATCGTCAGCATACATTAACATTTTTGAAAACTTGATTACTGTAGAAATATCATTTATAAACAACAAGAACAGAATCGGGCCAAGATGGCTTCCTTGAGGAGCTCCCGAAGAGACATAAATGACATCGGAAAAACAATTTTTAAACACTACTCTTTGTGTCCTGTCACTAAAGTAAGAAGATATCCAGCGATTGAGACCCGGCTGGAACCCCAACTTATCAAGTTTATAAATAAGTAAAGAGTGACACATTTTGTCAAAAGCTTTGCTAAAGTCAGTATAATAACGTCGGTGTGCAGATTTTTTCTAAAACCATTTGTGATTTTGATAATCAAAGTGCAGATCCCTTTCTAAGTCTCATCAAAATCCATTTCTTAGTTTCCGAGATCCTTAAGTTCAAACAGACAGACAATAATTTTAAAAATGGATCAGATGAACTCTATAGAATTCCCCAGGTCATCCCCAGTCATTTTTTCAAAGAAATTTTCAATGTACAGACACGACTTTTCTAGAGATTTATTAGAGGTTCTCAAAGCCGTGTACCAGTGCAAATTTGTATTTAGCTACAAAATACTTATTTTATCAAATCTGAATGCATTTCTATAATGTTTTATTTAAATAAATACTTAAAAAATAACCCAGTAAAAAATATCACGAGCGCTCTATTGATCAGCAGGAATAGAGCGATCTTTTTGAGCATCCAGGGGATCAAATGTGGAGCAGCGCAATAGCTTGTGATCTCATTTGGTGCTTTGGGAACAAAAGGGATCTCTGTTTTTTTACATTAATGTTTGATCTCTTACTGTTTTTTGGGGAGCAATATGGGATATTTTGTATCGTGATAAACGAAAATACAACAAATGTCGTATAGACAGCAAATATGTGTACTTTTCTCATAACATTCATGAGTGCACCGTAGCTCAGTAGGTAGAGCATTGCGCACTGATTTAGGGCACGTCGGTTCGAGTCCTAACATCTCAAAGTACAATAAATCGAAATTTGTATTTCAGTATCAGCTACGGAGCGCTCTATTTCCTTTTTATTTGAATCATATAAAGATTGCTCGCTTTTTGTTTTTTTGGATCAGGTAGAGAGCGCTATATTGTTCCGTTCTGTTTTAACTACTTACAGAGCGGTGGCGCGAACTAAAGTCAGTGGAATTAACGTCAGTGACGTTAATTCGCACCCCAAAAGCGAATTAATGTCAGTGACATTAAGACGCATGCCAAAAGCGAACTAAGGTCAATATTTTTAGCGAACTAACGTCATTGACATTAATTCGCATTAAGAAAGCGAACTAAAGTCAGTACATTTTTTTATATTCCAAATTTTCATTTTTCATTATCACCTTCGACTTATGATCATTATATCATGAATCTGGGATTTAAAAAATGAATCTGGGATTGACTTAGGTCAGATCCCCAATTCGGGGCGTGATCCATGGTATTTATGTATGTGCAGAACTCCTTTCCGCACCTACAGAGCGCTCGGCCGCCTAGGACACGCCATGTTAAAAGGGAGCATATTTTGTTCAATTTTTTGGTGGCGCGAACTAAAGCCAACGGAATTAACGTCAGTGACGTTAATTCGCACCCAAAAAGCGAATTAATGTCAGTGACATTAAGACGCATGACCAAAAACGAATTAAAGTCAGTGCCGTTAATTCGTATAGTACTTTGACTTTAGTTCGCTTTGGACATGCGAATTAATGTCATTGAGGCATTTGGGTTTGAGATTCGACGAAGTAGCGCCGCAGGGGAAAACTTGACTTAGGTCAGATCCCCAATTCGGGGTGTGATCCATGGTATTTATGTGCAGAACTCCTTTCCGCATTGGCGGCCTTCGGCCGCGCTTCAAAAAACAACCCTGGGCTACGCCATTCCAACTCCGGGTGTGTGCCATAGCCGTGGCTACCGCCACGGTGATGTCCTTCCGCGTGCCACGTTTCCCACTTTTTCACTTTTTTGGCTCAGCCTAATGTGCCATTACAACAGCCACATGAAAATGACAGAACTTTAACTGCAAATAACTTTTGAACGGTTGAAAGAAATCTCATTTCAGATTCTAAATCTAGACGTGGGTAATCGTTTACGTGGGGTACCGAGCGCTAATACACAACCAAAAACGTTGAGATATGTATCAGGAGACGCGCTTTGGTCCCAGGAGCATGAATATAAATCCGCTGAACCAATATTTTTAGTAGTTTCCGAGATATTTGCAGTTAAAGTTCAGAATTTTCTGTCATTTTCATGTGGTTGTTGTAATCACATTACCCTGTGAGAAAAGAGTGGCACGCGGAAGGACATCACCGTGGCGGTAGCCACGGCTATGGCAACCACCCGGAATTGGAATGGCGTAGCCCAGGGTTATTTTTTGAAGCGCGGCCGAAGGCCGCCAATGCGGAAAGGAGTTCTGCACATAAATACCATGGATCACACCCCGAATTGGGGATCTGACCTAAGTCAATCCCAGATTCATGATATAATGATCATAAGTCGAAGGTGATAATGAAAAATGAAAATTTGGAATATAAAAAAAATGTACTGACTTTAGTTCGCTTTCTTAATGCGAATTAATGTCAATGACGTTAGTTCGCTAAAAATATTGACCTTAGTTCGCTTTTGGCATGCGTCTTAATGTCACTGACATTAATTCGCTTTTGGGGTGCGAATTAACGTCACTGACGTTAATTCCGTTGACTTTAGTTCGCGCCACCAATTTTTTGAACAGTCCAGGAGCACTCTCATGCTCCCTATCGATCGCTCTATAATCGCTCATAGGATGCTCCCCTTTTTTACTGGGAAGTGGCTTTATTTTATACACATCCCTGCAAACCGCCGCTAAAGCGGCAAATACATTACACGAACTTTCCCGCGAACATTCCGATATCTTGTTCGCAGCTTTGGCCATCCACCATACGAACTTTTGGCCGAACATTAGTTCTCTTTCAGACAGCGATGAATACGGACAACAATTGTGCTGCAGAAATATTGCTCGCTGTGGCAATTAAGCGTAAAAAAAAGAAAGAAAATCGCAAAAAAAGAATTTGGTGCAAAGAATGGAATGTATCCTCTGTGGCATCAGGATCTACTTCTTTTAATTTTTCCATTTAAGTCTCATAATCATTATTCTTTTTAATCCTATTACAATAATCTTTGCTTTTTACTTGCCACAATGATGGCAAAGATTTATACATTTCAATAAATTCACTCAGAAATTTTTTATTGTCCATTTTACTTTTCCGCGCACGTCTGTTCCGTTCAGAAATTACTACGATTATGAGCTATTTCGCCATACACACACGAACAGTTCGCGCAAAAGTTCGCCAAAAATTAAAATATTTTGATTTTTGGCGAACTTTTGCGCGGACTGGCAAACACCACCATACACGAGAGAAAAGTTCGCACAAACATGACATAACGGGAATGTTCGCGGAAAAGTTCGTGTAATGTATTTGCCGCTTAACCACTTTTACCAAAAATACCAACACATATGCATTTTTAGATTCCCATATTTCTAAAATTTTGGAATGATTTTGTTAACCTTAGGTGAGCAAAAAAAAATTGCTCTAAGTTTTATTAAAATATGTGCCCATAAGTACCAAACATATATGCTAGGGTTAATGTGCACAAGAATTGTGAAAAAGAGAAAACCTTGCTGGTTTTGTAACATTCAATATGTTATGAGTGCGAATGAAACAGCAAGTGCTTTTCAAAAATATCCCAAAATCAAAATTTCAGCGCCATTTGTCAAAAAAATTTTCAATCATTTCATTTTACAATTCAAAAAAAAAAAGTTGAATAATCGTGATTTAGCTGTTCTCTTGGCATTTATTCAATTCGTTCAATTGATTTCGACGGCATTCTGCTATTAATATTGTTTTAAGACGTGCATTGTCGGCCAGTTGTAAAAAAATACCGGTTTCCGATATTGTATTCAATAACGGAAAGAAAATGCCTATTCTAGGCCTTGGCTCGTGGGGAAGCCCCAAAGGTGAAGTTGTTCAAGCCGTAAAAGATGCAATCGATGTTGGTTATCGACATATTGATTGTGCCCACGTCTATAAAAATGACGATGAAGTCGGAGAAGGTATTTTGTTTGAAACCAAACGCAATTTTAGAAATTAACCATGCTCCTAATTTTCAGTGAAGAATTGTTTGTTACCAGTAAATTGTGGAAGACCTTT
Source organism: Sphenella marginata (assembly GCA_951509765.1). Classification (NCBI taxonomy): domain Eukaryota; kingdom Metazoa; phylum Arthropoda; class Insecta; order Diptera; family Tephritidae; genus Sphenella; species Sphenella marginata. The sequence continues at coordinate 105,042,792 of OX608078.1, forward strand.
CAAAGCCCCGCATTGGTACGTGGTGCACTTGAAACTACTTTGAAGAACTTGCGCTTAGATAACCTCGACTTGTACCTCATCCATTGGCCCATGGGTTACCAAGAAGGTGGTCCATTATTTCCAAATGACGACCTTGGTAACGTGCTGTACTCCGATCTTCATTACGTTGATACATGGAAGGAAATGGAAAAGCTTGTAGAAGCTGGCCTTGTGAAATCCATTGGGATATCTAATTTCAGCAAACGTCAGATCGAGCGCATACTTGAGGTGGCTACTATCCCCCCGGTGACCAATCAAATTGAATGTCATCCATATCTGACACAAAAAAAACTTATATGTATGAAAGAATATTGCCATCACTGCCTACAGTCCTCTGGGTTCGCTTAACCGACCATGGGCAAAACCTGGAGATCCGGTTTTAATGGATGATCCTAAAATTGTTGCTATTGCTAAAAATATAGCAAGACCCAGCTCAAATTCTTATTCGTTATCAAGTGCAAATTGGCATCATTGTGATTCCAAAATCGGTGAATAAAGGACGTATTTCATCGAACTTCGACGTGTTCAGTTTCGATTTGAGTCCAGATGACATCACCGAAAGATCCTTGAAACCTGTAGCTCGATTCTCTAACATTGAACCACTCGCCAAGCGTTAAGCTTATCGCCAAATGTTGGCGTTTGC